>JARBWK010000006.1:93353393-93775893 GCA_030556195.1 Anolis apletophallus | reverse complement strand
AATTTTGTAGATTTCAACAGAATGGAATGGAATAATCCACAAATATTAGAGTATTGTCCAGAATTCACATTATAATTGCAAACAGTTCAGCCAGAATACCTGCTCAATGATTTTGAAAGATCCCCTGAATAGGATGATGCATAATTAGGATTATTATACGAGGACTTTTATTTGCTTATCTATGGTGGCAGATATCACATAAATTAGGCATGGAACTTTTTTTTGCTCGTCAGTTATTGTTTGTGATATCTTATTTTATGTGTGGGTCAAGACCATTTTTCTTCAAATGTGGTCCAGGGAAGCCAAAAGGTTGAAAACCCCTGTCTTAGAGTAAAAAATTAACTCCTGAAAATTTTAGCTTTTGGCATATACCAAAAACACAGTTATGTCCCTTCTTGAAATAACAACTGGAATATGCAATACAAATAGAGTCCATGCCAGTGCAAAAAAATAAACAAAGCAGTTGCACAAACTTGTTACACTGAAAGGAACATGACAATCAAATGTGACCTGTTTTACAATCCTAGGCATGCATTTTAAAATGTTGGGCTGGGAGGATTTCAACAAAAGTAGTTATGTTTTCTCCCCTTGCCCTCTATATGGTTTTCCTCCCCCTCATTGGTTTACTAGATATCTCTTAAGATTTAATTCACGAACACTATCACGAATAGCTTACCCACTCTTTTCCCTAACATGCCCTCTGGAAAAAATATTTGGAAATTAATAACAAAAATTGAATTTTTAAAAAGTAGTCATGTTAGGCTAATGTAATAATAACAAAGAGACTCGTGGTGCTTTAAAGGTGAAGAGGTTTTATTTGACATATGCTTTTGTAGACTCTAGCCCACTTCACTAGAGTACAACAGCGAGCCTGCAACAAAGCTTTTCTCAGCAGCCATTCCAGAGAAGACAAAGCATTCAGACGAACCCCCCCAGTCTTAAGTCATATTTAACGAGTTCACACTCCCCAACTCCACCAGATATATTCCCTGCCCTCCTAGAGGTAGGAAAATATGCATTAGCGAAATATTAATAAACATTTAGCATTTACTAAAGCACTCTCTCTGTAATATTCAGTTACGTGTAGATATGCACACAGGTGAAGGATAAGAGCCATGTCTCAGAGATTTTTTTAAAAAGCTGGCTGCCATGTAGAGGTTTTGAAAGAAGTAAAGTAATTGTAGCAGTAAAGAGTGGGGCACACTCATTTTAAAAAGTGTGCCCCTAAAAGGGATCATTAAGAGAGAAGTTCCATCTCTCCTCCAAGCAAGCAGCCCAGGAAAATCAAGGAGATAAAAACTCAATATTTTAGAGATCCACATGCAAGTCTCCATATGTCAAAAAACCAGAAAGAAGCTGATGCAAGAAAATATATAAAAAATAGCGTTCTTCCCGAAGAAGTCAGAAGAGAGAAAATAAAAAACTGTTGTATCTGTTTTAAAGTTTGACATATCTGGGGGACTGCAATCCATTCCATGTTTTCCTGTGTGTAAGTTCCATCAAACACTCTGGGCAGGCTTACTTACTTACTTAGGCAATTCCTTGTAGCCTGAGGGTGATGATCCTCTAGTAGTGTCTTGGCGGTGGGTCCGTAGGTGGCCGTGGAGCCCTATTCTTGATCTGTATGTTCTCCCACAGTGAGGACATCGGTTTGCAGGTGGAAGATGATCCTGGTCAGGGTTGGCTTGATGTGCCTTCCTCTTGGCGCCTTTCTCCCTTTTGCCATCCATTCATGCCTTGTTAAATTCTGCAGCACTGCTGGTCACAGGTAACCTCCAATTAGAGTGCTCAAGGACCAGGGCTTCCTGGTTCTCGGTGTCTATGCCACAGTTTTTAAGGTTGGCTTTAAGCCCATCTTTAAATCTCTTTTCCTGTCCACCAACATTATGTTTTCCGTTCTTGAGTTGGGAGTATAGTAACTGCTTTGGGAGTCCGCCAGTCTTCACAAGAGATTTACAGGATTTTACAGAGGCAACACTGATGGAATCGTTTCAGGAGTTGAGTGTGACATCCATGTTTCACAGGCGTATAACAGGGTTGGGAGGACAATAGCTTTATAAACAAGCACCTTGGTATCCCTATGGATGTCCTGGTCCTCAAACACTCTCTGCGTCATTCAGAAAAATGCTGCGCTCGCAGAGCCCAGACAGTGTTGTATTTCACTGTAAATGCTGACTTTTGTGGAGAGGAAGCTGCCAAGGTAGTGGAAATAGTCAACTTTTTCTAATGTTACACCATTAAGCTGTATTTCTGGCATTGCAGAGGGATTGGCTGGTGCCTGCTGGAAGAGCACTTTGGTTTTCTCGATGTTCATTGAGAGGCCGAGCTTTTCATATGTTTCTGCAAAAGTGTTTAGAATGGCTTGTAGGTCTTCTTCTGAATGCACACAGACTACATTATCATGTTTTTTTATTTGTAAGCTCCATCAAACCCACTGGGCAGGAATAAAAAGGCACTATGGTTTGGTTTTTTACGGGGACTCGGGGCAGCTTACATGAGGCCAAGCCCAACAGTGCATTACCATAAAATAATACAAAACAAAACACAAAAACAACACGATAAAGTAAATGAATCATAAAATGCACTAAACAATAAAAATAATACAAGATAAAATCATTCAGACAAAATAACAATGAGCGGGCCATATGTAAAGGATAAAATATTAAAAATGTTAAAAAAAACAAGAGTGAGGTAATAGTGGAGGAGAACTTCTGTAGGGGAGAGACTCATAGAATGGAGTCATAGGGTTAAGTCTTCTAATAGCGGGGGTGAATTATTCTATAGGATAAGTGAATTATTTTATATGAAAGGAATGAAGGTACAGCTAAAAAAGGTAATTACTCTCCAAATGCGCACTGGATAAGCCAGGTTTTAAGATCCTTCTTGAAGGTTGCTAAAGTGGGGACTTTTCTAATCTCAGCTGGTAAAAAGTTCCAGAGTCAGGGGGCCACAGAGGAAAAGGCTCTCTCCCTTGTTCCCACAAGGCGAGCCTGTGATGTTGGTAGAGGTGAAAAAAGGGCCGTGCCCAAGGATCGAAGGGATCGGGCCGGTAAGTTGAAGGAGATACGATCACAAAGGTAGACGGGTCCCAAATCATTTAGGGCTTTATAGGTGATGATCTGCACCTTGAATTGGGACCGGAAGATAAACAGCAGCCAATGGTTGACTGCTCCCTGTAATTTGCCCCAGTTATTAGGCAGAAAGTGTGAGGTATCAAATCAGGCAAACGAATGGCACAGCAAAGTGCTTTCTTTGTCTAGAAACAATATTTCTTTAATAAACTTTGCAAAATCTGAGTTACTACATGAAAGCAGAGCTCTTTGTAAGCACTCTGCTCATTTTCACTTGTAATTAACATTGGGACTCCTTCACACAACTCCCACATTACAGTCACTAGTGGAAGGGATGTCTGAGGATGCTTCCAGACAGCACTAAATCACGGGTTTAAAACAGTGGCAAAAAAATCCTGGGACTTCAGAAGAGGTCCACATACAGACCTGTTGGTCACGGGATTTCTGCCTCCACTGTCCTGGCATGATGCTTTGTTGTGAGTTTTAGAGACTCCCAAGATGGCCAGCATAGGACTTCTGCTGGAAACTTCTGTGGATATAATGGAGAATCACTGCAGCGAATCACTGAAAAAGTTCTGTTCTTTGTCCAGGCCAAAGAAAATGTGCCCTCCACACATTTCATATAGTTTCTGGCACACAAACAAAGTTTTCGCATTCTACTCAACTGTCACCATCTTTTTAGAAACCGACCAATCAGGAACAAACATCTAAAACCCGGGAGCAAACCTAGATAAAAAATACCATGATTTTTGATTGCAGGGACATACAGACATTCAAAAATGAGGATATTCCGCTCAAAAACATTATATTCCTGCATCTGGAAATCTTGCTTTTCTTGCCTTTTGTAGCGGTTGCTTCCGTGTTTACAGGGAATGGCATCTGGCTACCTTCCTGTTTGCTGAGGAAGCTCCCAGGATAAAGGTACTGTCTAGATGGGCTCTCAGTTTCACTGAATTCTTACAGGAAATGTAATATCTGCTTGTTGTTGGATTATATCAATTATGCAGAGTGCTTCCACATAATTGCTACGTCTTTCTTGTGGTATCATGGGAACTCTTCATATAGAGTAATCAGGATGGTGGCGCAATGGTTTAAACCTCTGTGCCAGCAGGACTGAAGACCGACAGGTCGCAGGTTCAAATCCGGGGACAGCGTGGATGAGCTCCCTCTATCAGCTCCAGCTTCTCATGCAGGGACATAAGAGAAGCCTCCCACAAGGAGGATAAAACATCAAAAACATCTGGGTGTCCCCTGGGCAACGTCCTTGCAGACGGCCAATTCTCTCACACCAGAAGTGACTTGCAGTTTTTCAAGTCGCTTCTGACTCAACAAAAAAAAAGTTGGCCGCCATGAGAAACTATGGCTATGCAGAAGCGCTTCCACTAGCTTTTCTGTGGTAATTCAAATCGGGGCTTTGAAAGAGTAATTACATCTTTGCTTGAGTTTCCTTTTCTACAATTATCCCTTTTATTATGCTTTATTTGAAGAATATACATTTGACTGAGAATGGAAAACACTTTACACATATGACTACTGCCATAATTTGTGGTTGCTTTAGAGAAAGACCAAATAATATAAACAAAAGCATGCACAACAAAACATAATCTGCACAGAACTTGGTAGAATTGGCATAAGAGGACATTATTTTCTCCAAACCTTTAAAATAGAGTGATCTTTAAAGTTCCAGGAAAGACAATAACATATAAAGTGAGAATAGGTATTTATTTTAGACACAATGGAAGAAAGGTTTAAAATAGTCAATTGCACCAATACTTCTTTCTAAGTATACAATTTGAAGATACTGTAGGTGGCCAAGTATTCTAGCCAGACATAGGGGTTAGAGAACATGATACTCCCCCATGGATCTAAGATTCATAAGGAAATTCCCAACTATGGCTGGGCTCTTCACCAAATGCAATTGGAAATGACAGGATAACCTTGACAATGGTTCAGTCCAATTTATACTACAGCAATTTATTGTTTCCTTCTCTTTTTTAACCCTTCTTTCTTCCTCTCTGAAACCTTTTCCCAGAAGAATTTGAGGCTAACAATTGTTGATGGATGATAGCAGCCTCCCTTTCTAACAGCTACATTCTTCATATAGGAACAACACACTTTGTTTGTGGAGGCTGCCTTGCAAATGAAGAGGGTCCCTTCCCAGACAATGCCGAGGCTGCAACTCTGAATTGTAATATCGAACTTCCTTTGGGTACAGCACAGTCGGAAATCTCCCCCTTTTTTATTGTTGTTGTTGTTTTCCAGCAGAAAGTTTGCATCCATTAGCTTCAAAGACTGCAATTAGTGTTTGGGCCTAACAAAGAGTCAATATGATGTCATGTCTAGACAACATGTAAATTAATATGAAAGCAACTGAGTTACAAATTCTATACTAATACAAATTAATCTGAATTAAGTTTAATCCACAGTTATTAACTGATTAAATGTGGCTGTTGGTAGCTACAGGGTGCTGACTTCCATCTGTGTTTATTAGGGGCACTACTTAATCGCAGGGTCTATACAGGAGAATATTTAAAGCACATGTTGTCTTTCGGGGCTTCCGTTCATTCAGTGGAAGATCACAGGATGCAAAACTGAGTGATTGTTTTGAAAAATGGCAGAAACCCTTCCTCAAGTTTCATTATTAGCTTTGGTTTGAGGAATTCCTATTTTTTCTTCATTTGTTGATGAACACTGGCTCTCCATCCACTTACTGATAATGCATGCATCTGTGGAGCGAGGAGGAGAGCTAGTGCAGTTAACCTCAGAAAATAGTCAGAGTCCGCGGGAAGGAAGGGAGAGAAGAGGCGCTTCTAATTTCCAGGACTATTGTTGTTGTTTTTTATGCAAGGAATGGCTAACCTGTTGCCAGGAATGAGAATATATGTGTCTGACACTGACCTTACTCCAGTGGCAGTGTTTACATTTCAGAGCAGGTTAGTCACTAATGTAAACACGAGATGGGCAGATTTGCCAACAGAAATTAAGAAAATGTCAGGAGCAGCTGTCAGACGAGGGCTCTGAGTCAAATATATTCAGTTGAAAACTTGTGGTTTCCCCCCTCCTGTAAATGGGAATGTGGAGAATAGCAATAATGCTATTAAAAGGTCATTTCCTTGCATCGAGGGAATTTACTCTAAATCTATTTACATTATAAGTACCCCTTCCTCGCCCAGCCAGTTTCCATCAACAAGTTATGATTGTCTATAGTAAGGATGAGGGAAAAATAGATTTTTCTCTTATTAGTATTTTCATTTATCAATCAACCAAAAAAAGCCACTCCGAAGAAGGGCGCTTATTTATCAATAAGTCAAAACTCGGCTCAGATTACTCCTCTTGGGAAAATGGCACCAATGATTGTGAAGCATTTTTCTCCTTTCTTTCTAATGGTGAACAGGGAGCTGGCTTGTCCAAAGCCTCTCTCTCGTTCTGTCAAAGTTTTGACAAGGCCTTGAAATCTATTATGAATCTATCGTCTAGGACATATAGCTGGTAATTACAAACTATGTGATATCAAAACCAGGGTCACTGGCATTGTATAGGCTCTTTTATAGACATCCCACTCATTGCCTTAATAACTGAAGCTGTCACGGCAGTGGTCTGTGCCTACCATGAAGCTCTAAACAATTCTGACAAGCGGCAGCTCATTAAGGGACAGTTATTTTGCCGAAATGTCTATCAGCTCTCAGGGATGGACCAAGATGAATAGGCCCAAAACAATAGCCCCATTTGTTAGCACAGGGGCTCCTCTAATGCATGATGAGACAATCAAGCCAAGCCGTTGTCGGCACAAAGACATAATTAATCAAATGGACAAATGGCTCAAAAATGGCTCGGTGATGTTCGGTAGTGGACAAGGCGTTGCCATGGAAACATTGGCGTTTGTATCGTGGCTAATGACCATTCCGTACAATGAAGTTCCACAAAAAATAGGCCCAAACAAGACATGAGGAGGGAAAGAGAAGGAAACATCACTTGATAGTGGGGATGTTAGATAATTTTAATCAATACTTTTAAAGATGATACTTACAAATGAAGAGTAACTCCATTTCATGCCCTGCATGACAGATCCATTCACTTAGGCTAGGAATTATAGATGTATAATAGAACTAACCCTTTTTAGAAGAGGGTGCTAAAATCTGTTGTACTAATGCAAGCTTTGGTAACTCCTTCCATTAGGACCTTCTGGCAATAACTTTACACAGAGTGTTTTAAGTGCAGTTCTTATAGAGTGTAATATATTAGTCTTCTTTATCCATTTGTACCGTTATTTGGAGATTCTTAATTTTGTGGGCTGTCACCCACATTTTCAAATAAGACACGATCCTTTCACACTGCACAATTATAGTGCAAGGGTTTCACTAACGGCTATGACCACACTGAAGGTAATTGTGAGATTTGCAGTTTAGGGAGGAGCCCTTTGACTTCTCAACCAGAAAACTCCAGTGTGTCACCAAATTATACATCCCAGGATTCCATAGGATATGATGATGATGATGATGATGATGATCTTTATTTGTATACTGCCCTATCTCCCCAAGGGGACTCAGGGCGGGTTCTGACTCAGGGCGGGTTCTGACTCAGGGCGGGTTCTGCCAAGCAAGATATTCAATTGCCCCAAAGGAAAAAAACATACAAACTGAAACATCATAACACATAAAATCCTGCTAAAGCATACACCAAAAAATTAAAACCTAATTTCATTGTAACTTCATCAGACGGGTTCAAAATACCAATGGTCAGGATGACAAAATGGACATGGCCAACTATAAAGAGCTGGACAAGGGAGCATACAAGGCATTCAGGGAGCATACAACCCCTCTGATACGCCATCTCCACTGGCTGCCAATTTGCTACCATGCACAATTCAAAGTGCTGGCTTTAACCTATAAATCTCTAAATGGTTCCAGCCCAGCGTACCTGTTCAAATGTATCTATCCCTATGAACCATCTAAGAGTTTAAGATCATCCGGGAAGGCCCTGCTCTTGGGCCCACCTTCTTCGCAGGCATGATTAATGAGAGAAAGGGCCTTCTCAGTGGTGGCCCCTCGGTGTGGAACTCCCTCCCCAGGGATATTAGATCAGCCTCCTCCCTCTTGACCTTTCAGAGAAAAGTTAAAACATGGCTATTTGAACAAGCCTTTGGAATCTAATGTAACAGTCAAACACTATATTAGATGAAAGTGAACATTGAGATGGCTCAGACAATGATTTATGGACAATGAGACTAACAATATGTTTTCAAAGGTTTTATTTAATGTATTTTTAATTCTGTTAATTGTATATTGTTAGGCATCAAATTGCTGCTTGGTTGTAAGGCACCTTGAACCACCTTCGGGTTCGAGAAAGGTGGGGTACAAGTATCGTAAATAAATAAATAAATAAATAAATAAATAAATAAATAGTGCAACAGTGTATCATAGGGCTGGGAAAATGCAGAACAGACTAGGGAAGGGCCTGGGGACGAATCATTCTATAAAGCCTGCTGGAACAGCCAGGTTTTCAGGTCCCTATGGAAGGAGGACAGTGTGAGGGCTTGTCTATTCTCTCTGAAGAGGGAGTTCCAAAGTTGGGGGACCACCACCAAGAAGGCCCTATCCTTTCCCCCACCAACCATGCTTGTGACGGTGGTGAGAGCAAGAGGAGGGCCTCCCTGGCAGATCTTAGAGCACGCTCAAGTTCATAGGGGAATATGTGATCATGAAGATTGGCAGGGCCCAAATTATTTAAAGCTTTGTAGGTCATAACCTGCATTGTGAATTGGGACTGGCAACTTATCAGCAGCCAATGAAGCTGCTTTAGTAGGGGTGTCGTTAGTTAGCTCCATTTAGAAGCCTGATAGCTAAAGTGGAATCATCGTACTATTACTGTGAAGTATGAAAAGCTTCTTAGTCCCTGAAACCACTAGGTCTGCCTCATTCAAAAAGAAAAAAAACCTCCCTTTATGTCATGTTATACAATATGTAACCTAACAGATCTACAGCAGAGGCAGTATTTTCTGTGGCTGCATTGGGTCCTCTCAGAATGTTTTAGAAGTGCATCACATCTGAATTTGCTTCTGCTACTGCCTCCTCTGATCAAACTTAGGGACAGGTGCCTAAAAGAATTGCTGGTGCTACAGTAAATCTTTTTAGTATTGGAAGATATCCAAGTGCCCTTCTTCATATAACACTGTTGGATTCCAGATGAATATGACAGCATGAAGTGTGTGGGAGTACAGCCACTTTTTGTAAAGTGTGGAAAGACCAAATGTGGCCAAGTGGTCACATAATGTCTCACCCACCTTTACAGTATTCTATATACTGAAGTTCCGTATTTGTAATAATATGTGTACAATTGTTACAAACATAACACAAAGCATAAATTGAAGTACAATAAATCTTGAATAAATATGTTAAAGGGTGCTGTTCATTGATAGTACAGTTGTTCACGAGTGAAATGCAGTATTGTTTTTTCTCATTAGGTGAACTTTGACTTTTGATGAATCTCTGAATATGAGAATCGTCAATGAGCCCCAGTCTTCAATTTGACTGGTTCATGAAAATCTAAGGATATTGTTTACTTAGGTGCATCTACATTGTAGCATTAATGTAGTTGTACACCACTTGAACTGTCACGGGTCAATGCTATGGAATCATGGAAGTTGCAGTTTTACAAGGTATTCAGCCTTCTCTGCTGAATTACAACTGGTTCATTAAAATCTAAGGATATTATTTTCTTAGGTGCATTCACATTGTGGCATTAATGTAGTTGTACACTGCTTTAATTGTCATGGGTCAATGCAATGGAATCATGGGAGTTGCAGGTTTACAAGATCTTCAGCCTTCTCTGCTGAATTACAACTCCCACGATCCCATAGCATTGAGTCATGGCAGTTTAAGTGGTGTCCAACTGCATTAATTCAATAGTGTGGATGCACCCCTTGACAGAATCAAATAATATGCAGTGTGCCTTTCTTTTCCTCCTGCCTTCTACTTTACTGAACATAATTCTCATTTACAATGAATCATGACTCCTCTTGATATGTCCAAACCATGATACTGTCAGTTTAGTAAATTTGGCCTCTACTGAAAATGTCTGTCAGTCCCAACTAAAATAGACATCCTGAACTCAATGGGGCATGCATTCATACTAACAAATTCCATTCATTTCAGTGTAGTTGGAACTAATATTAGACCATTGTATTGCCTGGTTTTGGTTTCACAATGCGATTATCATATTTTTATCCTGGTCCCCCACCATTACTACAGAAGACACCTTTGACATTTCTATATACACCAGTAATCTTATTACTTAAAAGGGGGGTATTTTCAGTTAACTCTCTGTGGAGTTTCATTCTTTCTCAGGTGGTAACTCTAGATTGTAGAGAAGCCCATTCTGTACAAAATAAATACACACATCTCTGCCTGTAGAAGGGGCAAAAGCATGTGCTTCTTCTCTTCATGGCATCCTGTTTGATTTGTGGAGAGTGTTTAAGTGAAGGGGTAGGGATAAACATAATGTAGTCATGTGAGCACTTGGGCATTGTAGGATAAAAATACATTTGCCTTCTTAATAAGAACTAAGTTTGAATCTATTATATTTATAATAGTGTACTTATTGGTAAACCTTTTAGCCAAGCATCACTAACTATATTATCAGTTCATTTAGCATTTTATGAGTCCTGTATTAGGGGAATGTTAGAAACTAAATTTCTGGGTATAGATACAAATTCAGCTTAAGAACAAACCTATAGAACCTAAGTTGGAACAGGTACATTTTAAAATGGAACTCCAGCCATTTTTTAAAATGTATTTATTTTTTGGATAGCATAGGGAAGGGTTAATACTCCTTTTACATTTGCTTTGCTGTCTGTGCCCCTGTTCAAATGATGGTTCCATCTCACTTTCTTTCCCTGTGACAACTGGATTTTGAAAATGTTGACTTGTTGTGGAAACAAGGACTGGTGATAAAGCTTCAGTGGAGACATCATTTCCCTATGATAGCTCTTATAATAGTGAATTTCCCTCCTTAAGGGCAATTTCCTCTCACTTTGTATTGTTTCACTTTCATTTGTAACTAGATGTTGGATGTAAGTCAGATGTTTGTAACTACCCATACCAGTGGTTCTCAACCTGTGGGTCCCCAGGTGTTTTGTCCTACAACTCCCAGAAATCCCAGACAGTTTACCAGCTGTTAGAATTTCTGGGAGTTGAAGGCCAAAACATCAGGAGACCCACAAGTTGGGAACCACTGACCTATTCAGTGTTTGTTCCCCCTCCTGGTAGCAAAAATATTATAAACCTGTGTCTTTCATAGTAGTTTGATTACCAGAAAAATACTGTTTTCATTAGGTGATGTTTTTCTTTAAAGGCAACATTGAGATATGATCCTCTTTTAGATTTATCATGCCTACATGTGTAATATTATTGTTAAAGCATAAAAGAATGGTTAAGAACCCTAATATTATACATACAAATACACATAATATTTCTAGCATATTTCTAGGTTAGATGCTGTACAGTGCTGCACTGATTATTCTTCATTTTGAATAACAGCAGTAGTAAATCATAATTATTTCTATAATACCCAGATGTTAGTGAAGGAGGCTCATAGCATCTTAACCTATGCTTCCTGAGTAGTCTCTCATCCACATCCTCTTAGTTTTAGCAATGAAACATACCAGATACCCAACCAATCTCTACTCCATTTCAGATGGGAATGGATTTATATGGTAACTGATAACTGAAGTAGGGAATTCAAATTCTAAATTAGAAAATCGATCTATAAGAACTTATTCTTTCATTCTCAGGTAACAATATTAGATTAGCCAGATGTAAAATAGTTGCTTAGAAAATAATTTCATTTGATGGAACTCCGGTTAATCCTATGGAATGGTTTGTTCTTGCTAAGATCTCTGCACATTGTGCTTAGAGCACAAAGAATCTTTCCTCCTTTACATATGACCATGCTCAGTCTGCCCTATATAGATACCTGCCATGTGTAGAACTTCCATTTTATATATTATTAAGTGTAGAGAACATGTGCCACAGCTGGGAAGAATTGTGTCCACTTCCTCAAGTAGTGATATTGGGAGCCAATGATGGGCTTTTCCCATCAATGAAAAGGCACACTCCATCAGCTGCAGTTGCTGCCTCCAAAGCAAGCTCTGCTATTTGTAGTGGTCTTTTAGTATTACCCCTCTGTTGATGTCACCTGATGTGGTTTGCATCCCCCACAGCACTGTAGACGATTCCACTATGTAAAACCAACCAAATTCTGGTTTATTGTGAACCACCGTATTTGGTGGGAGAGATGAACAGAACTGTAGGTCAGAGCACTAAGTTTGATTCTACATGTAAAGAGGCATGTTTTTGATCTTGGAACTCATTATGAAAAAAATGTCATTTCTAAAGAAGCAAGAGATGCAAAGTTCAACTGAAAAGTGAATTGAATGCGATTGATACATCTAGTTATTGATAATCCCATTAGAAACATATTTTGAATTCTCTACCTAGTTATCTGAATGTTTTGCTTACACTTCTGAGCCTTACAGGGAGGTCTCACACCGTGTTTATTCACAAAGCAAATCAGGCATTTCAGTCTTGCAAATAAATTCTGTTTTATGACTGAAGGAGGGGGGAGCAACTCCATGAATTAAGTAGGTCTTGATGCCATGCAAACTGATAGCAACAACGCTGCCTTATGCAGTGCTTATCTCCTCTTAGCTTCATTATATTTCATGCTAAAGGCATGAATAAGACAATTTTCCCTATGGTTGCTCTTTGCGACCCTTTCCCTCTGAAATCCAGAGTCCCCTAAGAATCTTCTATCTTTAGTACTACAATATAGTACAGAAAAATTCTTGCAGTTGAGATTCATGCAGCTCACTCCAGATGGGTACAAAATAGCATCAAGAAACTAGGATATGAAAGCCTTGAGAGAAGGTGAAGACTCCTGGTATGCAGAACATTTCAACTCTTCAGGGAATATTTCTAGGCTAATTGTTTCACAAGCATCTGCTAATTTTGCAGACCCACTTGATGCATGTAGGAATATCCCTTTTCTATTTTTTTCCAGGTGTATATATGTACTACAGGAAAAGATCAGTAGTTCCTTTCTTTTCTTCCTGAGGTCCCCCCCCCCCCCATTTTCAATGCATGTGAATGGGATAGTTTATTAATCTATAACATGAAAGGCAGGATGCAATGGTGTATCAACTCTAAACAGTATACAAAGTTGCTCATAACTATACATGATTTCACAGTACAGACTTGTACTGAAGCACTGTTCCCAGTATGTGGGAATCTCCATGAACTGATGAAAAAAACATTTGCCTCATGATTTTTTCATACATTTGATGAAAAGAACTTATATTGTGAAAGGAAAAAAATTGAAGGGGCATGCACCATTGCAAAATGATCGCAGATTGAACTATTTTTTCTTGAATTCTGGGAATCAATAATTTTGTGAGTGCTTGCCAGCAGTAGCAATCTTCACAATGCAATAATCTAGATCTTTTATTTATTTATTTATTTATTAGATTTATCAACCGCCACTCCCAAATGGCTTGGGGTGGTTCACACTCAGAACAAAGCAATACAATAAAAGCAATAAAAACAGTTACAATAAAATACAATTTAACCTGTATATTAGGACTCGAAAGCCTGCTTGAACAGAGCGGTCTTACAGGCTTTACGAAAAGCTAACAAATTTTGTAAAGCTCGAGTCTCAGGAGGTAATGCATTCCAAAGAACTGGAACAATAATGGAGAATGCCCTTCTCTGAGTTGCGGTCAGATGGTATGATTTCACACTGGGCACGACTAGGAGGTTCTGCTCTTCAGATCGCAGTGATCTCGTGGAACAATGTGAGATAAGGTGCTCCCTCAGGTACACTGGCCCCAGACCATACAAGGCCTTGAATTCCTTAACCCAAACCTGCTTTGTGGTAAGCAAAGTTGGGGATAGTCCAGAATGTTCAGAAACTCTATAGTGTCTACTAGGCATGAGAAAAAAGTTATGAAAATCAAATGAATTCGTAAGTGATTCGTATGTAATGGGACTTTCTAGTTTATACGCATCACGGCAGCTAACCAGGAAGTAGACTTTCTTTTATGGTCCTTGAGGCCAACAATTTGCGTTATGATCATAATAAATTCTTAATTATTGTACTACTACTCATTTCTCCCTGTCTTCTCCCCTCATTTCCTTCCCGCCTTCATTCAGCTTCTTCTTTTTCCCCGCATTTCTATGGGGAACTGGAAGTGACGCTGCTGCTAGGCAATGCATTCTGGAAAGTGTAGTCCTCCACGCTTCTCCCCCCCCTTCTCTTCCCCGTTGCTCTGTCTCACAGGGGCCAACTTCTCACACACACACGCGCGCGCGTCTCCTCCTCTCTCTCCCATGCTTCTCTGCCCCCTCCTCTTTCCTGCTGGCGTCTCCCCTCCTTCTCTTCCCCGTTGCTCTGCCTTGCCCCATCGCACGGGCCCACTTCAGCCCTCCAGGTGAATCCATCTGGAATGCGCATGCTCTGGCATACGAACTACTAACGAATTTCGTTAGTAATTAAGTTACATTTTAGAATTTTTTGGAATTTTTTTGTAAGTCTTTCTTTTACTAATCAAAAAAAATCCCCCCCCCCCATTTGATTTTAGAATCGCCATTTTTGGGTTCGAAACCATGCCTAGTGTCTACACACAGGGAAAGAAAAGTTGGGATTTTAGTGGTACCTTTTTAGGAATGCATTTATTTTGTTAGAGTAAGATTTTTTATCTTATACTATTGTCTGCAAATCCAAATCCCAAGTATTTCTTTAGAAGTTCAGGACATCATATATTGTTCTTACAATGGAGTAATCCAAACAGGCCAAATTTAATGCATTTTACTCCGAGGAAACACCCAACTACATACTACTACTTACGAACTCATCAGACAGGGCTTGGGAAGCGTCCCAGGATGCTTTCCTTCCAGTTCAGTGATGGATAGGCACACTGCCCCTCCAACAATGTTGCTGGATTTTCTACCCACAAGCGGAGTGGAAGTGTCATATAATGCTTCCCTCCCAACATGGGAGCTTGCCCGTGTTGTGCTGGATCCAATGGAGCCAGCATGGATCCTCACTGCTCAGGTGATGCTTCCCACATGTGATGGGGGAGGCAATGCTGCGAGGGAGTGGCATGTAGGGCAATAGATTCACCCTGCTGCCCCTCTGTTTCTTTGGCGAAGTCAGGCAAAGCAGGCCCCTTTGTGATAAGGTTATGTAGCTCAGCTCTTAAATAAAATCCACAAACTCTACTAGTATGAAATTGCATTTAAGCATATTTTCTCCCATCTAAAATAGTAGGCTCTAGGCCAGACCTGGGCAATTGCCGGCCCTCGAGGTGTTTTGGACTTCAACTCCCAGAACTCCTAACAGCTGGTAAACTGGCTAGGATTTCTGGGAGTTGAAGTCCAAAACACCTCGAGGGCCGGCAATTGCCCAGGTCTGCTCTAGGCTCTTGCAACTTCCTGATATACCATCTGCATAACTGAAATACAGGTGTGCACTACTTGGTCTACTTCCAAATGGAATAACATCTCTTAGTTTGCCTGAGGTTCATGGAACATGTTGCATTGCATCAATAAAATGTTCAGTTTGAACTTGTAACTTTAACCCGAATCCTGTTACAATCCTTCCTGTATCACTGGCATAATTTAATATTATAAAATATATTTTCTGACAGAAGTATATATTTAATATTATATATCAATAGATATAGACATAGCCATATATGCACACACACACTCACACTAAATGGTCCACTGAAAATATATCTCTCAGGAGACTTGAAGCCGAAGTAATTTTTGCACTAGCTTACTCTGTGTTACCTGCCTCACCTAGGCTGTGCAAAAATCCCAATTCCCTCCTCAATGAACTTCAGGAGGTCCAAAGTTATGTGTCCAGAACACTCTAATACTTTAGGAAACATGACTCTGATGCCTTCAGTCTTTGTTCCCCGGGCTACATTTCTGTTATTTTCAGAAGCCAATTCAGATTTGTCCTCCTACTTCAAATCTCTCCATGAACCTACTGCCCCTTCCTGTACTTCTCTGACCCTGATCTCCTAGCAGCCTTTTTTTCTTCTAATCTTGGCCTCCTCGCTGTCTCTTTCCTCAGACTCCACATTTGAGTGTCCCCGTTTACTTGTACTTCCATATCTATCTGGAATGATCTTCCTCTGAGTCACTCCCATTCTTCAGACCTCACCTGCAAACCCCTTCAGGCGAGCCCACTGGCTGTGTTGCTCTGATCATTTTCATGAGACCAGCAAAGGCAGAATTGAAGGCAGCTTCTCTTCTGACTAAAGTGACTGCTTTGCCCCTTTCTATCTACTGAGGAAGTCTGGCTTATACCATGTCACAGCTCTCTCAGTAATGATTGTGTAAAAAGATGGTATCTGTGACATGCAAAATTGAAGAAAAAATGGGTAAGAAAAGCCACTAAGTGAAACATTTTTTACCTTTCTTTATTTGGTGAAAGCAATTTGCTGTTTTAAAGTAACAAATGTCTCTTTTTATGAACTATATTGCCTGATATAGTTTGCTTATACAGTCTTCAGGAATATGTTCCCATAAAGCTTCACCTTACTACATTTATTCTTTTTCAGTCACCATAGATAATGATTGCCATGGAAATACTTGTAAATGAATGGTCCTAAGAAGTGGTATAGGTGAGTATAAATAATACTGAACTTTGGAAAAATCATTTTGGACTGTAGTTCCCTGAATCCTCTTGGCCAAGCAGGCTAAGGAATCAGCAGAGTTGCTTCACTAAAAGTTATGTTTCTATGTTCAGGCAGCATCTCAGATTCAGTTATCCACAATGCTAGCTTTAGCTTCCATTCCTGCTCAGTCCAGGATGTATGTAGATGACCTTTTAAAAGACATCTTAAGACCAAACTATCTAATGAAAGAAAGTATTTTAATGTTTCTTATAAATAACAGTCACCATAAAAGAACAGAGTTAGGATTTTGAGATACTGCTAGTAGGATGTTAATATATTCCTGCCTCTATGGTCCTCCAGATTTTCCAAAGTGCAATACACCTCAGGCAATAAGCTACTATTGGCATAAACAGCCACATCCTTCTCAGAACACATAGCAATTGTGCTGTGGATATTTTTTATGGCTTCACAGTGCAAAATATTTCAGGTTTTTTCTTTCTTATCCAGCTATCATACATGAGGGTTGGAATAGATAGCAAGAGCCATCTAGTCCAACCCCTTTCCACGCAGGAATACACAACTACACAACCACTTTGGGTCTCTTTTTAGAGAGATAAAGTTGGGTAGAAATAATAATAATAGTAAGAAAAGCACTCTCAAAAGATGGCTTGTGCATTCCGGGTAAACCATGATCCGTTTCAGTGTCCCAGATTTTGGTGGTGCCATGATCCATTTTTCAAGAGCCTCTCAAAATCGAGAGGGCAAATATCTATTTTCGCTCTGTGGTTCTGAAAGATTTGTTTTCTATCTGGCCCATTATTGGGGAGGGGCTCCCTAGACTCCCTTCCTGTCATTTTAGGCATTTAAGCTGTTTCTACTCTAGAGGAGACTGGAGAGACACTGCAAACAGATGTGCACACTTTAAGGGGGATTTAAAGCTTTTTACTCTAGAGGAGACTGGAGAGGTGCTGCAGACAGGTCTGCAAAATACCTTGGATTCAGACAGAGACCCAGCTCTTTAGAGGTTGGTAAGCGAAAGAGGGGAGCAATAGCAGAAGTGCAGTGGTGAAGGAAAGGTAGGACACACTCCTTAAGTCTTTTTATTTTCAGAGGGGAAAAGATATCTAAATATAATACTGATGATAATAGAGAGAATAGTAAATATTTCTGGGTTGTTCCTGGGGATTTGTGTTCTGTTCTGTTTTGGCAGCTAAGCTGGCACAGGGTGTTTGGGTGAATGGAAATAATTTCTTGCTTCGAATAAGTCAAGGTTGAAGTTGAGCTTTTAGACGGGTTTTCCCCATCATAGGAAAGCTGTTACCTTGAGGCTTGTGCCAAGTCTTGGGCAAGGAGGGGAAGGGAGATGCGAAAGGAAGGGGGTAGCCTCACATCTTCTTCTTCATCCTACTTGGGATCCGCAGCCCCTTTGTGCATCTCTTCCTCCCCTCCTTTCCTTTTCACAGCTGGTGGTCCTCCTCCCAGCCAAAAAAGAGGGAGAGAACAAAAGTAGGAGAAGGAGGGATGTGGGGTGCGGGGAATTGAGGGAGGAGAGGAGCCTTCGCTTCATGGGTTGGATAAGGCAGCTGCAGGCGGGAATTGGAGAGGCTTTAAGGAGGCTTTAAAGCTGCTTACTAGGCATGTGTGATTCATAAAATGGTTCTAAAGTACTCACAAAACTAGGGGGCACTGTCCCTTTGTTCCTAAAGTGTTTCTAATGTTTTGAAGGTGAAAATTTCAGAACATGAATAAATCTCTCCTGTAATGCTAGCTTGCTTCTATAATGCACTTCCTGCTATTCCAGATTCAAACTGACTGTGTTTGAGATCCATTTTGACAATGTTAGAATTCATACAATGTGGAAAGTTGGGGTTTGGTCTTCAACTCCCAGAACTCAACACTCAGGGGGAGGGCTGTAGTTGCTGTCCCAAAAAGCACTTCTCTGGGTGCTTGGAATGGGACTCCATCACCTCTATGTATTAATACATCATATCATCACATTTTAAAGAGAATCTCTCATGTTTGTCCAACGCATGAGAGGTAATTTCTTTAATAGCAAATGTAAATCATCACTTGTAGACAACTGAATTGTTACTCTTTTCAGTTTTTATCTCTGTAATATTTGAAGAGAATATTGGTGCTTTATTCTCATGACAGTGAGGGCGATTTTCCAAAGGGTAGTGAAAGTCAGCTTGTTTTTTAACAAAATGATTAGTATTTCTTTAATGTTTTGCCGCTTCACTTCAAATCCTCAAGTTTTAGAGATATGAAGGGAAATCTGGCAGGAAGGGGTATTATTGTTGTTACTGTTATTGTTGTATGACTCTAGTAAAGTGATTAGGGCCTGGAGAGGTAAACTACCAGCCAGGACTAGTGGGGGCCAGGAGTGGAAAATTATCAGCCAAAGCAGAGAATTCAGACAAGGGAAAAGTTCAAAAGTCTAGTAACAAACAGCTGCAAGAGGGGGGAGCAGGAGGTGGGCACAAGAGAAGGAATTGGTTGCTGAGAAAAGCAGGCACATGAATACTGATAAGAGCTGGTGCCAAGAAGGAAGAGATAGAGATGAGGCACGAATGCTAAAAGTGTTGACTTTAAAAGTGAGCTGTGTCTCAGTATTGTATGGCACTTTCTTTTGTTCACCCAGCAGGGTGGTTTGATCAAATAAACCCGTTGAATGATCTTCTTGCTTCCAGTGTTTGATTGGATAGAGAGCCTGGAGGTTTTTGGGCTACTTAGTAGAAGAAGGACACAACAGCATACCCCAACACTAGGGCAGTGCTTCCCAAAATTCTTGTTAGCCAAGATAACTGGGGCATCTTGGAGTTAAAATTTAAAACACCTGAAATACCACTGCTCTTGAAAATTGCACTTGGGAAATTGTGAGATTTTTCTTTTCATTCAAATTATACCTCCCAAGCTTATTCCCCAATATCAGCCATATTACTTCACTTGTATGTTTCATTTAATCAAATCATTTGAAAAGGAAAAAAATGTAATTTTGATGCCACTTGTCCAGTGTTTACACCAACTATGAGGTAGAGTATTGTTTTTAGAGGGGATTCTGAGGTGACAAGATGACTGTGGTGGTTTCACCCCCTGAATTTTATTACACAAGAGAAGCAAAGTGGCACCAAAGCAGGATTGTCATCTTTGGTCCCCATCACAAGGTGCTATGCATATATCTCACTGATGCTCTGAATCATCCCTACAATTAACCTGTCTCATGTTGTTGATGGCAAAATCTGTCAATAGCTGCCAATTCTGCAACATTTTCATCACTTGTCTTGTATGATAGGATTGTTATGCTTCTGTGCTGACATGTTATCACTGAACTGATGTCAAGAAGCAGGGTTGCCGTCCTTTACCCCTTATTCTCAGGCTCTTTATTTTTAAATTTATGGTATTTATTATTATTTTGGTGGTGGTTTGTTGCCTTTCTAAAAATAACCATTGCTGGAACCAAAATTGTAAAACAACAACAATAAAAATATGGCACCACAGAAGTACAGGAAGGCAGGATTATGAGGTTATGTGAATTGAGGACCATGGGACCATGGATGGGTGAATGGCGCAATTTACCTTTTACTGCTGAACCAATTGGGTCTTTGGACTGTAATAAAGCTTTGATTGATTTGAGTAGTGCAATTTCACAAATACTGGTATGTATATGCTATGCATGAGAGCATGACTACAGTAGAATAGCAGCTTCATGTGATAAAGTCCTACGTGTTATCCAATGAACTGGAACATAAAGCAGCTCTAATTGCAGAGAAACCAAAGACCTGATTTCTGGGTTTGTTTGCCAACAACAGCCTCCTCTGATTATTTCATATTGGGGGTGCACTGGCAGAGAATTCCAAGTTGTGGTCCTTACACTAAAAGGACTTTATTGGATGTTGCCAGTTTAGTTGACACCAGACCACAAGGAAATATTTCTTTCCTTGATATAATGTTTCATTTGGGAAAAAATGTTCAAGAATGAGTGTTTAGATTATGAGTAGAGTGCCATCATATATAAAAAATATCACACACTGAAGAAATAATGTTATTATTTATGTACACTACATAGCTTAGTGTCATGCTTAGCAACAAAAAGATTGTTTTTCTGGGTTGGAGTGACATTTCCATCTAAATCAACATTTTGTTTCCAGTACTATCTCTTTGAGTATTCAGAACTGGAGCAGGTCTGTGGAATCCTCCTCTTGGTTTATCTCTCTCATTTGTTATTTGGCAATATACTGCTACCCAACCTCTATTCAGCTGTTAGCTTCTAATTGTTGATACATAACTATTCACCTGTTTTAAATCCTTTGTCTTTCTAACAATTATACAAAGCAGGCACTTATTCATGTTTTTACAGACCATCCAAGGAGAGATGAGTAAGACTCTGAACCCATGGCTTTCAAGAACCTACTTCCATATCCACATTTGTTATCGGACTGTGAATATTTGTTCAAGCACTAGTTTTTACCTACTTTGCTATAATGGAATCCAAGGATTTTTATTCTTTGAATGTAGATAGGAATGTTATTTTTTAAAGTGACAAACTGTTATCAATTTTCACCTACTAGTTATATGAATCAATGTATTGAACTCCCACAATTCAGCACTATTTGTCTATATAAAATGTCAATTGTTGCAACTATAATGTCAAGGCTACAGCTCATTGAATTTACTAGTAGAATGGTTCTGATCAGGAGGAAAGTGCAATCTTTATGGAAGAGGAGTTGCTATGTCAGAGACTTGCACAACAACAGATAATCTATTTGCTTTTTGAAAGCATATTAACTCTTTGTGCAAGAGTGAGGAGGAATTCAGTCATCTTCTTTTTGAAAGAAAAAAAAGCTAATGCTTCAGGGAAGTAGATATCAGCCTGAATCCTATTGTTCTTACCAACCACCCACTGAATCCAAAGGGTTTACTTGCATTTAACCCATGGTGAAAGGGATAATATACGCCTACCAAATATGCTCCAGGCTGGCCCTGGAAGGAATGAAGGTGTTCATATGCTCTGATCCCAATACCAGCGTGAATCTGTTTAGCTTCACATTAAGCAAAGTCAGGGAATGCTCCAGGGTTTCAGTACAGCACTGCAGAATGTGGACAGCAGAACAGATCCAATGTGAACTGGTCTGCTGTTCACATGAACTAGAGCCACCACTTCCTTTTCCCCACAGCCCCCTCCTTCTCCCTGGTCATGTCAGCAGATGTCAGCAAAAACAACCAGTGATAGCCAGGAGCTCATCAGAGCTTCCCCGTTATCTTTCACAGTGACAGGAACAACAGGAAAGTTAAGGGTCCACTTCAGTCTGGTTTATTCCACATCAAGGACTAGAAGTCCTTAGATGTTTTTTTTTAATTAACAAGTTTTATTGGTTAAAAGTAGACATTTAAATAGAAATCACAACACATATTTGTCTGTGGTACATATACCCAGACTTACACGTAACTACAAAGTGGTGGGTGGGTAGGGGGAAAGGGGTTGGGAAAGGATACATAAGGTTGGATCATAAACATAAAACATCTAAAAACAAGTTGACTTCACCTGGAGTCGGAGGGGGTTACATTGTTATTGGTCAAAATAGTCAAAGTTGACTTAGAACTTATAGCCAGAAGCCTTGCAACTCAATTTTTTCCTTATTCTTTATATAACATAAAAAAGGTTTCCAAGTTTCCTCAAAGTCTAGACTTGAGTTGCCTCTCACAAGATTCGTTAGCTTATCTAGTTCTGCAAATTCCATAATTTTAAATAATAGTTCTTTTTCTTCTGGCAATTCGGTGCTCTTCCAGTACCGTGCTAGCACAATTCTGGCCGCCGTGAGAATGTAGCAGAGTAGTTTTTCCATATGTCTGTCCATTGTTTGTTGTTCTATAATATTCAAAAGAAATAACTCAGGTGTTTTTTCAATTTTCTCTCTCAGTATTTCTTGCACTAAATTATGTATTCTGCTCCAATACTGTTTTATAACTTCACAAGTCCACCATTGATGATAGAAAGTACTGCTGTTTTTTTGGCATTTCCAGCATCTGTCGCTGGTATTTCTGTAAATTTTTGATAATTGTGCTGGGGTCAAATACCATCTGTACATGAGTTTTAACTGGTTTTCCCTTAATATATAGGCATACATGTATTTTGGTATTGTTTTCCACATCTTTTCCCAGTTTTCCCTGGGAATATTATGTCCTATATTCTTGTGGGGGCCTTTTCATATCTCTCCGCTAAAATATATTTATATAACTTACTCTTTTATTTTCTGAGCACATCAAGATCTTTTCTCCTATGGACATTGTCTCCGCCCATCCCACTTTGGTGTCTGTCTGGTATATCTTTCCCATTTGGGTGTACTGAAACCAATTTAGCTTTCCTTCACACAGATCTTCTCTCTTTTTTATTATCATCTTGTTGTCTTCCTTCTTTAATATATTCTTATAGGTTGGCCATCCTTCTTTCCCTACCTTCATCATCTGCATCGCCTCAACTGGTGATAGCCATAATGGGAGTTTGGGGAAAATTTTCTCCTTATATTTTTCCCAGATTTTAAATAAGGGTGCTCTTATTATGTGGTTTTTGAAATTCTTGTCCTGCTGATATTTGTTGTAAAATAGATATCCATGCCATCCATATCTCATTCCGGAACTTTCTATATTTAGCAATTTTCTATCTTTTAGATCTAGCCAGCTGCTCAGGTTTTCCAGACAATTCGCATCATAGTAAGCTACTAGATCCGGGAGACCCAGTCCTCCATTTGATGGGAGATCTTGCATAAATTTTCGTTTTATCCTTGCCTTTTTCCCGTTCCATATAAACTTACTAATCTCCGATTGCCATCTTTTTAAGATAGTATAGTTTTTTAGTATGGGGAGTGATTGAAATAAGAAATTTATCTTCAGGAATACCTTCATTTTAATAGTTGAAATCTTTCCTAGCATTGAGAGATTTATATTCCTCCAGGCTTTTAGGTCATCTTTTATTTGCTTCCAGGTTTCCTCATAATTATTTTTTACTAATTGGCAATTTTTTGATGTTAGCTGGATTCCTAGATATCTGACTTTTTTTTGAAATCGGGATATTAAATCTTTTTTCTAATTCTTCGCTTTCTTTTTTATCAATATTTTTTACTAGAATTTGTGATTTTGTTTTATTTAGTTTGAAACCAGAGATCATTCCATATTCTTCTAATATTTGATCCAGAGTTCCATATTTTCTGTGGGGTTACCAATGACGCATACCATGTCGTCGGCAAAGGCTAATATTTTATATATAGCATTTTTTACTTTTAGGCCTTTTATTTCTTCGTCCGACATGATATCCCTTATTAGAAGTTCTAAAATAAAATTGAATATCAGGGGCGATAAAGGGCATCCCTGTCTCGTTCCCTTTTAATATTGATTTTTTTCGATCTTTGCCCGTTTACTATGATGTGTGCCTCTTGGGTCTTATATATTGCCAGCACTGCCGCGATGAAATTATGGCCCATATCCAGTTCAGTCAGGAGTCTCTCTATTAGATTCCAACTAACTTGATCAAATGCCTTTTCGGCGTCCAGGAAGGTGAAGGCTATCTTTGTACCGATATTTTTGTCTAGGTGTTCTATTAAATCTATGATTATTCTGATATTTCTCTTCATCTTCCTTTTGGGCAGGAATCCCGTTTGAGCCTCAGATATCCACCCATTTAAGAAAGCTTTAAATCTTGTGGCGAGAATATTAGTAAAAATTTTATAGTCTAAATTGAGCAACGATATTGGTCTGTAACTTTGGACCTTTTCTGGTTCTTTCCCCTCCTTATGAATTACTATTATTTCAGCTTCCTTCCATGAGTCAGGAATTCTTTGTTTGTTAATAATATAATTAATTACTTTTTTTAGTTGGGGTATTAGTTCTTCCCTTATTATTTTATAATAGCTATCCGTGAGGCCGTCTGGACCCGGGGCCTTCCCTGTTTTTAAATTGGTGATGGCAAATCTGATCTCTTCTTCTGTGACTTCAGCATTTAATGCTTCCCTGTCTATATCTAGGATTTTTGGCAACTTTTGTTTGTTTAAGTATTCTTGGATTTTTTCCATGTTTATATTGTCGTCGCTATACAATTTTTGATAATATTCTGCAAATTGTGTGGTTATCTGATCATCTTTTGTATATAATTTTCCCTCACTTCTAATTTTTGTAACAATATTATTCTGTTTTTTCTTTTTTAATTGCTATGAGAGCCATTTACCGGTTTTATTTGCATTCTCGAAGTTTTTTGTTTTAAGTATTTAGGTTTCTTTTCTATTTCTTCCATTGTGATTAAATTTATTTGGCTTTTGATAAGTTTTATTTTAGCTTCTGTTTCTTTACTCTTGGGATTAATTTTTAATTTCTTTTCTAGTCTGTTTAGTTTATTTTCTAGATTCTCCTGTTCTTTTTTTCTTTTTTCTCTCATGTAGCTAGTCTGAGCTATAAAATTCCCCCTCATAACGGCTTTACTAGCCTCCCATACTGTCAGTGTGTCTATTTCGGGTTGGTCGTTTATTCGGAAATATTCCTTTAATAATTCTTTATTCTTTTGGATACCCATTTCCGATTTCAATACCGAGTCTTGTAGCCTCCGTTATTTGAACATCCAGGGGCAACATCTGGTACAGTTTTGATTTCAGGGCTACTGATTTTAGGCCCTTAGTCTCTACAGTGCTACCAGATCCTTTTGGAATGGCAGCTTCATTGTTCTGATCAGAATTATTGTAGTGTAATGTCTTTACGTTACTTTGAAACAACTAACATTTTATATAGACAAATATTTTTTTATTTGTGATTTGCATCCACTGTTAAGTGAAGTTTGTCACTAAATAATAAGTTTGACTCATCATTCAGCAATTAATTCAGTGAATCCAGTCCAAATTTTATAGTCTTGGTTGAGGAGAGAGATTGGGCGGTAATTTTCAACCATCTCTGTGTCTCTGCCTTCCTTAGGAAAGACAACAATGTTTGCTGTTTTCCATGTATCTGGGGCTAAGCCATTGCTCAGCACCTGATTCATAAGCCTCCTAAGATATGGGACCAAAACTCCTTTTAATTTCTTGTAATACTGATCTGTCAGGCCATCTGGCCCTGGGGATTTACCTGTCTTTAGTCTACTAATAGTTATTTCTATTTCCCTGTCTGTGATGGGGGCATTGAGTTTTTCTCTCATCCCATCATCGATCTTCTCCAATTCTTGTTTGCTTATGTATTTTTGTATCTTTTCCTTATTGCCCTTTTCTGCAGTATAGAGGTCCTGATAAAATTCTCTAAATGCTTCGAGGATCTCTTTGTCTTTTATAAATTCTTTATCGCCTTTCTTTATTTTGTTGACTATACTTTTTTGTTTTTTCTTATTGAGTTGAAATGCCAACCACCTTCCCGGTTTGTTAGCGTTTTCAAAACTTTTTTGTTTTAAGAATTTCAGGTTCCTTTCTATCTGCTCTATATTTATTAGATTTATCTGTTTTTTTAGTAGTACAAGTTTATTTTCAGTTTTTTTGTCGAGCGGGTTATTTTTCAATTCTTTCTCCGCTTGTTCCAATTCTAGCATTAGTCCATTCAGTTCCTTCTTCCTTATTTTATTTATGTAGCTTTTTTGCTCGATAAAGTAACCCCGCATGACCGCTTTACTTGTATCCCACAATGTTGTAATTGAAATCTCCGGCTGATCATTTAACTCAAAAAATTCCTTAAGATGCTTAAGGTTTTTCAAAACTTGTGCCTCATTTTTCAGTAGCCCATCATCCAATCTCCATATATGGTTTCTACTGCCAAAGAATAATGTCACCTCTATGGGTGCATGGTCGGAAAGTAATCTAGGATGTATTTTGGCATCTTTGCTATTTAGAATTAAATTTCTTGAAACCAAAATCAAATCTATTCTAGACCACATTCTCCTTCTTCCTGAGAAGTGGGTAAAATCTTTGGCATTGGTATTGAGCGTCCGCCAGGTGTCCTGCAGATCAAAGGCGTTCATCCAGTTAAAGAAAGTCTTAGGGAGTCTACTAGACAGTGATTTGTTTCTTAAGCTGTTGTAGTTCTTATCTAGGTTCACATCAATTACCCCATTAAAATCTCCCAGTACCACCGACCCATCACATTCAACTTTTGACATTTCCTCCCTTAAGAAACTAAATATTTGAGCTTTGGGGCCGTTCGGTGCATATAGATTAACAACCAGAATTTTCTTCCCCTTTCTTTCCACTGAAACCGCCACCACTCTCCCCTCATTGTCTTTAAACTCCAGGGTAGGCTTCAGATCAGATTTAACAAATAGAGCCACCCCTTTTCGTTTTTTCTCAATTGAAGAAGTAAATAAAGTACCCAGTTTTTTATTTTCTAGTAAGTCCGTTCTTGAAGATTTAACATGTGTCTCTTGTAGGGCGTAAATCGCCGCTTTCTGTTTTACTAAATAATGAAAAGTTTGTTTTCTTTTCTCTGGGACATTCATCCCGTTGACATTAAATGAAAAACACTTTACCTCCATTTGGATTAGATTTCCTGGTCATCCGCCGTACTTGTTTCTCCAGTTGAGATTGGTTCAGCCTCTTCTTCCGATATTGGGTCCTCATCTGTCTCCATTACTTTGTTCTCCCGTTTGGGGCTGTCCCTGGAATGATCCCTTTCATCTTTTTTTTCCGGTCTTACTACCTCTTCCCTGGTTTTTAGCTCATTCACCCCTTCTTTTGGGCGTCTCTCATTGTCTTTGTTATCTCTTCTTTTTGGTGGGCTTGGTTTCTCTCTGGGATTTAGCAAGTGCTTCCATTTGTGATAGAAGGCTTCCACTTTTTCTTTGCTGTTTATCCAGCATTTTTCATTATTTATGGTAGCTTGGAGTCCATCAAATTTGTCCCATTTGAAGTGGTATCCCTTCTGTTTCAGCAGATCCGTCAAAAAAAATATTTCTTTCTGTTGTCTAAGATGGCCCTCGGAATCTCTTTTAGAATAATTATTCTTTTATCTTGTAGGCTATAAGGAGATTTATTATGGTTCTTTATGACCTCTTCTCTTGCTTTCATTGAGTTGTATTGAATTAAGATATCTCTATCTGATTTATTATTTCTTGAATGTGAGGTTTGAATTCTGAAGGCTTTGTCTATTTTATCCTCTATTTGCACTGTTTCCTTTTGAAGTAAAGCTGCCGTCATTTCAATGGCTATTTTTAGAGTATCTTCCGGTACCTCTTTCCCACTCTCCGGAACCCCTCTCATTCTAATCTGGAAGTCCTTCTGGAAAAGCTCCAGCTGAAGGCTTTTCCTCTCCAATTCTGCTTGGACTCTATTCATCTCTGTTATTCTCTCTTGTTCCTGCGAGATTGTACTCCTCATGTCCTCTTCCCTTCTTTGCAATAGGTCAACTTTCTCATAGAGGGCTATTACCTCTTTTCTAATAGTCATGATATCCTTCTTCAAGTCTCTCCTCATATCTAGCATACCCTCTTTCAGTTGTCTGCGTTCATCAGCCCCTTTTTCTATGTTATCATTCATTCTTTTCATTTCATAGATGATCTCTTTGAGTTGGTCTTTGATCTGAGTATCCTCTTGCCATGATTCTCTTCTTACCATTTGATTCCTTGGGTCTTTGTCTCCTTTAGTTCCCTTCCTTGTTGTCATTATGCTCATTCCACTCTGCAAGTCAAATAGACTTATTACAGTTTTAGCTTTGGCTCTTTAAGCTCTTTAGACTCTCTTGCCGGTTGGCTTGTGATTATTCTTGGAGCCCACCTCGCTGTGCTAACTGTCGTTCAAGGCCCTTGCATAGACTGTGTTGTGCTTTGTGGGTTCGCTGAATTGTATCCGCCACGGCTGTTCGTTACGACTGTAGCGCCTGTAACGCCTATAGCGCGTCTTCCACCTCAGGTTTGGGGTTTTGTCTCGCCAATTGCGCTAATTGCGCTGCTTGTGCACCGTTTACTGCTGCTTCTGGCCTCTTCCTCTTTTGCACTCCAGGTGCTCTAAGCGAGCTCTAGAAGTGCGGCTCTGAGAAGTCAGTTTCGCCAGCTGTTCCTTGTAAATATCCCTGAAGAATGCGTCTGCTCTCCCGCTCGTCCCCTCTTAAAGCAGCCGCGCCCGCTTCGGTTTCTTTTATCTGGTCAACAGTTGTTTGTATATTATCTGTTGTTGGTCATCAGGTTCCTCTCCCCTCCCGTCCAGGGTTGGTAGTCAGTATAAAGATCCCTACTTCTTCTTTTGTTTATTAAAGTAAAGTTTAACTTCACCTTTCCTGAAGAGGGAATCTGGGGCGGTGAGGTGCTGTGGCGTCTCTCCCGGCCGGGATGCGATCGCCTCGAGCCGCTGCCGATCCTCGGCTCCAAGGGAAAGAGTAGGGGGGGTATCTCCGGTCGGGGACCCCTCCTTGGCGAGTCCTTGCTCACCCTCTTTTCCCTCGAGCTTGGGTTGCCCTCCTTCCTTCGAGAAGCAACCGGGGTTGCAGATTGTGCTCCCCAATCACTGGCTTTGGCTCCTGCTCCGTAGGAGCTTCACCTTTCAGCGTCCACCTTCACCAGCGCCCAAACCGGAAGTCACACATTCAGGATTTTCTGTGTGGGGAATAAAAATGTTTCACAGAAAATGTTTCTTATTGTTAAAATTATTTTTACAAAGAAATATGTTTATCTTTAGAAATATCATTTTCTCTGTAGAAAATGCTGTTTTCTGTGCAGAAAAAGCTATTGCTTGGGACTTCTTTTGTGCAAGATGTGCATATTTTTGTGATGTTTTTGTGCAGAAAACAGCATTTTCATTCAATGTTCTGCACACACACAAGATTCATGTCAGTCTGGGGTTCACCGTGTAACCTGAAAATCACACTTTTTCCAACATTTTTTTTGGAAAAAAATGTTCTTCCCATTTTTATTTCAACTTTATTATATAAATATTGGGGTTTATTGTAGATTGTATAACAGCCACACCCCATAGGAACTACTTTCATGAGTTACGGTACTTCAAAATTTAGCACTACGATATAGGGTTAAATAGGCCATCTTCATCAAAGACGACAGCAGGATTTAATACAACCAAAGAGGCTTCTACAGTACAATACATGCTACAGTCTTCTGTGTCTCAAACTGATGTTTACATTTGCAAGTGTGCTTTGCTGGAAATTGCATATTCCTCTATAAGGAAGGGCTCTTATTTTCAGGCACTGTAAAAAAAAAAGATCTGAAGCCACAAGAGCATAAAATCATTGCTGGTCACTACAGCAAATGTTGGTAGAACTGAATGATAACTTTTTACAGAGGTAAATTCAATTTCAAGATTAAATTATGTATGTTTCCTGTTCCATATCAAATTAATGCACATTATATTATATTTTATTGTTTTATCAGTGTTATTGGAATGTAAATATTTAAAACAAACAAGTTCTTAAACTTTGGATGAGCTGTCCCTACAGAAATCTATAAAATGTATTTTCTATATGTTGTGCCTAAAGAGTTACTCTTCAATCAACTCAAGTGCTGTCAGCAGATAAGGACTTTCTCCTGACAAACTGTCGCTCTAGCTTTGTCACAGTTGCATGTCACAGCTTGTAATATAAAATGATATAAAAGGGCATATATTAATCCAGATCCACATTCCATAAATCCTAGAAGATGGATTACTGGTAAAATGAAATGCAAAAGGGAAAGTTACATAGAACAAAAGGAATTGGACTTACAAAACTGTTGGGGTACACTGCTGGTCAGATCCTATACTAAATCCTTGGTTTGATTTTCCTGGTAACATTGTCCAATGTGAATTAGACGCCTCCCTGCAGTTGAATGTGACTCAAAATAAAAGTTCATGGTTGTGTCAGGGAAAGAACAGCACTAACTACCCAGGAGTATTCATTGTTCTCTATCTATATGCAGGTCATCATAGAAATACTTTGCGTAACAGAGTAGCATGACTCACAGGAACTGTTGGATAATTCCCACTATCTCACAGGAAGTAATATGCAGAGTATCAAATGAATCTAAACTGCTTTTAATTTACATTTCCAAATCAAATTGATTTATTGATTTAATATATTTATATTCAAACTTTAGGGGTATTGTCCTTACAAGGAAACCTACATCAATTGATAAATATAATATGTCACAACATTTTATGAGTCAGTGAACTACTAGTATATCTCTAAATTGTGACATCAAAGCTAAATCTAGCATAAAATTAGCAAGAATAAGTTAAGATGAATGAAAAGATGAATATGGAGTAAATTTCTATTTGACAGAGGGGTATAATAATAATAATAATAATAATAATAATAATAATGGGCCTCTTGGTGCAGCAGGTTAAAGCGCTAAGTTGCTGAACTTGCTGACCGAAAGTTTGGTGGCTTGAATCCGGGGAGCGGGGTGAGCTTCATCTGTTAGCCCCAGCTTCTGCCAACCTAGCAGCTCAAAAACATGCAAATGTGATTAGATCAATAGGTAACGCTTCAGCAGGAAGATAACAGTGCTTCATGCAGTCATGCTGGGCACATGACCTAGAAATGGAAATGAACACCACTCCCTAGTCAGACATGACTAGACTTAATGTCATGGGGAAAACTTTACATTATTATTATTATTTTATTAATTTCTACCCTATCTTTCCCTGAATGTGGTTCAAAGTGGCTAACAAAACAATGCAAATTAAAATGATACGAATTCAAAAAAAAGTATAAATGTGAACATTGTTTAATAATAAACTGATAAAATTTAAACATTAACCATTAAAAGCTTCAAATGAGCCTAATACTGCAAGTAATTAATAAGTATAATTGCAATGCAAAAGGAGGGAAGTTATCCTTTGTGAAATTATACTGTAGTTGTAAAAAAAGCAAAGGACTAAAACCCACTGGTTGGCATTCTATTGGCCCCAACTAGATCCATAATATTTTATTGTCCTGATGTGTTACCTGTACTCAGGACAAGACAATACTATTAGGACAGAATACAGAAATGAAGAAGTGTTTAATTGGTAACATGGTCAAGCATGCTTTATCACCCTCTCTATTTAACTTGTAGGTTGCACATATAAAGCAAAATTAGATGTAGAGGAAAGAGACATGGAAATTAGATGGATGAACTTCAACAATTTAAGCTATGCAGATGGCGCCATACTACTAGAAGGAAATAGAAAATATTGGGAATGATTACTGAAGAAAGTCAAAGAAGAAAAATAATGATCACAGATAGTTTACATAACTTTAAAAAGATTTTCTTTATCGTGGTCCAGTCATTAATTTAAAGGGAGATTGCATTCAAGAAATCAGAAGACTTGGTCTTGAAAATGCAGCCATCAGGGACTTAGAAGAAATCTAGTGTAAATGAATACTTAAGTAAGGATGGTCCATGCCGTCATATTTCCAGTATGTAACATTGTAAAAGATGGACAGTGAAAAATGTTAAGGAGAAAATCAACTCAATTAAAATGTGATGTCTGATAATATTGTAGACTGCTAAAAATACTACACAGGGTGACTAAACTGAGATTGTTGCCTTTATCCATCTCATGTGAAGACATTATACTAGAAAGGACAATAATGCTTGGTAAGATTGTAGGCAGCAGAAAAAGAGGAAGACTGCATTCTGGATGCATTGACCCAATCAAGGAAGCCATGCCTCTGAGTCTGCAAGCCCTGAGCAGAACTGTTAGGGACAGGGTGACTTGAAAGTTTCTAATTCATGGGGTCACCATATGTCAAAAATGACAGTGAAATACAAGTTGAACTCAATCAACATGTAGATAATTCTAATAGGTTGAATGGATGTTCTCTAGTTTGTAGTAAAGGTGAATTTAAACCATTGTCTGTAAGGAGAACCCATGTTAGCATCCTAGTCTAGATGTAACTAGTATGAGTGTATCTGGAGGCATGTTTATTTCTCCAGTTAGGTACACAGCTGGTGAACCAGACTAAGAAAGGTACTCTTAGTAACAAATATTCCCTGTACTGTGTAAACAGCAGCAAGATATCAGCACCCCAAGATGATATACCTCACTTTTTATGAGAAGTGCAATCTCTGACCAAAATTAAATTTAGACCTTCATCTGGATTATCTTCCCAATGTACATTAGTCACTCACGGTTTCTCCAGCTATCTCACAGAAACCTATTTCATGGCTCTTGGAATAAGGACTATGCACTATAATTTTTACACTTAAAAATACTAATAGTAATGGTTGCTTTTTATTTGTGTATCCATACGACCCTTTGTGGTATTTACTTAGGCTTTTAAATTAGAAAGGGAAATGATTTCTCCAAACTATAATAAAATACAAAGTAAAGTTGTATTAAGAGTCACTTATGGGTAAAAGAAGAAAGCCAACCCAGTCCATGGACATTTATTTTGGAGGGCTTTACATACCTCACTATGGCTTAGAGACCCAATTTTAGTAACATGCCTGAATTTCTTTATTTGGCATTTATCACTGACACCAATTCCTCTTTTTTATAGGGCATTCAGCACAAAAGGCCACTGCAAAGCATTTCATAGGCAGTAACAGTTAACAGCCAGAACCTATTTTTAAACACAAAGCAAAATGTCTAAGGGCGAAATTGTAAAACACTGGGATGGCAAATAGTGGCAATGTGTTCCAGAGTTCAGTAGCATGACAATAGAAGGGTATATCAACCTCTTTTTCCTTTAGGGGAATACTGGATTTACACATGTGCAGTGAACAATTAGTACAGTAAATTATATGAGCATGTATCTGTTCAGAACCTTGAGAATTTAACTAAAGTATAGGGGTGGGCGGTATGGTGATACCACGTCACCTTGTCTTTCTTCTGAGGAATCTGTATAATTTCCAAGTAGCAATGGTAAGAACATACCACAGAACAACAGACTGGTTCAAGATTGGGAAAGGAATTAAGCAGGGTTGTTTATTCAACTTGTATGCAGAACCCATCATGCGACATGCAGGTCTTGATGAATCCAAGGCTGGAGTTAAAATTTCTGGAAGAAACATTAACAGCCATATATATGCAGATAATATCTTTTTGATGGCTGAAAGCAAGGAGGAGCCTTATACTCAAGGTAAAAGAAGAAAGTGCAAAAGCTGGGTTGCAGCTAACCATAAAAAACAGATTGATTGATTGATAAATGGCAAATAGGGGGAGAAAACATGGAGCCAGTTTATTGCATGAAGATTATTGCAGACGCAGACTGCAGCCAGGAAATCAGAAGATGTTTACTTCTTAAGAGGAGAGCAATGACCAATCTCGATAAAATAGTTAAGAGTAGAGACATCACACTGACAACAAAGGTCCACATAGCTAAAGCAGTGGTATTCTCTGTGGTAACCTATGGATGTGAGACTTGGACCATAAAGAAGACTGAGTGAAGGATGATAGATGCATTTGAACTGTGGTGTTGGTGGAAGAAGAAGAAGAGCAACAACAACAGCAACAACTTTATACTCCAACTCCAACTCGGGGCGGCTTACATGGGGCCAAGCCCAAAGCAAGACACAGTTAAAACAAAACAAATAAAATATTCAAACAGCAGAAGAACAAGATCATAAACAATAATAAACAAGCATCATAGGCAACAACAGAAATAATTCTAGTCTAATTTTGCAGGAAGGGGGGAGGCAGTGAAAAATTCTGAGAGTGCCTTGGACCGCAAGAAGTTCAAACCAGTCCATACTCCAGGAAATAAAGCCAGGGTGCTCACTGGAGGGAAGGATATTATTATTATTATTATTACTTATTCAAATTTGTGAGTCGCCACTCCCGGATGGCTCGGGGCGACTTACAGCAAATTCAAGATTAAAAACAGAATAAAAACACCATAGACACTCAAACACAATAAAATACAGTAAAATACATCAGCACAGTACAGTGCAGGCCAAGGCACAGATGTAAGTGGCTGCATCGGTATACAGGACGCAGGACACAGGAAGGCGAGGAGCCTACCCATCTTAACGGTACTACCCGAAGGCCTGCCGAAACAGGAGGGTTTTGCACACCTTCTGGAATGCCATTAAGTCCATCAGAACACGGACTCCGGAAGGCAATGCATTCCATAGGATGGGAGCAATTATTGAAAAGGCTCTACACCTTGTGGCCGTCAGATGGTACACTTTGACGCCAGGCACCTCTAATAGTTGACCCCCCTCTGAGCGTAGTGGCTTAGCGGGACAATATGGGATAAGGCGGTCCCTGAGGTACACTGGCCCCAGACCGTTCAAGGCCTTAAAGGTCAGAACCAACACTTTGAAGGTGATCTGGTGTTCCATTGGTAACCAGTGCAGCTGTTGCAAGACAGGTGTTATATGGGTGGTCGTCGAAACGCCAGCCAAAAGTCTAGCCGCCGCATTCTGGACCAGCTTCAGTTTCTGGATCACCGACAGAGGAAGGCCAACGTAGAGAGCATTACAGTAGTCCAGTCTCGAGATGACCGTGGCTTGGACCACTGTGGCTACATCGTCGCGGGAGAGGTAGGGAGCCAGCTTCCTCGCCTGACGAAGGTGGAAAAAGGCAATTCGACTGACGGCGGAGATTTGAGTCTCCATCGTCAGTCGAGAGTCCAGTGTAACACCAAAACTTTTAACTGTCGACGATGGACATAATGTCACGCCATCCAGGGGAGGAAGCTGGATCTCCACCCCACCCGGACGACCCAACCACAGGATCTCCGTCTTAGCTGGCAAATAAGAAGTACTTTGGACACATGATGAGAAGACAGGATACCTTGGTGAAAATAAGGGGGAAAAGGAAGGAAAGGGGAAGAGGGGTCGACCAAGGGAAAGATGGATAGATGTTATCCTTGAAGTGACTGACTCAACCTTGAAGGAGCTGGGGGTGGCGACAGCTGACAGGAAGCTCTGGCATGGGCTCGTCCATGAGGTCACAAAGAGTTGGAAGCGACTGAATTAATAAACATACATAGGATCGGGAAATATTATGGAGGAACATTCTTGATTGTCTTTAATTTCTCAGATAGTTATGTTTTTATTCATACCTTTGTTGATTGCAGTTTTAATATTTTTCTAATATCTTGTTGATTGGACAATGGTCTCTGGTTGCTGAATTATCAAAAAGTGAAGTAAATAAACAGATTTTAAAGTTTCAGACAGTTTTTCTTGTATGATAAAATGACTGTGAACCACTCTATTATACTATGGTAGATTCACAAAGTTCAAGTGTGAAATTGCTGTTTGATCTTAAAAGAAAGAAAGAAAAAAATATTGATATTATTGGCATAACAGAAACCTGGTGGACAGAGGAAAACAAATGGGACACAAAGATTCCAGGTTATAAACTGTACAGGAAAGACAGGAGAGGGAAAAATGGTGGCGGTGTGGCCCTGTACATAAATGAAGAGCTAGAATCTTATGAATTAGAACTTCAAGAAATTTCAAACTCACCTACAGAAACATTGTAGATAAAAGTCCCAGGACAAAAAACTAATCTAGCACTAGGGATCTGCTATCGCCCTCCCAACCAAACTCCAGAGGCAGACTGCTATCTGGAAAACGAAGTTAAACAGGCCTCAAAAAGAAATACATTAGTCATAATGGGGGACTTCAACTATCCCCAAATAGATTGGCCAAATTCTTGTTCTACGCCTGAAAGAGAGACAAGGTTCCTCGACATGCTAGCTGATTATTCCCTTGAGCAGATGGTCATGGAACCAACCAGGGGAAAGGGGATCCTGGACTTGGTGCTAACTAATGAACAAGATCTCGTTCAAGATATCCTTGTAACTGAGCCCATAGGTACCAGTGACCATAACACAATAACCTTCAACGTAGGTTTGGATAGCAAACTGTCAGTGAAAACTAACACGGAGACATTAAACTTTCACAAAGGGAATTTCACCAAAATGAGAAAAATTGTAAAGAACAAACTAAAAGGAGCAGTAAAAAAATCAAATCCCTCCAAAATGCTTGGAAACTGTTTAAAAATACCTTAAAACAGGCCGAACTAAAATGCATTCCAATAAAAAGAAAGAGGCATGGAAAGTCCAAAAGGACACCAGTATGGCTTACAAATGAAGTAAAAGATGTGATTGGAAAGAAGAAAACTCATTTAAGAAATGGAAGGCTCTTCCTACCGAGGAGAACAGAAAGGAACACAAGCTCTGGCAAACTAAATGCAAAGCAACAGTCAGGAAAGCCAAGAGAGATTTTGAGGCACACATAGCAAAGAATATTAAAAAAACAACAAAAACTTCTTTAAGTACATCAGAAGCAGGAACCCAACTAGAAAAGCAGTTGGGCCACTCGACGACAATGGTCAGAAAGGGAAAATCAGCGAAGACAAGGAGATTGCTGAGCGGCTAAATGACTTCTTTGCCTCCGTTTTCACACAGGAGGACAGACAACATATGCCTGCAGCTGAGTCAGTTTTTTCAGGGAGGGACTTAAAAGAATTAAAACAGATAGAGATAAACAAGGAGGATGTTCTCATATGCCTTACTAAACTAAATGTCAACAAATCACCAGGTCCAGACGGCATCCACCCCAGAGTTCTTAAGGAACTCAAGTGTGAAACTGCTGAACTTCTAGCTAAGATATATAACCTTTCTCTAAGATCAGGCACTGTACCCGAGGACTGGAGGGAGGCAAATGTAACACCGATCTTCAAGAAAGGATCCAGAGGTGATCCAGGAAATTATAGACCAGTCAGTTTAACCTCAGTTCCAGGCAAAGTGATGGAAACCATTATTAAAGAAAAAATTACTAGGCACATAGAAGAACAGGCATTGCTGAAAGAAAATCAACATGGTTTCTGCAAAGGCAAATCATGTCTTATTAACTTGTTAGAATTCTTTGAGGGTGTAAATAAACACATAGATAAAGGGGACCCAATTGATATTGTTTACCTTGACTTTCAAAAGGCTTTTGACAAAGTCCTCACCAAAGGCTCCTAAATAAGCTCTTCAGCCATGGAATCAGAGGACAGGTCTTGTCCTGGATTGGAACCTGGCTAAACTGTAGGAAACAAAGGGTGGTAATAAACGGACATTTCTCTGGGTGGAAAGAGGTGAGAAGTGGCGTACCCCAAGGTTCAGTTTTGGGTCCGTTACTTTTTAATTTATTCATTAATGATCTGGATGTAGGAGTGAATTCTGAGGTAGCAAAGTTTGCAGACGACACTAAATTGTTCAGGGTAGTTAAAAATGAAACTGATTGTAAAGAGCTCCAGAAAGATCTCTCGAAATTGAGTGAATGGGCAACTAAGTGGCAAATGCATTTTAACTTTACAAGTGTAAAGTCATGCACATCGGGGCAAAGAACCCCAACTACACCTACCAATTGATGGGGTCAAAGCTTTCCGAGACAAACCAGGAAAGGGATCTTGGGGTTTTGGTGGACAGCTCAATGAAGATGTCAACCCAGTGCGCTGCAGCAGTGAAAAAGCAAATTCTATGCTTGGCATAATCAGGAAGGGAATCGAAAATAGGTCAGCAAATGTTGTATTACCTCTCTACAAATCGATGGTAAGGCCACATTTGGAGTACTGTGTACAATTCTGGTCTCCGCACCTTAAGAAGGATATAACGGAACTGGAAAAGGTACAGAAAAGGGCAACAAGAATGATCCAAGGGATGGAGCGGCTCCCTTATGAAACCAGGTTGCAACACCTTGGTCTTTTCAGCCTTGAAAGACGGCGTTTAAGAGGCGACTTGATCGAAGTGTATAAAATCATGCATGGGATAGAAAAGGTGAATAAAGAAAAACTATTTTCTTTGTCACAAAACACTAGGACTAGAGGGCACTCCCTAAAGCTCCAAGGTAGGAAAGTTAGGACTAATAAAGGGAAATATTTCTTTACCCAGAGGCAGGGCCGTAGCCAGGATGTTGATTCGGGAGGGGCTGAGGATGGTTCGGGGCTGAGACTGGGTGGAAGAGGGTCTACCCTAGCAAACCTTTTGTATTGTTATCCCAATAACCCCATTAATGTGGGATATAATGAGCATGGTGATCAGATCATGATATGAATAAACATAACAGTTTAAATAATGTACCAGTAAGGCCTTTTCGCGGACCACCCTGAGAATTTGGCTACATGGCTACATGCCTGCCCAGAGGGTCATTGGGTTATGGAACTCACTTCCAGAAGAGGTTTTGACAGCTGTCAGCCTGAACAACTTCAAGGCAGGATTAGACAGATTCATGGATACCAAGTGTATCGGTAGTTACTGAAAAGGACATTCAAGTGCCACCTCGGAGTTGGTTGAGGTAGGCAGGATTTCCCTGGGTACTGGTTGTGGGGGGTCGGGAGCAGGTCAGGGTTTTGCCCTCCCTTCTGCTCGAGATCCCCATGTACAACTGGTGGGCCACTGTGTGATACAGAATGCTGGACTAGATGGGCTGAGGTCCGATTCAGCATGGCTCTTCTTATGTTCTTATCTTATGTTCTTATGAAAGGTTTCCAAGATCAACAATTATACCAAAGGACCAGAAAGTTGGCACTTTAACATATTAATATGTGTTGTTTGGTTGTTGTTGTTGTTGTTGCTAAAATGTCCTATGGCTGCAGGACTGAAGAATCTACAAGCTGCTCAAAATGAGACCTTTCTCATTTTGAGAGGTGCAACTTTTGTTTGACACCTTTTCTTATATTGAAGCCTACATTCTCTTAGCCGTAATCTGCATCATCTACTTATAGGTTGAGCATTCTTTATTTGAAATTTCAAAATCTGAAATACTCCCAAATGCAAAAGTGTCCAGATGTGTGGCTGATATAGTGACACTTTTGCATTCTGATGGTTCAATGCACACAAACTTTGTTTCATGTGCACAATTATTATAAATGTATACAGGCAGTCCCCAAGTTATTAACAAGATCGGTTCTGTAGGTTTGTTCTTACATTGATTTTTTAAAAGTCAGAACAGGTACAATTTTAGTGTAACTCCAGTACACACACACACGTTTTGGATAGCACAGAGAAGAGGTAACCGCCCTGTGGTGTTTGTTTTGCTGTCTGTGCCCGTGCTCAGAAAATTTCACCTCACTCTCAGTCCCTGTGATAATTGGATTTTGAAAAAGTTGTCTTCTTGTAGAAACAAGAATTGGTGATGAATTTCACTTGAGACACCTTTTACCCATAACTGTTTCAAGAGTGAATTTCCCTTCCTGTTGTTTAGCTCCCATTCTTAACTATTTATTTACTTTTATACCCCACCTTCTCTCCCTCACTGATGGACTTAGAGTGGCTAACTATGAGTAATATGTAAGTTGGATGTTTGTAACTTGGGGACTGCCTTTTACAGTTACCCCCAGGCTATGTGTATAAGGTGTTTATGAACCACCTGTGAATTTCATGTTAAGATTTGGATCCCATCTGCAAGATATCTCATTATATATGTACAAATACAGGTATCCCATAACCCAGAGCACTTCTGGCCCCAGCATTTTGGGCCAGAAGTGCTCTGGGGTATGGGACCAAAGCCAAAAGTATATGAATCCACTACTTTTCTAATTCCTTCACATCCCCGGTTCATTTTCTCTCATGATTTCCCTCTTCTTCCCACTTATAAGAGCTGCTAGAAAAGGAAAGGACAATTTTTGCATAAGCACGAACTATTAATTTGTAGCACAATTTTCAAATTAGATTGTGAACTGCATGTTATCAGGCTGAAGCTACACTAACCTAGCACCACTAGCTGTCCACCCTTCACCTTGGACCTGCTATGGTCTTACAATGCCTAGGAAGCTACTTTTATTAGGCTAAAATCTCATAATACATTCATTATGTTGTTAGGAGAGATTCTAAATAAACCCAGAAGGTCTCTTAGAATGATTTGAAGAAGATAAACATCAGGTTTTAGAGAAACTGATCTCTCAGATAAACACTGGAGACATCTTCTTGGGTTATATGTGAATATGTAGGAGCTCTGCATCTTAGTAGAGAAAACTAGGGAGAGAACACTGAAAACTGGCTGAAGGAACCCAGAAGATACATACTTTCTCATTCAGGATCCAATATATGCTTTTTGTTATATTGTTTCTTAGAGCTCTGATATTTATCCCCATTTGCACACTCCTAATATTTTTATTAGCAGTGCAACATTCCAAAAGCATGTAATTGCTGTGCTTTAATATCCAAAACAAGGAGTTTATTTTCCAAGGCAGGCAAACAAAAGGATGGTTCTTCATGCACAATGCCATGCATATTCCACTGTCAGTCGGTCTACTCCCTAATATTAACCCATCCCTCACTACACATGTTTATTTAATATTCAACAGTTATCTTCTTGAAACTGTAAAAACTGCTTAAAAACTAAAAAAAAATAAACATAATAGAGTGGCAGAAGTGCATTAAGGTGGGATTACAAGGGTATATGGAAGTATGGATCCATGGACTGTCGAAACAGAACTAAGAGAGATGCAATATTGAAGGTATTCATCCCGGATATATCCATTATCTAAGATAGTGCAACTCCCATGGAATATTAGGTTTGTGGGATAATATTCCAAGTCAAATCCTTGGCAGCACTGCCCTGAAACCCAAAGAGAATGCAAAATTACATTCTTCACACAACTGTAAAAAGTAATACCCTTCAATACACAAAATTCCAAATCATAAAAGAGTAATCTATCCAATCATTGCAAAAAGTTTACAAAAGCTTTCCTAAAACCATATGAAATCTCAACCTTCCAGAAATGATGTTTGACATGTTCCTTGTTTCTGTGCAGAATCTTTGAAACTGGCCTGAGGCAAACCTGATCCAATAAATTGCCCAAGAGAAAACATTATCGGCGTTCTGTCTCAAGGGTGTAGTAGCCATCCAAGAAGCCAAATGCACAATCAGCAGCCTGCTGTGATGCATCTATAGCCTGAGGAATTAGACAACAAACACAATTCCAAAATGTTATACCTGTAGAAATAGATTGGAAGTAATCAAATATCTCATATATTTTTCCAAATCTCTTCTCAAAACCTATGTATTTAGAATGTGTGAGATTCTGTTCTTCTATTATCAGTTTTAGAAGGGCATTCTCCAGCAATGAATATCTCTAATAGTTAAAGACGGTTTCATCTTTCATTCATTAAGAGAACTAAAATCTCAAAGAATTCCAGTTAGAAAATATATATTTTAAATTAAAAGAAAAACTAGGCGGCGACTGAAAATGTGCCTTTCCCTTCTTTAAATTACTTTAGGGAGATGATTTTAAAAATGAAATATTAACAGGCATATCACTGTGGCTTTTGTTCTTTTAATACTTTCACTACAAACACTTCTCCACTGAGCAGATAGCAGCTCAGTGTTCATTATGAGCTCTCATTAGGGTCTAGCAGTGGAATGGTCCTCACCATGGATTTCATATCTAGCAAGGTGTCATGCACTTGTGACAGAATAAGTTAGTTACCACATTTGCAGGTTTTCCTTCAGCAATTTCCTCCCATTTTCACTCAATTTTTGTATTATTACCTTATTTTCTGATTGCTCATAGTCCAGATTTGGGAAAGGTAAAAGATCTACTGATCAGCCTCAATATAATATCTCAGAAAGGTCCTTGGATATGATGTTGAGGGACCATGGAAAATCGTAAGCAAGTATGTTTATGCGAGGAAGATAGGTCTTCGCCTATTTCCTTTTTGAATGCAGTAACAAAGATTCATAGATTTTTTATTTTTGTTGGGAAAGATTTTTAAATGTTTTGCACATTTTTTAAAATGTGCAAAACATTTGTCATCACAAAGTCATTCATTTGTGAAAACCAAACCTTCACAAGAAGTTGGCCAATGCTGAGATCTCATGCGGATTTAGCAACTATCTCTTTTGGTTCATGTCTTTGTAGCATTGATTTCCTACTGTCAGCTTTCTCCTACCTGGCCACATCATGTATTTTAGACGGTAATTTTCATCAGAATTGAACCAAACCCTACCAGAATGCATGCTTGTGAAAAATGCCTGAAATTTCTCATTTTGAAACCTTTCGAGAAAGACCATTTTGATGAATTTCTTCTTAATATTCCCTGCTACTATTTTTGCATGACCATCATCTCACCAATGTGCTGAAAAAATGCCCTCTCCTCTGGAACAGTTTTAAATCCAGAACATTGTGAAAAAATAGAGAACAATGGATATACTGTTAATGCAGCCACAGCTGCTAATGAAACTTATAGGTATGACCAAACCAACCAAGTAATTTTAAGAAAAGGTAAAATAAGTTGTGCTACTGCCACTGTTAACTGAGTATCCTTCCTCTGAAGAGCTCTCAGAAATATTTTCCTCCTCCTGCAGAACCCTAATGAAATGATCCATTCTGCTTTTTCTTTCCATTAATGGTGTAAAGAATTCCATTAAGCCTTTTGCACGGAGTTTGATGTACAAAATAGCAACATACTCCCTTGTTTTCAGATTGGCTAGATATTAACCCAGTTCTGGATAATGTCTTCTTTTGTGTAATTTTAGGGAAAGGAATGCACACTCTAGTTTCCCAAAATTATCTCCTTACTTCCTACTTTCTCATACAGTTAATTTGTACAGGTATCAGCAGCACTTGGTGTAACCTTGTGCTGAGAGAGCCAGCCTGGTTTAGTGGTTTGTCTTTGTTTTAATTGTTTACTTTACAAAATACAAAGGTACAGAAATACTATTGAAAAATTATACCACAGTATGACCAAGCATGTATTCATTTTCCCCTAAGCCCCCAGTGGCACAATAGGTTAAACCCTTGTGCTGGCAAGACTGAAGACCGACAGGTCAGAGGTTCGAATCCAGGGAGAACATGGATGAGCTCCTCTGTCAGCTCCAGCGCCCCATATTGGGACATGAGAGAAGCCTCCCACGAGGATGGTAAAACATCCGGGCATCCCCTGAGCAACGTCTTTGCAGATGGCCAATTTTCTCGCACCAGAAATGACTTGCAGTTTCACAAGTCACTCCTGACATGGGAAAAAAATTCCCTGGTTTTCCAGCTATTATATAGATTAAACACAATACAAATAGATTGACTGTAGCTCAGAGTCTTATTGATCTTATGCATAACCTTCTCTCTAGGGATTCCAAAAGTTACTCATTTTGTTTTCTTCATCACCCTGTATCCCATTTTACATCATTTCCCCTCCTTCTCCCTTCCGCCTTTCCCAGGGGACAGTTTACTAATCTTGCTATGCTTGAGATAATTGTTCAATCATGAGGATAGTCTTGTTTAATTCTTTATATTTATCTTTCCCCTTTATTCTGGAAATGCAACCCTTCCATTTTGCCTCCCAGGTCTTTCTGATTTTGTTCATCCTATAATAACTTTTCCTTTCACTGTGGTGTAGTGGTTTGAGCACTGGAGTGTGACTCTGGAGACCACAGTTCAAATCTTCCCAAACCATGAAAGGCAAGTCACACTTCAGATGAATGGAAAGGCAAACTCCCTCTGAAAAAATCTTTTCAAGGAGCCCCTGTGATATGTTAACATTAAGGTTGCTGTAAGTCGAAGATGACTTCAAGGCACACAACAACAACAATCTTGTGTTAAATAAGCAAAATTAAACAATGTTGAAATGGTCTGGGAGGGAAATAAGGATAAAAAGGACTGGGAAGATGATAGTAGCAATGTGGGGAAGTAAGGTCAGACCTGTACCTATCTATCAATCATCTAATATCCCACTTTTCTTCTAACACTGGATTCAATGCAATTTAAAACAAGGTTAAAATGTATTGTCAAAGGCTTTCATGGCTGGAATCACTGGGTTGTTGTAGGTATTCAGGCTATATGGCCATGTTCTAGAAGCAATCTAGAACATGGCCATATAGCCCCAAAAAACCTAAAACAACCCAAGGTTAAAATGACTCTGAGATCTGGCAACCTCAATTTATACATTTATATATAATTAGGCCTCTCCGTTGATGCCCCTTGTTGTGGGGGAGAGGCTTGCGTACCCTAATGAAGTTGTGAGCTATGCTGGCGGTGGCATAATAGCCACTGGTAGGGCCTCCCATGCCAGACAGGTCACAACCGAAGGGTCTGACAAAGAGCGCCAAAGGGCAGAATGGGCTCTCTAGCCTTTTGGCAACCATCCTAGGAGAAGGAAAACTCTGAAATCTGCAGATGGTGCTCATTTAGCCCTGTAAGGTCAACCATCTAAGAGAAGGAAACTCGAACCAAACCTACGACTTGAGGATCTTGCTGCCACCGTCCTAAGCTTGCTAGGCCCCACCAGACGAACCTTTGGTTTAAAGGGTGAGGCCAGTTCTGTGCACACTGCACTCCACCAGAAAGGTCCATTGCACAGGCTCGAAGGACACATCCAACCTCCAAATCATCAACGCACTTGTAGAAAGCATGGGATGAGTCCTTCCTGAATCTTCGTTTGTGAAGAAAAGATATAATTAGGAGCGCCCAGTGGCACAATGATTTAAATCATTGTGCTGGCTGGACTGAATACCAACAACTCGGAGGTTCGAATCCAGAGAGAGAATGGATGAGCTCCCTCTGTCAGCTCCAGTGCCCCATGCAGAGACATGAGAGAAGCCTCCCACAAGGATGATAAAATATCAAAAACATCTGGGCATCTCCTGGGCAACATCCTTGCAGATGGCCAATTCTCTCACACCAGAAGCAATTTGCAGTTTCTCAAATCGCTTCTGACATGAATATATATAAAAATTAAAATATGTTTACACAGTTCAAAATAGAGATTTATAAAGATTAATCATAAGACAGTCCTCATCCACAGTCTAAAGAACAGGACACAAGTGGAAAGGGGTTTGGGAGGGAAGAGGAAATAAATCAAACTTAAACTGTGTCACAAATTTGCTGGGCTACTCGCAATCAAAACATTTTATAGCACTAGCTGTTGTACTACTGAATACTGTTTTCCTGCTTAGTTTAATGAGAAATAGGCATTTGTGCAGCAGGTCCTGATCCTTATCAGAATAGCCCCCCCCCCCACACACACACACACTTTTTTTCGGATTTCGATCCCTTTTTTTCGTCCAGGCTTCAGGACAAAGGGGAAAACTCCCAGGACAAGAGTATTGCCTTGAAAGATTCATACACACACATTTTGAGTTCAACTCAACTATAATACACCAATGAAATCAATGGAACCTGCGTTTGTGTTGATTAGCTGTTCAACAATCGATTTAATGGGCCTGTCTAGCTGGGATTAAGCATTAGGATTTATATATGCAAGCATCTGTATGCACACATATGTTTCCCCATATATAGTACTAGCTGTACCCGGCACGCGTTGCTGTGCCCTATTTAGGAGATGTGAGAAAGTATGAGTATGTAAGGGTTGGAATTGATGTTACTTATGGTCTTGGTGGGTGTGTGCATGTCTATATATGTATATGTGCGTGTATATGTGTGTGCATGTGTATATGTGTGCAGGTATATATGTGTGTGCATGTGTATATATGTGTATGTATGTGGGTGTGCATGTGTATATTGGTGTGTGCATGTATATGTGTGTATGTATGTGTATTTGTATATGTGTGTATGTACATATGTGTGTGAATGTGTGTATATGTATATATGTGTGTGTATTTGTATGTGTGTATGTATGTGTGTGTAAGTGTATATGTGTGTGAATATGTCTATATGTATATATTTGTGTGTATGTGTATATGTGTGTATGTATGTGTATGTATGTATATATGTGTGTGAAAGGGGGAGGAATGACATGGGAGAGGGTGGAACGTGGTGAAGGATGGGAATGGGAAGTGGAGGGAGAGGGGCTGGAGAATGGGGAAGTTAAGTTTGGGAGAGGAAGGAGGAAACTACAAAAGGGAAGAGTGGTTTGGGGTTGGAGTGGCATAGAAGTGTGTGTGTTTGGGGGGGGGGGGGGTGAGACGGGAAGGGAGGAAGAGGTTTGCCCTGGCCTAGGAGAGAGAAGCCTCCCTCTCCTTTCCCCATTCCTCAAAGGGAGAAAGCATTGTGGGGAATGGAAGCAGGGAGGCGAAGAAGGTTTTGGAGGGGGAAGGAGAAGCAGCAGCGCACATTTTTCCGGGCCCCACCCACCCACAGAAACATCCCCTCGCCCTCAGTCCTCGCTCATCAGGTTCCCGGGTCCAGGAGCGGCTGGAAGGCGACAGAGGACGAAAAGCCAGCGGAGGAGGCACCCACGACGCCACCCGGGTTCAGAAGCGCCGGGGAAACAGCGGAGGCAGCAGAGACGGCCACGGGACTACATTTCCCAGAAGGCACCGCACGGCGACTTCCGGTTCCTTCGCCCTCCTTGCCATTGAGCCGTGCGGGGCGTTCTGGGAAATGTAGTCCCGTGGCAGTGTCTTGGGTTGCTGTGAGTCTTTTGGGCTGTATGCTCATGTTCCAGTAGTATTGTCTCCTGATGTTTCACATGCATCCCTGGCTGGTATCTTCAGAGATCTGTTGGAAATGAGACAAGGTGTGTGTGCGCGCGTATGTCTGTCTGTGGAATGTCCATGGTGAGAGAAAGAATCTTTGTCTGTTTAAAGCAGGCGTGAATGTTGCAATTAGCAACAATTAGCATTGAGTAGCCATGAAGCTGCAAAGTCAGTCGGTGAGGGTATCTGCATAGAGGCAGCTTGGTTGTTGTTGCCTGAAGGCATCCTCTGTTTGCTTGTTGTCTGGAGTTCCCCTGTTATTGAATGGTTTGCCTTATTTACTGTCTTGATTCTAGTGTTCCTTAATACTGGTAACCAGATTTTGTTCATTTTCATGGTTTTCTCCATTCTGTTAAAATGGTTCACGTGGATTTCAATGGCTTCTCTGTGCAGTCTGACATGAATTTTGTCAGAGTGATCCAGCATTTCTGTGTTCTCAAATAATATTCTGTGTCCACATTGGTTTATCAAGTGCTCTGCTATAGCTGATTTCTCTGATTGAATTAATCTGCAGTGCCTTTCTGGGTTCTTTGATTCATGTCTGAGCACTGCATTAGGTGGCACCTATGTAGACTTGTCTACACCTGCATGACGTATGGTAGACTCCTGGAGTGGTTAGAGGATCCCTCTTATACTTGCTGAACATAGCATTGTTGAATTTTCTTGGCGAGTCTGTAGATTGTTTGTAGGTTATGTTTCTTCATTAGCTTCCTTATACAATCAGTGGTTCCCTTGATGTAGGGTAAGAACACTATTCCTCTAGGTCAGACATAGGCAAATGTTTTGGAGTGGGGGTTGTATTGCAGGCCAGGGCGCAACAGGTGGGCAAGCTGGGTTGGGAGGGGCAGGGGAAGGCTGAGGGTGATTTGTGTGGGGAATGGGATGGTTGGCATGGGGGGCTGTTGCCATGAAGGAGGCTGCCACAAGGAGTACAGTTGCAACCTGGAAGGAAGGTCTTCCTCTCAGCCTGGGGAGGCAGTGGCCTGCCATGTTCACAGACTGAGAGGAGGAGACACGCCTCTGCAGAGATATGCCTCTGCCTTGGTCCACCTCTCAGCCCGTGGACATGGTGGGCAACGACATTTGCAAGCTGGGTGGGGAAGCGAGGCAGACAAGGTCCAGGGCAAAGAGCTCAAGGGGTCGTGTCTGGCACACAATCATGGGTTTTCCCATGCCTACTCTAGATAGATTTTTGTCTTTACTCTCGTAGCTTGTTCTTGGTCTTGCAGCTCTTTTGATGTCTGTTGAGTACCCATTGGCCTGTGGAGCCCAGTTTACATGGTTCACTTCACCTTGGAAGAGGTGGAGTTCACAGATCCTGTTTGTACGGACTACCAGGGTTTTAATTGTACTTCTTTTTTGTTCTGGGGAAATGTGTTTAACACATTTTTAAATAAGAGAGTTTGTAGCAAGAAGTAGACGACCTTCCTGATGCAATGTTTATTAGGGCTCTCTATGATAAATGATACCATTCTTTTCTATTTAATGTAAATATGGTCTAGTTTAACACACAATGCTGCAATTACTTATGGCAATAAGAACTAATGACAGTAACTGCATTCATAAACCTGTAAAAATGTTGTAAATACTATAATGCAATGGGAAAAACAATTCCTCCAGGTATAACATCTTTCCCCCTACACACAAATGGAAGCTTGTGTCTGGTTGCTTAACATTTTATAACCACCATTTATAGACTATAATGACTTATTCAGAAAATTATGATTTAGCATTTTAATCAAGCATGAGATAGAAATGCTTTTGAGTGCTTCATTATCATGCTACAAGTTATTTACAGCAACTTTTGTTGTTTTTAATGTGGTAAAGTATAGGCAATTCTGATTTTATAGTGATATCTCTTCTATATGTATAATTCATATTGAAACTGAATGTGCAATGCCTTCATGTGCAATCCAGGATGTAAGTTAACATGAAAACACGCTTTTTCACCAGATGGCAATGTTGGCTGGTTGGGGAAACAATCCCACCCCCCAAGGACTTTGACCCCTTTGAACTCAAAGAGGATGTCAGAAAGAGTGCTTAAAAACAAGGAAGAGATACTTAAAGGAATTATTGGATTTTTTTCCTGTTTGCCATCACATTTTGACATCTACATATTCTTCCTAAAACATATTTTAGGTTAGTTTTAAAGATTGTGCATGTGAGCCAGCATGATGTACTGAGTACAAGACTAGAATGCTGGAAAGCAGAGTTTGAATTCCCACTCAGGCCACATCTACACTGCCATATAATGCAGTTCAATGCAGTTAAACTGCATTATATGGCTGTGCAGATGGGGCCTAAGCCATAAAAATCCATTGGGAGACCATGAGCAAGTTATATTCTCTTAGTCACCATAAATCAGAAACAACTTGAAGACACAAGAACATAAAATGTCATCACTGCAGTTTCAGGGACACAAACATGACATATGTTGTTCACTTGTAATATATACCTTTTCAACGAGCTTTTAAAAATAAACAAGAACAATAAAATCTTCTCAAAAACTAAGAAATACTATTAAATAATACAACTATTAAAAATAAACACACAAGGAGTAAAGCTCAAGGCAATAGAAGAACTAACATCAATTGACCCTTCACTCTCGTGGTTTCAATACTAGCAAATTAAAGAAAATTTCAACATAGACGATAAATTAGGCTTCGAAATAAAAGATACATTCTGGGAAAGATATTAAAATCAGACATAAAATTAATAAGAAATATATACCAACAATTATTAACATGGTCCATGGAAAATGAACAGGTGAAAGCAAACGTTATAAAATGGTCAAGAGATATAAATCATTCAATAATGATGACTGAGTGGGAGGAGTTATGGCAAAAGAAATTGAAATACTCATACTCCACAGAGCTTAAGGAGAACTGGTACAAATTGTTCTATAGGTGGTACACCGGGGATCAAAATTCAGTAAGGGCAAAATAAAAGAGAAATGTTGGAAATGTGGAAAACATATAGGCAATGTCATTCACATGTGGTGGAAATACAAGAAAATTAAGAAATTTTGGCACCAAATTCACAAGAAAATTGAACTAATCTTACACTTGAAATTTGCTTTAAAACCAGAATATTTCCTCTTAGGGATCACAGATTTCACAATGGACAAAAATACGGACAAATTTTTCTTTTACTTAATTACAGTAGCAAGAATCATTTTAGCCAAAGTTTGAAAAACCAATGAAATACCCAATAATAGAACAATGGGCCCTGAAAGTAATGAATACCATGAACATGGACATCCTAACTTTTTAAAAAATGTCAGTTAACAAAGCAAATCCCCACAGAACTGATTGGAGAAAAGGCATGACTTTATATATATAAAAGGAAAACACAGGAATCTATATTAGTAAAACATTTTTAAAAACCTCAATGGAACTATTACTACGAATCCGGTGACAAAAGTAAACATGACAGAGGAAAATGTAAGGAACCCACATGCTGGGGAGACTGGGGCATTTTTTATCAGACCTCCCCCCCCCCTTTTTTTTTTTCTTGACTGGTTTTACTATTTCCTAAATTTCCTACTTTTCTCATGCACATTGTTCCCACTCTTTTTATGTAACAAGACAAAATATCTATCACCATCTCTTGCTTTTTCTGGTTGCTTCTTTCTTCAGGGAGCACACTTCTATTCTCAATGAAAACATTTTTTTAAAAGGCTAAGAAGTACATTTAAGCTCTGTTTGCACCACTCCTGTTACAAAGAGACAGGGCCTAGGCATGACAATAGTGGCTAGATTCTGCAACAGGAGTTGTACATGTCTCACGTAGATACATCTCTGCAGCTATGTCTCTTGATGTTACCCCCCTCCAAAAAAAGCCCACCTGCAAGTAGTTTGCTTTTTTTCCAGATGCTTTCCCCCCAGATTGTTGGTGTGTGAGAAGATGAGCAGCAATGTATCTTAGGTCCCTGGAATGTCCTTACAGATGATCTGGCCAAAGGACACATCCCTTTTGCTGATCCTCTTACTATGAGAACTCAGAAATGGATGTGCTGCTTACAAAGTGGTTTGTCGGGTGGATTGTTTCTTGCATGGCTGGAAGAGAATTCTGAATTAGGCAATAAGTGAAGAAAAGTTAGATGTAATATCATAAGGCTGACTTATGACGTTGTAACCAATTTTAGGCACAGGCTGAAAGTATTTTACCTATATTTTAGCCAACATGTGCTTTAAGCAATTTTTAATCTGTTGTTAATTTTACCCATCTGTGTGCCCAATCAACTGGTTGTTCTTAATCTCATTGCCTGCATACCTTGAAGCTGAAACATGCCGGCACTTCTTGTAGTTTTTTACACTTGTTTTTAGCCAACATGTATTTTAAGCAGCTTTTACTGTTTGCAAAATTTATCCACTGGATGTTCTTAATTCTCATTACCTGCATAACTTGTATGTTACAGTGTAATAAGGGTCTCTGGACCATAATAAATTCTATCTATCTATCTAAGAGGATGCCAGCCAATGTTTGCAAGTGTACTTGGTCTTCAACAGGAAAATGAAAAAAAATGTCAAAATGATTATCAACTGCCAAGAGTCTGAAACTTAGCTATGAAGACAAGATACACAGAAAAAGACTCAGCCACAAACAGTATGTTTAGTATGTTGTCTCCTGCCTCCATATAAAGGACATGTTGAAATAATGATATAGCTGCAGATCACTGCTATTCTTATTTATACAAAAAAAATATTTATACAGAAAGGTCAAGCAAGATCAAGGCCCCATCTATACTGAGCATTTAATTCTGTTTCAAACCAGTATTGAAGAAAGTGGTTTTGCTATACAGATAATTACATTTGGAATCCTGGAAACAGTTTGAGGCCTGGATGAGGATTACACAAACCTCAAAGCACTGATGCACATTAAGATGATTTTTTTGCACGTTTTTCTGGGAGTTTGATTCTGGCCACTGAAATTTGAAGCTAGCTTTTCATAGCATTAAACGGTCAGTGTAGAGTGGCCCAAATCAGAGTCAAACTCCAGCTTGTGACCATAATTGCACACAAGACTTCTGCTAGTTCATGTTCCAACACATTTAAGAGAAGAAAAGAAGCCACAATAATGTTTTAGTCTCCCTCTGAATTGGTCTTATAAGCCACATGTAAGAGTAAAATAATACAAAGTGATTGTTCTAGTAGTGTGTGTGTGTATGTATGTGGGTGGGTGAATCTCTCATTAGTAGCAAATCCAATATTTTGGGACACATGAATTGGGATGAGCTGCAACCACTGAGACTTTTAAAAATCCCCAATTTATGATATGTGCACTTTTCCAGGAAATATTTATATCCTCATATAAGTGCATATGCAAATATAGCTTGTCAAATTGTTTGTTTGTCATATGTCTCATACAGACACTCATTGGCATATGAGACATATGGCATATGGTACATTTCCATTGGTAAATGAGCTACATAGATCGAAAATCACAGAAAGAACTTTTGAATATAATCATTGTAAAATTATATAGAAGATTAGATAATTGTTTTAGAGAAGGAAAGAAGGAGAGCAGGTATAAACTTTCATGGTATTATTTATTATATATACTCAGAGAGGGACAAAGAAATTGGAAAGTGGATAGTCAGACAATCAGATCTCAGTTCTTCAAGCCTCTGTTTTTATGTAACTGAAATGGAATCATCCAAACAAGCTTAGAGAATCAGAAGGTTTAAGGACACCCCATCCTCCAGTCAAACAATGAGGACTGAGGCTTATCTACATGAGTCCAAACCCCCGAAGTTGATCAGAAATTGCTCCTAGTAGTTGACATGACACCAAGAAATTTTCAGTCCTTAGCGGGAGATAAACTTGGGTGAACCACTTTAGCTCCACTCTAAGGACTTCATCCCATGGGACAAGTAAAGCATTTGGAATAATTGTTTTTCCCTTAAGTTTCACAACACTCTGTTTGAAATTAAACAGATGATTTTCCTACCCCCATCACACCTTCTCCTTTTCTCCATTTTCTTTAGGATGTATCCATTTGGTTTGCTATCACATGGTAGAGATTTGTTTCCTCCTATTGTCTCTCCAGGATTTGGATTATTTATCTTTTTAAAACAAAAACAAAACATCACCCTGGATCATAAGAAGTGGTTTACAACTAACCCTGATCTTTTCCCAAACCTCTACATTGGCAGTCGTAGGAAGGGGACTCAAGGCGGATTACAGTACACATACAGGCAGACAATCCCTGTCGTTTTGTATTTGACATATAAGACATACAACATATACAGTAGGATGATCTTCCAGCCACAGGTTCTTCCCTGGTTTTTCCAGTTGTATCACCGGGTGCTGTTGCTCCATTGCGCCACAGGGGGTGGTGTTGCTTCATCCTCCTATGACGAAGAGCTTGCCAACCCGTTAGGACCTTCCACTGACACACCACAGCTTGGTTCCGGTGAACCGAACCGCTGCCATGTCTCTAGCAAGAAGGCAGAGAGGATGGAAAGCCAGGCTTCGCCGCTTCCTTCAACAGGGCCCCAGTGGTTCCAAGAGAAATGCTGTGCAACCCTTTCCCATAGAGATAATAGCACCTGGAGTCGAATCAGCCCGAAGCCTCCCTTTTCCACAGCTGTTCCAGTTAACAAGATGGAATTCCAGAAGACTGCAAATAGGAGAGAAATGAAAGACTCCCTTTCTGTTCCCGTGGGAAGCATCAGGAGAAGTCAGCGCATTGCGGAGTTAGGTAGAGACAGACCTATAAAGGCCCAAGCGGGACTTCAGTCCTTATCTCGTGCCAACTTTTGAACTAGCTCCACTGAGGGGACCAAGGAGGTCCGCCTAGCCGTGGAGACCTTGTTACCGAGTCGGGCTATCAGGCCCGTGGATTAGCCTTTGTGGCATCAAGAGACTTTACCTTTGCAATTTTGAGAGACTTTTCCTTTGCAACTCCCAGAGACTTGCCTGCCAGCTGAGGACTGTTTTTGACATTATTTCTTCTATAGGTTTTTCCTTTTATCTTTCCTATAACCATTATTCTAAATAAAGCATTTAACCGCAGAGACTGTGTCGTGAGTGGGTCACTAAGGTCCAGTCAAGCCTAGGGCACAATATCCACCATCCGGCAATCGGTCTTCCTTATTTACTGGTGTTATAAAAGATCTCCCCCACAAGCGGTTCCCAATTTCTCTACGCACAGCTAGGCTTGTTTTCTGCTGCTTAGGTAAACAGAGGCAGGGCTCACAGCTAGCTGCCCAAGCCAGCCCGGGGTCTCGAACCTGTAACATTCGGTTGATAAGCTCTTCTAGCAGCTGTTGTTATCGCTGTGCTAAACCTCCAGCCCTGCTAAACCTCCGGCCCAGAACTTAATACTAGCCCAGAACTTTGACCAAGCCTCTGCATTGGCGATCGTAGGAAGTGGTTTAAAATGGAAGAAATTGGCAATTACCCAAGGGCCAGCTCTGCCATTCCCCTGCCCTGCATTGCTTATGTTGCTCTTGTCACTGCTGCCAATTTGCTGCAGAACTGTGGGAGAGCACTTCGTTATATGGGAGCATTTTCTGATGTCAAGTGCCTGTAATGGCAAAGAGCTCTCCTAGAGTTCTGCAGCCATCCATTAGCAGTGATAGCAACAGTCCAGCCAGGTAAAATCAGTCTGGCCTGGCTATTCTGTTTAGATTGTCATGAATAACTTTTCAATAACTTTATAATTTTGTTGGCTTACTTAATATGAGTTATTTTTACTGTGATTATTTGTTTGTTGGCATCTAATGATTGCCAGTTGTAAACCACCCTGAATCCCCCTTTGGGGGTTGAGAAAGATGGAATATAAAAGTCTGAAATAAATAAATAAAATAATAAATAAAGCATGGGTCATTTTCATTGCAATTTCCAGTGTGAGAAGGTATATCAGAACTTTTACAGAACTTTTACACAAAGAATGACGTTGGTCATACAGACATACAGATTCTATGCAACTACATTGGATTTACAATTACATGGCTAACAAACAAACAAAAGAGAATTACGTTTTCAATTGCCATTCTCACACATGTACATGCATCCATGACCATTCATCCACATATTACCATATCCTTTTCTCCCTCCTTGGAGAAGCACCTGTTAGGCCAGACCCTGCTTTCCTGCAGCCTGAAAAGACACAGATCCAAAACTTCCATAATGCCAAAACCTCTTTCCTTAAGAACAAGGACCAGTTTTTCATACAGCAGAACTAGACTCCCTGCACAAAATCTAAGACTCCAAAACACACTTCTTCCTCTTCTCTTGAGAAAGAAGGCCAAAGTGACCAGACTGCTGCCGTGCAAATCTGCCACTCTCCATACGTACACTATCTCTCTCCTTCCCATGAAGCAGAGTATAGCAGGTGGAACAGATTCCTGTGTTCTGCCACACTTGGGAATGATTAGATTGAGTCTTTTATAGGAATATTCTGTTGATGTAGTCCCAAAGTTGTAAATTAATTATAGACATCTTCCATCCTGGAATATGTTGACTCCAACTTAGTTTCTTGGCCAGATGCTGATTCTTCTTGATTGGTGTTAGCCTTGTGTTGACTTCCTTCTTAACATTGTAAAACATTCCCCTTACCACTGTCCCAGTTCTTATCAGAGTTTACTTTCCAGTTATTACTAGCAACTTTAAATTACAGTCCAGCAAGCAGGTTTAGTCACTGCAGGCCTTAATATTATACTGATGTTTCCAAAATTATTAACTCCCATTCATTCATTTCTTCCATTCAGTTCATTCATACCCACACATATATTAAATCATTAATTAGGAAATCTGCAATGATATTTTTGTGACAAGATCCCATCCTACCACTACCACAGGTTGGGACAGAGCATGTGAACACCTCCATGGTCTACAGGGCTCATCTAGAGCAGAAGCGCTCAGGACTGGCCCTGATACAATTGGTTACTTTAGACTAGTCATGAGTATGCCCAATTTACCTCTGGGGAAAAGCAAGGATGAAATGAAATTATCAAGAAGTCAACTGGGTTCCAACTACGTAGCCATGAACCTGAACATTCCACTGTGCACATTATAAAGTTATAGACAGGTGGGTGCTATTGTTACTATCCCTGTGCTGTCTGAAGTATTGCTGAGTGTCTAGCCACATTATGAAACACAGCTGAATTATATTACAATTGCTAACATTCATAAACCCTCAAACATATTTTATACTTATGCTAAATAAAAGCTTCTAAATTGTGTTTCAAGGTTACTTCAGAAAGCAGTTGTTTAGCTTACATTGGTGTTAGTCAGAAGTTATGTAAGTTATATAACAGTTGTCTTGAGGTGAATGCCTCATGGATTCATCAACCGTGTTACTTCCTTAAAGATATTGCAATGCTAAAGACAGTTGCAAGGTGGAATACAGGGCAGGATCTTCTTCCCTCTCCTCAAAAATACCCAGCTTTTTCCACTTTTCCTTCTCAGAACCCTCCATCTGTTGCCAGTTTTGCACTTTATTATTTAAATTTTGGTCCCTTTGACAATATCCCTATTGCTGCCCTACCATGCAGTGTTGTAGGACTCTACAGTGGTAGAGTAGTGTATAAGCAAGCATGAGGGATGGGTCCTTAATGTTAGGTTGAGTTGGAATGTTGTTTTGCTCATTGGTCAACACACATTTTGATGCCTTAAATGTTAGAACTGTTTCTGGATATATTTGACCTTCTGATTCCTAAAATGGCACCAGTTTTCCCCTGTCAACTCTAGTTTTTGAGATACAGAACATATGTCATATAACAGTTGCTATCTGCTCACACATACAGAATCATTATAACCATATCTCAGAAAGTAAAGCTGATGTGGTCAATCCAAAATAGTTTTCTGAATCAGTGCCTCAAATAACCTCAAGAACAAGCCTAAAGACACCAAGATAATTGGGGGGGGGGGGGGAGCTGTGTTATTAAATATCACTATATAAACAATTTAAATTATTGTTTTCAAAAAGAAATGAAAATTAGGAATATTTCTAACACTAATTATCAGTTTATACAGTAAGGGTTTGCAAAATGAGATCTGTCACAGTCATCATGATTTGAAACAGTCAGGATGTAAATGTGTCCCCCTCCCCCTTTTTCGCTTTTCAAAATATGTTAACTCTAACCAAAGGGCTCATCCACACAGCCCTATATCCCAAAATATCAAAGTAGAAAATCCCACAATATCTGCTTTGAACTGGAATATATGGCAGTGTGGACTCAGATATCCCAGTTCAAAGCAGGGATTTTCTGCCTTGATATTCTGTGTTATATGTCTGTGTGGAAGGGCCCATAGAGACAGGAGTCCTGTTCCCTATTTCACCTAGCAAACTTACCATCGAACTACAGTCAGCCATCCAGATTTGTGGGTTTAACTTTTGCAGATTTGATTATTTGTGGATTTCATTGATATGGTTTCTCTAGGAATATCTATGTCCTTCAATACAACTTGATGGTCCTCTTCCAGTAGAAGATGACAATGGAGTTGCACTTTGAGAACTAGAGATTCCTAGGGAATTTCTCTCAGATTTTAAAATAGTAGTTTTTTAATGTCCCCCCCCCCCCAGTTTTGTGGGGATACTATGTTTTTAACCTCAGTGAATGTGAGGTGTGGACTCATATAATCCAGTTTAAAGCAGAAAACCTGGGATCAGGTCCTGGGATATCGGACCTGTCTGGAAGGGCCCTCATATCATCCAGGTGTCACACTTCAGCCGCTTCAGACAGCATTGTGGCCTGCGCGGCACCCCAGCCAAGGTAATCGAAACTTACTTTCTGAAACAGCTAGCCCTGCTCGTAAACTGTGCTCAAGCCCTTTTGACCTGGCCTGTGTGAACCTAAAGGGAGGCAATCATAACAGAGCCTCCAAGGCCGGATTGCCCCGGCAGTTGATTGTAGAGACAGCTGAGAGAATGCCTCCCTTCAGCCAGATGGCTCCCAGTAATGAGACCTGCATTCCGAGAGGCCTGAGATCATATCAACATGCTAAAGATCATCCATCATGGGCTTTGACGTGCGACGCACTTTCAGGATGCTATAATTGCTCAGTGCACCCTCCAGCTTTCGTCTTCTACCAACATCGCATCCAAGATGGGATAGGGAAGAGGCCGATCGGGCCTCCCCTCTCAGAGGAAGCCAACCAGCCAACTTCGGGCTGGTTCGTCTCTGCTCCACCTTCCTGCTTCGCCTGCGGTTCGGCCGTGCGATGCCTGCACCCCAGGTCACCGTCGAAACCCAAGGAAGAAGCATGCAGATGTTACAGTGTTTGGCCTCCCAGTGGATGGGGCTTCGTTCCTGCCTCATTGCCTGAGTCGAGACTCCCTTGAGGTTGCTGGATCCGTTGCTACTGAATGTGCTGCTCCCTGCTGCCTTGTCTCCGCAGGGATCCCCACAAGGTTGCTGGACTCTCTCTGCTCCCGAAAGCGCGGTTTCCTGCCTCCTTGCCTCGGCAGGAAATCTGCAGTAGCCTCCATGGGTTGCTTCAGCTGTTCCTGTCTCCCGCTACAGCGAGGCCTCTCTTTGAAGGACCTGTGCTAGTGAAGAGGCCACCTCAGCCTTATTGCATCGACTGTGTTCCCAAAGAGACTATTTACTTGCTATGTTGGCCGCCTCTGTCTGCTAGCCACGGCAGGGATCCATTGGGGAACAGACTCCCGTAATGAAGCGCCCGGCCAGGGAACCTGTTTTCCAGCCCCTTCCAACCGGGCTGCTTTGATCAGCGTTCCCGAGTGCACTCGGTTTCATAGCCTCTCCTAAGAGATTCTGCTATCTCTGAACTCTTTGCTTCCCGAGCCGCAACGTTTGCTGATCCGGAGGGAACTCTGCTAGAGGCCTTCCCTCTTGCTGCTGGCATCCGGCTTGTGGTCCGAGCTACAGGATTATACCCACCTGTGGATCTTGCCTGCTACTTTAAAGGCACTATATATGCCTTCCAAGCTTTCTATTGTTTCCTGCACAATAAAACCCGGTTGTACCCATGACATTGTGTGGTTTATCCAGGGGGGTCATGAGCCAAGGCCCTAGGGGGGCGACACCAGTGCAATGTGGTTCAGTCTGCACTATATGTCTACATTAGCCATATAACACAGTCCAGTCTGTATTATATGGCAGTGTAGGTGGGGGCAGAATCCTATTTACTGAAGTTATCTCAGGAGGACCCCCAAACTGCGAGCTTGTATCTTCAGGGGGAGTATAACCCTATCCAGCACAGGCTGGATCCCTATTTCCTGATCTGCCTTCAATTCATGTTTTCTGGTGACTGCATATATAAAGAAAACAAAAATTACATCCAAATAACAAGGACATATAGAAAGTCTTCCAGGATCAGATCAGCAGAATACTCCAGCAATATGTTTCTTACTGTCCAGTATCTATAGCTAGGCCAAATGAGGCCATTACTCCCACTAAGGGTGCTTCCACATAGGGCAGAAACCTGGGAGGGATATTTTAACTCACTTCCTCCTGGATTTGTGTCCACAGCACTAACCCAAACTGATTACACCCACCCTTTACTTGAAGGGTCTGTATAAGTTATTTTGGATACGTTGTTTTGGGGAAATGGGGGGCTGCAGGGGAAAGGGGTGGACACTCTCCTCCTCCTTCAGGTTCCAGGAGCCTGAAGAACGAGGATGGCTATGGGGATTGACCCCCAAGATTGTGAAAGCAGTCCTGGGAGTCAATCCCCATAGGGCCCACACCTGGAAAGATCCAGACCTCAACTAAAGATCCGGATCTTTCCAGGTGTTACAGTAACACAGAGCAAACTGTTAATTTGATTTTACCTGAGGTGTCATTTGGATGCCTCAGGTAAAAGCAAGATAGGTCCTGTATTTTGGACCTGTCTGGAAGGGTCCTAAGGCTGAATCTACACTGCCTTATATACCAGGATCTGATCCCAGATTATCTGTTTAAACTGGATTATATAAATCTACATCATCAGATAATTTGGGATAAGAAGATAATCTGGCATTCGATCCTGGAATATAGGGCAGTGCAGATCCAGTCTACGAAGTCTGCCATCCTCCCTGAGGAATTTTACTTTAATTTTCAAATTTTCAGCATTGTAGAAACTTCAAACCCCAATAGAGCTTTTAGAAATATTGGTTAAAGATCCAAAAAGTATTTCCCTCGCCTCCCAAACTAGGGGAAAGGTGGCATATACAGTATGACACACTTATCAATGAATTCAATATCCACAGTTTCTCTTATGCGTGTTCCAAAAAAGTCACCCTCCCAGATGTGTTTGTAGGTCTTCCTAAGACCACAAGTGCAATTATATTGTATGTTTCTGGACCTGGTATGGTTAAATTATAGTGTTCACTATTATTGGTAGGTTACATACCTGTGACCATCTTTCTTCGAGTGGAGCTCTGTGAATCCACACTTATGAAGTTTGCGCGCCAGCGTGGGCTTCCAACGGAAACTTTCCCAGTTTGAAAAGTTTTGGCGGTAGCTCTGCCCAGCCGGCCCGGAGGGCATAAAAGGCGCCTCCATGCGCGCCTAACCCATTCCTATGCCACTAAGCAACTAGGAAAGGGTGGTTTGAGATAGAGGGGACGGCCGGGCGGGTTCGTGTGGATTCACAGAGCTCCACTCGAAGAAAGATGGTCACAGGTATGTAACCTACCATTCTTCTTCGAGGGCTCTGTGAATGCACACTTATGAAGACTTACCGAGCTAAGGTAAAGGAGGTGGGAACAAACCAGCCAATTTTGAAAAACCGAACAGGTTTATTGCAACCAGCAATATGTATAAATAACATTATCAACATTGTAATAAATAAGAGTGGAAGACATGCTCCCAACTTGTAAACATAGTGCAACAAGCACCATTCATGTCAGGCACGCAGGCCTCACAGTATTAAGTGCACGGAACGGTGCAAACATAGTGCAACAAGCACCATTCATGTCAGGCACGCAGGCCACACAGTATTAAGTGCACGGAACGGTGCAAACATATAATAACAATAACCCTTAGGTAAAGCGCGCTTTAACAGGTAGACTGTGACCCCGGGAGCCGGGGCACGGTAAACACATAACCTCTATAACAAGCAGAGAGGTCTGATCGACCCAGGAACTGTCGATCCAGACGGTTACATAGAGGGAAAAAACAGGGTCTATCAGGCTAGAAACTACCCTTGCAGGCCCCTGGGAGCGAGGACTGCTCGGCCAAAAGCCGCTTCCCTTCCAAAGAGGGTGTCTACCCGATAATGGGAAGTGAATGTGGAGGGGTTGGCCCAGATGGCCGCCCTACATATCGAATCCAGGGGGATCCCTTGGAGGAAAGCAGTCGACGTGGCGACTGCCCTAGTCGAACAGCCCTTCACTCTAGGGGGACAAGGCTGTCGGGCTATCTGATAGCACAGCTCAACCAGGGAAGCCACCCAATTGGACAGCCTCTGGGACGACACCGGCAAGCCCAGCTTGTCGGTGGCGTAAGCGACGAAGAGCCTGGTCGACCGTCGGTAGTCTGCAGACCTGCTCTTGTAGACCCACAGGGCTCTTTTAACATCAAGGGCTTTGCGGGTTGAATCGTTCTCTGCAGACGGAGAGGAAACCAGGTCTGGAAGGACAATGTCCATATTCACATGGAATGGAGACACCACCTTAGGGAGGAAGGTGATGTCAGTCCGCAAGATGGCCCTGTCCGCTAGGAATAGGAGGTAGGGCTCGTCCACTCGCAGCGCTGCCAGCTCGGACGGTCGACGCGCTGAAGCAATGGCAACCAGAAATGCCGCCTTCCAAGAAAGGAGGTGTCGGTCGATGGACGACAGCGGTTTGAAAGGTGGGGCCACAAGGCAGGACAGCACTAGGTCGAGGTTCCATCCGGGCGTCGGTGGATGCACGGGAGGATAGGTGTTGTTTACACCTCTCAGGAATCTCTTGACCATCGGGTACTGGAACAGCGAAGGCCACCCCTTTGCTGACTCTGCCAGGTGAGCGCCGCCAGGTGGGTCTTTACTGAGGACATGGACAGCCCTCTGTCGACCAGTCCGGCCAAGAAATCAAGGACCGCCGGGACCGAGAGCGGGAAGATGTCGCTGGAACGGGCGGCCTGGAACTTGGAGAAGCGGGCAAGGCAAGCCGAGTAGGCCTTCGACGTTGCCGGCTTATGCGCCGCAGCCAGAATTGCCGCTACGGCCGGTGAGACGTCCGGTGCTGGGAGATCCTCCACGCCGTCAAGTGCAGGGATGGGAGGTCTGGGTGCAGCAGTAACCCCCTCTCCCGAGTCAACAGATCTGGTCGGCGAGGGAGATGAATGTACTTCCCCTCGGCCAGGTGTAGTAAGGTTGGGAACCAGACCTGTCTCGGCCAGTAGGGAGCGATGAGGATGCAGTCGGTCTCCGAGAGCTGGATCTTCTCGATGATACGGAGAAGAAGAGGGAACGGCGGGAAGAGGTAGAAGAATCCCGTCGTCCAGTCGAGCAGGAGTGTGTCCCCGAGGCATCCCCGCTGAGCATCCGGGGCAAGTCTTGCACCGAACACTGGCAGTTGGTTGTTTTCTGGAGATGCGAAGAGATCTGCGTCTGGGAATCCCCACTTCTGAAAGACACGGTGGAGTTCCTTCGGATGCAGCATCCATTCGTGGGATGACCAGCTGGTTCTGCTGAGCGAGTCCGCCTCCATGTTCTCGACTCCCGGAAGATGAACGGCCTTGGGGACCACCTGGTGAAGAACACACCATTCCCATAGGTTCTGGGCCAGGGCGAGGAGTTTTCTGGAGCCTGTTCCGCCCTGTTTGTTGACGTAGTACATGGCCACTATGTTGTCTGTCCTGACCAGTACTACATTCCCCTGGACTAGAGGGGCGAATGCCCGAAGAGTCTTGACTATGGCGAGGAGCTCGAGGTAATTGATGTGGTGGAGCCTCTCCACCGCCGACCACTGGCCGTTGATCGACAGGCGCTCCGTGTGTCCTCCCCAGGCAAGTAGCGACACATCCGTCGTTATCGTGATGGATGGGGTCACCAAGTGGAATGGTACCCCTACGCACACGTTGGCGCTGGAAGTCCACCACCGGAGGGAGTCCTTGACATTCTCCGGGAGGGAGAGCCGCTTTGAGTGGTGTTTCCTGACTGGGTTGAAGTGGTCCAGGAACCAACGTTGTAGAGGCCTGAAGCGAAGTCTTGCTAGCGGAGTGACGGCCACCGTGGACGCCATGTGTCCCAGTGTGACCTGGATCTGCTTCGCCATGATGTAAGGCCGGGTGCAGCTGTTTATCTCGTGTCGAAGCACCTGGAATCTGACCTCTGGCAGATAGGCGAGCTGATCGACGGAGTCGAACATTGTCCCGATAAACTTGATGGACGTAGACGGGACAAGCTGCGACTTCTCCTCGTTGAGGCGTAGGCCTAACAACGAGAGTAGTAGAAGTGTCATTGTGATCTGTTGTTGCAGCAGTCCTGGGGACTGGGCCGCCAGCAGCCAGTCGTCCAGGTAAGGGAAAACTCGTATTTTCTCCCGTCTCAAGTGTGCAGCCACGACCGACATGCGCTTGAAGAATGTTCGTGGAGCCGTCCTGAGGCCGAAGGGAAGGACGTTGAAATGGTACGCTCTTCCGGCCACCTTGAAGCTCAGGAAGCGCCGTTGGGCACGTCTGATCGAGACGTGGAAGTATGCGTCTCGGAGGTCGATCGAGGCGAAGTAGTCGCCTGCATGTAGAAGTGGAAGAATGGATGACACTGACACCATCCTGAATTTCCTCGGCAAAACGTACGCGTTTAAGTCTCTGAGGTCCAGGATGGGTCGCAGGGTACCGTCTGGCTTCGGCATGGTGAAGTATTGTGAGAAGAACGCCTCTCTCTCCTTGCTCTGCAGGAGTGGTGAGATTGCTCCCTTTTGAAGCAAGCTGTCGACCTCCCTCAAGATCACCTCGGACGGTTCCGTCTCGACGATGAATCCCGTTGGCGGGAGCTCGTCGAATTCCAAGGCATAGCCGACTTCGACAATCCGGAGAACCCATGCATCTGAGGTGATGCGTCGCCAAGCACCGATGAAGCGGGTCAGGCGGTCTCCGAACAGCGGATGAGATGGTGGAGGTCGAAGGGTGGGAGGAGGCATGATGGTGGCAGCGGTACCTAGCGAGGAGGCGGTGTCGTCCTTCGCCCCGTCAAACACGGCGTTTCGATTGTCCATTCCCCGTGTTTTGACGCGGCCTCGACTTGTTGCCGTGGCGAGGGCGGTTGTTTTGTTGTTGCTGCTGCTGTCTCGGCTGCTGCTGCTGTTGTTGCTGCGGGGCCGAGTATGGTCGTGGGGACTGGCGATATTGTGACCTGGGCTGGTACTTTGCACGCTGGTAGTACTGGGCCCTGGGTTGAGCCGGTGGTCGGTCCAACTTGGCCGTCAAGACCTTGAAGTCATGGTTGGCCTTCAGTTTGTCGTCCGTGCCCGCATAGAAGAGTCCCTGGGCATCGAACGGCAGGTCCTCGATAACCTTTCGGGAATTGGAGGACAACCCCGACGACTTCAGCCACGCGTGTCTCCTGATGGCGACACCGTGGGCCAGCAGCTTTCCCGAGGTATCCCCGGTGTGGCGGGCCATCAGGATCTGATGGTGTGCTAGAGCCTGGGCCTCTTGGGAGATGGAGGTCAGTGCAGCCTGCTGTTCTTGGGAGAGATCCTGGAAAAAGGGTTGGGCCCTTTCCCAGAGGATCTGGTGGTAGGCTCCCATGCACACCCCGTAGGATGGCTCCAGCTCACAGTCTCTGTGCGAGGGTGTCTGGTCCATGACGACCGACAGGATGGACCCCGACCTCACCGATCGAGGGGCTTCGCCTTCCTCCAACTCCTCTTCCGATAGTGGCCTAGCAACTTCTGGTCTCACCGGAAGTGACGCCACCGGTGCTGCTCTCGACGTAGATGGGGCTGTGGTCACCACCGTCGACGCCGGAGGATGCTTTTTAGAAGCTGGGGCCATGGCGAGCCATGTTGTTTGCCTGCCCTTCTCGGGGGACGTCACGAAAAGTTGACGAACCGAGGGTTGAGCCGGGGGGGACTCTGACGACTGTCTGTACTGAGTCTCCCGGTGAGATGGTCTGCTGCTCTACCCCTGTCTCCACAGCAAGAACAGGGGCAGGCGGGGAATCAGGACACGACGCCGATGAAGATGAAGTCAGAGTCCTGCGTCTCTTCGGAGACGAGGGTCTCGAGGCTGCGGCCTCCAGAGACTTGCCCGGAGTCATAGGAACCAGGCCTCTGGTCTGGGCTCTACGGGCTTCCTCACTCGACCTCAGGAACGCTATTTCCATAGCTCTGTTGGAGGGAGTTATCGAAATGGCCGACCTCTGGGAGAGTCCCGACGCCATTGAGCTTGCTGACGACTGGCGGGGTGGAAGCAACTGAACCGTCTCGGTAGTTACGGTGCAGGGCCTCTTTGGCGCCGAAGTCTTAGATGAAACAGACTTCGTGCCCTGCTCCTTCCGTGGACGCTTCTTCCCAGCCGGGTGAGCGGTTGACACGGCGGGGGCCGGAGCAGCCGCCTCGGTCCCCAAGGAGGTAGATGGGACAGCCGTCGCCATCTCTGGAGGGTCGAGAGCACGTTCCGTCAGGTAGGCCTGAAGCCTCCGGGCCCTCGCTCTTCTGGTCTGCGACGAGAAGGCCTGGCAGTGTCGACAGATAGGAACAACGTGTCCCTCTTCGAGACACCGAAGGCACTTCGCGTGGCCGTCACAGTCCGGGATCTTGCCACCGCAGGATAAACACTTTTTGAAGCTGGTTGTGGACATACTATGCTCACACAACCAGCAGAATTTCCGATGTTGCCCACGTGGCGGAAAACAAAGGACTGGGGTGGGCGCGCATGGAGGCGCTGGTGATGGCCTCCGGGCCGGCTGGGCGGAGCTACCGCCAAAACTTTTCAAACTGGGAAAGTTTCCGTTGGAAGCCCGCGCTGGCGCGCGAACTTCATAAGTGTGCATTCACAGAGCCCTCGAAGAAGAACTGTGGTTTCAGGTATCCATGGGGTATCTTGGAACACATTCTCGGTGGATATGACATGTGGTGGGGGCTTCACTGTAATGTCAGTAAATAAATAAATAAATTCCAAAATAATGCAAACACATAATTGCTTCTGAGAATAATATTCCATATCTCGCTTTCTGTAGTGCTAGAAATTTGGGAAATACATTAGTTAATTATGATTTTTTAAAAACAATAAAATAAAATGATTGTAAATGCAATCCCTATAGTATTTTAAAAAATCTTTGGACAAGCATTGATGTAGGAATTGGAAGCTGTTGATTAAAAGATACAAATCACTTAGTTCATGAGCCAGTTTCTCTTCCACTTGAAAATGCTTCGTATCCTGCTGACTCAGGATGGGAGGCACATTTCATATTACAAATATTCTAAAATCATAAGAGAGGTTCTTTTCTTCTCAGAAGAAGAAAGCTTTGATGAAAGCTTTCTTGTCCATATTCATATATTCATTCAACTTTTATTCTTCTTCTGGGGTACTGGTTCCATAAAAATTCTAATCCCGCCATCCATAATTTAAAAAAGAAACCCTGTTTTCTTTCTCAGTGAACAGTAGTTTAATATATTTATATGCCATCTGCATCATTAAATATGAGAGTGTCACAAAAATGTTTTCCCAACAATGGCACTGAATGAAATGAAGCAACACAAACCATCACACTCCTGCGCTATGTGCCATGAACTCCAGATTCTGTTTTGTTCCAGGAGAACTGTTTGAGAAAGGTTTTCTTTCTTCTTTTCAGACATTAACCTTTTTTTCTCCTGCCAGGCCTCCTCAATCTTGATATTCCACTGCTTTCCAGTTGCGTGCTGTTGGCTCACTTTATATCTTCCCACTAACTAGATTTTTTCTGCCAGGAAATGTGGGAGATAGTCATGGTAATCAATTGGCGGGGAAAAGGCTGAACATTAGTTTATCCATGTGCCCCCCCTCCCCACCACCAGAGGGGCTCCTTTTCCCATTGTACATCACTTTCTCTCCCCTTTCCTGATGGAGCCCATTAGAGGACACATGCGTACTTCCGGTCGGGTTTTGTCAGGAAAGGCGAGAGCAAGCAGCATGAGAGGCTTCCTATTTTGCCTACAAGACAATGGGGGGAAGCTGGATGGTGATGTATTTCCTCCATGTGATGGGGTAGGTCGCACAATGTGGGTAGTGGAGCAACAGGTTCTCCACACACCTTGCCAGGTCCCTGCTATGATGTGTGGACAATCCATGGACCTTTGTGATGAGATTAGAGTTATGCAGGGAAATATAGGGCATGGAAAGAACATGGTTGAAATTCCAGATTTAGTTTCAGGGTGTGCTTTTTTCTTGCTAAATAGTGCAGAGGACTCACAATGTATTTAAATGATTATTTAAATGATTATTTAAATATATAGGAAGTCCTCTGCACTATTTAACAAAGCTTCTTGGGGGGCAAAAGGAAGAAGACTATACAAGGTTGGGGCTCCAAAAGCAGCCCTGTGTAACTTTTTGCCCACCCCATAAGCTCATCCAAGTCATTTGCAGAAAGTAAACATTTAAAGTATAAACAAACAGAATATTTCTGTGTAGAGAAATAAAATCTCAAATTAGTTACAAAGGATTTTCTGTGGTTGCTGTTTGAAGAAAAGAAGAACATGGCTGCTTGGAGAAAGGCATAGAAACACAAGTAGCTGTAGGCTATGCTCTAAGTTCTGAAGGTATTGCTTGTCTTTGTTCCCATTATACTGGTATTCCATTCTGTCTGTGAAAAGAAAACTGATGTTACACAAGCACACACACTCATACCTGCACACCACACCAGGACTAGAAGTAGGCTTATGCAATTAGAAAACTTAGTTCAATCTTATTGTTATTTTTAACCACCCCCTTACCATTTTCTTTACATTTGATAGAGAAGGGTATAGGATACTAAGGGATAAGTTTTTTTAGGAATCAAATAGGAACTGATTAGATACATTTTCTCAATTTTTTTTTGAGAAATGAAAAAGTAATAAGACCCTTCCTCTAACTCTCCAGCCCCATGAGCATAGAGAAAGAAAGATGCATGTGTTGCACTTGTAATGCAGGCAATAACCGAATAGCCTTGCAGGTGAACTTAAGACAAATTAGTGCATAATATTGCTGAGAGAATGTTGACTCTGTATCTTTGGGTTGACTAGAAAAAAATGGTGACAGTGCATATGGCTTTGATTCTGGTGTGGAGTCTTCCAAATTATCCTTGATATTTTTTTTTTGTCGTGTCAGGAGCGACTTGAAAAACTGCAAGTTGCTTCTGGTGTGAGAGAATTGGCCGTCTGCAAGGACGTTGCTCGGGATGCCCGGATGTTTTGATTTTTTATCATCCTTGTGGGAGGCTTTTCTTATGTCCCAGCATGAGGAGCTGGAGGTGATAGAGGGAGCTCATCTGCACTCTCCCCAGATTCGAACCTCCAATCTGTAGGTCTTCAGTCCTGTTGGCACAGGGGTTTAACCCACTGTGCCACCGGGGGCTCCATTAGCCTTGATGAGACTGTTGCATGATGACATTGCTTTTCAATTGCTAAATACTGCACCTCTTTTCTTTACGCATTTTGAAATGTGTGTGTGTGGTATGGGAGGTTTTCCCATGTGTATCATTAGTTCATGTCTAAATGAAATAAGTCAAATAACTTGATTTCAGACAAGGTGTGTAAGAAAATGGAGTATACTTTTTATGTACCCCAAGATTCAGTCCCTGCCATCTCTGAGAAGAGTTGGGAAAGTTTTCATCGGAACCTTGGAGATCCACTGCTCAGAAGTTCTCAATCTTTGGTTCTCCAGACTTTACCTCCCAGAAATCCCACTTGGCATGGTTAGTACTCAGGAAGTCTAACGTAGGAAGGTCAGTGTTTGAGAATTGGTGGTACAGATGTTCCACGGTTGAGAATCACTGGTATGAAGGTATTTGTCTGAGTTGTCCAGACATGATATAATGAAGCTCCCTGTATCTCACCTGACATTCCGTATATGACTTTCCATTACAATAAAAGAGAGAGAGAAATGTCTTGAAGAAATTATCAGCATCTATCTATTTTCTATATATCTCTTTATCTATTCTGTCTAATCTACCTGAAGCTTATTATACACATTATATATATTATAAACTTGTTCTATGGAATTTTCCATGGCTGAACTCCATATCCTAAGAACCTGGCTTCCAGCAAACTTGGAGAAGCTAAATTTGCCAGACAAAAGAGGTCAATTGACACTGTAGATGTGCAAGAGAGAATAAGTTCCACCATTAGCAGCAGGGACTAAAAACATTTACCAGACAAAGGCTAGTTTCTGGTACATTGTACAAGAAAATGCTTCTGTACTTGAATGAAGATAGGGTTGACAGAAGGAAGGGAGAGAAAAAAAGAGAGAACATTTGAAGTATATTTCTAAGTAAATTCTCGATGGAGGTTATAATGTCAAAAGTAATATTTAGACTATTGTGCCTACACTGTAGAGGGTGAACCTTGCCTCTAAATGGATAGACTGGAGACTCTGTGGGAAACAGAAACTTATTTAATGAAGAGACTACAAAGCATGATGAAGAAAGACACAGGAAGACCCACACAGTTGTTACAATGTGAAATATGTAACCATATCTTAAATCAAGGAAGATCATTGGTTCTGTTATACCTCACAATTGTCTTCACCAGACCTCCTTAACGTGTTGCCATCCAGGTGTGTAAAATGATAGTTCACATCATCCTGCCACCAGCATCAGGTTAGCTGAGAATCGTGGGAGTTGTCCAATATGTCTGGGGGGCAACACATTTGAGGAGATCAGTGTGATCACTGTACTTCAAAAAGTATATATAAATCTGGAGCAAGTACAATATAGTGTTTTAAAAATTATCAAAAAGCTACAGCAATTCCCTTATGAGGAAAAATTATATATTTCTAGCATTTAAAAAGGTAAGTAGGTGGCAGAGATGGTAAAGCTGTATAATATTATGGAAGTATTATGTTGAATATAAGAAGAAATCTTTCACACTCACATAATATGATAGCAAAAGTCATCCAATGGAACTAAATGGTCAAAAATGAGGTATCTGGTCAAACCAAGGAATTTGTTACTTTAGAATGCAATGATGGCTGATGACTTGAGTCACCTTTTAAAGTAATTAGAAAATCTGTGGAAGAATCATTTTCTACTGTTCATTATACAGTATATGGTACTTATATATAAGTTGACCTCATGCATAAGATTGATTGCAAGTTTGGGGGCCAAAATTATGGATTTTGATATCACCCATGGATAGGTTGAGAGACATCCCATGAAGAGGGGGAAATGTAAAATTAACTCAGGGTGACAGCCACCACTTATTTATTTATTAACTGTATTTATATACCACCTTTCTCACCCCTGGGTGAACACAAGGCAGTTTACAACATATTAATGGCAAAAATTTAATGCCAACATATATCAACACAAAGAAATCATAATAACTAATTTACAGTAACTGTGACTTAAAATCATTAAAACCATTACACATAAGACATAAAGAAAATTTAAACATTCAGAGAAAACATTAAAATCATCCTAGTATGAATATTAAAATCACATAATAAAACTCTACCATTTTCCCATTCAGACATTTTAAAAAAGCCAGAGTTGTGGAGAAAGCAGAGGGGGTTGGTGCTTTTAAAAGTTCTCATGGGATGGCTTCAGCTTTTGCTTTCACTATCTTTCTCAAAAAAGGAGATGGTTCCTTTTTTGGTACATGCTAAAGTAGTACTTACATTGACCCATGGATAAATCGATTCAGGGTTTTAGGGTTGATCCTTTGGCTACAATTTCTAGACTTATACATGAGTATATACAGTATATATTCCTACAAGTATTGGAAGTATGCTCTGAATACCCATAGCTCTAAAAGCAGAAGACTGATATGGTAAAGTTCTCCTTTGGTGAATCCCTTCAATATTTGGTTGGGCAGTATGGTAAGAGAATACTGGGCTACATAAGACTACATAATCCAAGATGAATATTTGGTACTGTCTTACATACATTGGTAAAAATCTCAAAGTCTTCATAGCATTTTTTTTTTTAAAAAAAGGAGGCTAGTGTTTCTGTATGGTTGTAATTGTTGGTTTAGTAGAAGAAAAGCAGCAAATAAATGTAGAGGAAAGACCATGGCTGGGAATGTAAGATTTCTTTACTGCTTTCTTTTCATGTGTCACAGAAACAATGGAGCTGCTGTCCATTTAGTGAGCAGGATTAATGTTTCACAGTGGGTGAAGATCATAAAATAAATTAATAGCAACAAACTTCCTATTTAAAGAATATAGTTGATGAAGCAATTGTGGTATTTGCCACTATGACTTGAAGGAAGAAAAGTTATTCCACTGGATTTACAGAGTCATGAGGAAAAAACTAGTTAGTGTCTAGTATCTCTCTATAAATCTTTAGGTCCTTCAGCGAGATTGAAGTAAGTTGACCTTAAAGTTGCACTGGATAAACCTAGAAAGAACATTTAATCAAACCGTGAGTAATCAAGTCCATAAAAGTGGAATGTTGAAGGCTGACTAAACTTTCCCACCATTCTACTACCAGCAAGCATGTGTGCATATATTAAGAGTACTTCTGCAGATTTCCTTATATTTCCCACACCCATGTCTGGTTCGTGTACATTTTCCCTTGATTTTTTCCCCTTTCCGTGTGTGATATTTAATTGCCTCTTGTGCAGGAAATGTATCTGAGTGAGAGGGAAATGTTACATTCACTTTGAATGGCTCGGTCACCTATTTCTCAGTTGGGCACTGAGTTAGGAAGGCCCCACACTCTTAGCTCCTCATACAGCAGCAATATCAAATACTCCATAGGAAAGTTGCTCTCCAGTGTGCATCATCTGGGTTTGTCTGGTCCGTTTTGATATTTTATTTGATGGCCATGTTGTTGTATTTTATGCTGCATTCTGAGCTGATGTCTGGTGGAGCTATATGCTCAGATAAAAATGCAAATAAGAAGTTATGGGGACGACGACAAAAATAACATTTTCTGTATCTTTTGCTATGTTATGTATGAGGTTTCAAGCACACAATAGCCATGACTGTTTTTTCCCCCCACTTTATTTATATTCCGCTCTTCTCACCCCGAAGGGGACTCAGAGCAGATTACAGGTACACATACTTAGCAGACAATCCCTGCTGTTTCCACATGCAGAACATATAGACGAACAGAGGCAAACTCTGGCCACCGGGGGAACTGACATACTCTTCATCTCTCAGCGTTCCCAGCATCCTGGAGTTCTCTAATGGCTTCATAATTCAGTCAAAATTTGCCTCCCCACTTAATGTGGTACCTTTATCACCTACTTGACAGATGCAACTGTCTTTCGGGCTGCAAAGGTTGACAGCAGGCTACACTTAAAGGTCGAGCACCCACCTCGACCTGGGCAGGCCTCGAACTCATGACCTATTGGTCAGAGAGATCTTATGCAGCTGACACTTAGCTAGCTGCGCCACATTCCCAGTGCGCAGCTGTGAACTGTGTTCATCAAGGACAAAGAGTCCCTAGCTCTGAAATGTTCTATTATTGTTATTATTATTTGGCGGGTTACAACATCACTGAAAACACACAATCATCTAAAAACATTCTACAAAATAAACATATTAAAACATATTTCTACAAAATACATATGAAAATACACAGAACAAAGATTAAATATAAGATGCAAGTTTAAAATTCATGATTAATATCTCATCTCTTTTTCTTTCTATTCATTTCTCTCTCTCCCCCCTCCCCATTTGTTTTAGAGCCCTGCAAAATTATTTTGTATATGACCTGGATATAAATTGTGGGAACTTTTAATACTCACCTAGGAGGCCCTTGAATTCATATGTGGCTTGGATAAAAAAGGAATAATCATTGTAGTTGAATGAAAACACTTTTCTTCCTCAAATTCAGTTGCCCTAATCCCCCACCCAATCAGATTAGCTGTAACTGTACTTTCTGTTATGGGATGGAAGTGTGTCTGATCTCTCCATTTCCTGCCTTCTCTGGCTCTGACAACTTGCTAGGAAAAAAAGGCCTGAACAGCTCTTGGGAAATGTAGTTTTCTAAAGAAATATTAGAATGACACAACCTCTTTGTCAAAAGTGAATCATCCACAGAATGACATGGGGGGAGTGAAGCAGAAAGGGGAGAACGGGGTCAGGGCATGAAAGCTGAGGAACCAAGCTGGAAGTCTGAACTGAAGAACATGGCAGAGAAGGAACATCAGGGAAAGACTCTGTTCAGGGATGGCTTTTCATTTACTTGTACTATTTATAAACTACCCTGTAATAGAAAGATCTATGGGCAACTTACGGAAGAACAGAAAAAAAATAGCAGTGGAACAGCAAAATGCAGCTAGTTCAATACATAACTGAAGATTACAAAATGATTCATTTAAAATGATACGGTAGATTGATATCAAACTGTAGTTTGAAATAATATTAAGAACCACAGCATGATTTAAAGAGACTAAATAAATAAATAAATATGGGGTCCTATCCCAACACCAAAATGGCCTTCCCTCTCCTTCTCATGATCATCATGATCATCATTTTTCTGTCCTTCCTCCCAACTTTTAGAATGTCCATTGGCTAACCTTGGTATGCAAAGCCAATCTGGAACCTGGCCGCCAGGGAAATTGCCTTTTTTGCAATAGAAATCCTAGGGCCCTTCCAGATAGGCCCAAATCCCAAGAGGAACTGGGACTTTAGCCCCAAACCCTGGAATTTTGCTGGGGTGGTCGTTCCCTGCCCTTCTGGAAGGGGAACTACTCAGCCCCCACTCCCCTGTTTTCCCTCTAAACTTAGTGGAGGGGGTCTAGCTACATCCTCAGGCCCCTTGGAAAAAGTTCCTTATGCGTCCTTCTGATGCTTTCCATCCTTCCACCTCCAAAGCTCCTGGCACATCATTTTGGCATGTCAGGAGCTTTCTCATAAGGGCCTAAGGATGCAGCCAGGCCACTTTAGTAAATTTTTCAAGGAAATGGGGACTGGAAGGGGAGGGTGGGGTGCCATCTCACTCCTTTGGACTCTTAAGACCTAAAGAATCAGATGACAATGGGGATTGACACCCCCCCCCCGGTGTTGTGGAAGATGGTGTCAAGAGTCAGCCACCACAGGCCCAACACCTGGAAAGATCTGGTCCTTGCTGCAAGATCTGGATCTTTTCAGGTGTTTTAAAATTACAATTAATTCACAACATACCACAAGTTTTTGGTCTGTGTGGAAGGGCTCCTAGAAATACATACTGGTAGTCCAGAAAGTAATGCTTCCACATTTTGAACTTGAGGATACTTCTTTACAGTCCCGTGACTTCACTATATTAGTTAACAACATACATAAGTCATCTAGTCCCTGTGTTTTTTTAATATGGGTAGAGAAAGATCCTTTATTTTCAAGGATGAACAAAAATATTAAGTGGACTATTGATGTACTGGAATGTTCATGTAATATCCAGTGGTTCAGAACATCTCAAAGTGTGCATTTACATGACAGAATTAATGCAGTTTGGGATCGCTTTAATTGCTATGGCTCCATGTTATGGCATCATTTTTGTGTGTGTCAGGAGTGATTTGAGAAACTGCAAGTCGCTTCTGTTGTGAGAGAATTGGCCGTCTGCAAGGATGTTGCCCAGGGGGTGCCCAGATGTTTTGATGTTTTACCATCCTTATGGGAGACTTCTCCCATGTCCCTGTATGGGGAGTTGGAGCTGACAGGGGTAGCTCAACTGCGCTCTCCCTGGATTCAAACCTGCAACCTGTCAGTCTTCAGTCCTGCCGGTATAAGGGTTTGACCCACTGCACCACTGGGGACTACGAAATCATGGAAGTCATTGTTTTACAAGATTGTTAGTCTTATCTGCAAATTGCAGGATCTCATAGCATTGACCCTTGGCAGCTAAAGTGGTGTCAAACTGCATGAATTCAACAGTGTAAATGTGCCTAAATAAGTTTAGCACATTGTGATGAATAAAAACTGCCAACATAGAGGAAAAGTTGTTGGTATGGTATGTAGTAATAAAGAATGTTTTAAAAAAGATATAAGTGATGTCACTGTCATATTAATGGTGGCTTTTCCTGACCTTCCAATTTTACTTCCTAAAATATGTAGAGAATGTTGATACAAAATTTTGACACAGTATTAGAGTTCAGAAAACACACAGATAATTGTATATGAGCCAAAGCTCTGCCTTTCCACTGCAATCAGTTTTGGAAATAGACGATAAAATTGCCTGCTTTTATCCAAACCAAGAACTTCTACACTATGTTAATATGTCTATGCACATCGATTGTTTTGTAAATATTGGTTTTACTATTTGGAAACATCTCAGCTCTAGCTACCAGTTTTGATTTTTCCTATCTGTTTTTGTTCTGGTGACTTATGACTAACTTGAAGAATTCCAACAAGCCTGCTGTTGTAAGATCAATCTTATTATTCACAGCCAGCTAGCCAACACAGGGGACTTGGTAGGGCCACTTGTGATATCAATACTATTGTAGTTGTTGATGTCGTATGGATCAATAACATCCACCTGAGATAAAACTCTGTGTTGTTTAAAAGTGTTGTGAGATCTGTATTGTCAAGGTGGATTCTTGATTCAACCTCTGGTGTGAAAAATTGTCTTTCAAATTATCCATGAACAATTTATTCATTATTTATTTATTTACAACATTTCTCCCCCTTCCTTCTCAACCCCCGGAAGGGGACTCAAGGCGGCTTACAATGGCAGCAATTTGATGCCGACAACATACAAACACATTTGAACAGCATTATACAAGAAAAAAGCATTAGATTAAAATTCATTAAAACATTATTATTCATTATATAGCCAAGTACAAATCTAATTTAGTGACCGATGACTCAGTCCAAACCTGTCATTGTCAGAGTTCAAGCATTGTGGAGGAGCAAAGGGCGGGCCTCCTGACGACCAGGATGAGGTGGAGGCGGGGCCGGAGGCGTGGCCGGAGGCGGGACCAACTGAGGACTGAGCCCCATCCACCCTCCCTGGCTATAACAGCTGCCTGTCCCACCAGCCCGAAACAAAGGGTCAACAGACTGATGAGGCCCCAGAATAGCTACCTGAGAAGGAGCTACAGATCAAGGACATTCTGGGGGGTGGGCTTTATCCCTAAGGACAGAGACCATTTCAAAAAGACTTCCCCCCAAATCAAGGTGCAAGCGGAGGGTGTAAAGGGGAACCTAAAGGGGAACCTAAAGATAGTTAACTCCATCAATCGAGACCAGGCCTATCCCACCATCCACAAAGTGGAGGTGGAGACCCCCCCAAGACCACCCACGGACCAACCAGATGCCAGGAGGCCCCTATGTCTCAACCCAAGATCTCTATCATCAACCCCCCCACCGTCCCCTTTTCAAGGGGTGTGCCGGAAGTTGAGCCCGCCGGCACAGCCACCAAAGGGGATGTAACAACGACACTCCCTATCGCAGTGGTCAGTGGGCTTGGGAGGTATGGCGGTAGGCGCAGGCCGAGTGCAAAGAAGTATGCTAGAACAAGTGGAGGTCGCATTAGGACCTCCATGCGTTCTGACCTGCGGCCTATCCCTAGGCACACTGATGACAGACATCCAGTTTCTTCCCCTTCCTCTCTGGTGCTGGTGAATGCTAGGTCAATTAGGAACAAGACGTCTACCATCAAAGAGTTCCTCACTGAATTAACACCTGATCTTTTTTGTATAACAGAAACCTGGCTTCAAGATAGCGACAACACCTGCTTACAAGAACTTGTTCCCCCAGGCTATGTTGTCACCCACCAGAACAGGAACGGGGGGGGGGTAGCTCTGCTCTCCCGAGATATGTTAACCCTCAGAGCGGTGCCTGCGCTAAACGCCCCGGGTATCGAGTCCGTCGGGTTGGTGTGGGACGCCCGTGAGAGTATAGCCTTTCTGCTGGTGTACCGGCGCCCAGCGCACCAGCAGAGAGTCTATCCCTGCTGCTAGAGACTGTGTCGGACTGGGCATTGAGGTTTCCCAGGCTCATTGTCCTGGGGGACTTCAATGTCCATGCCGACACAGCCTCATTGTCACCAGCGGCAGTGGACCTAGTGTCTACCATGGCAACACTAGGGCTCTCGCTCTGTGTTTCGGGCCCCACCCACCAGGCGGGTCATACCTTGGACCTTGTCTTCAGCGCAGGCGTCCAAGTGACCCTAGCCTCTACTATCGAGGTGCCGTGGTCGGATCACTGTGCTCTGAGGATCCGGATGGAGCAGGCTCCCCCGCCCTGCAAGGGTGCCGAACAAATTTGGGTTCGCCCAAGGAGACTTATGGAACCAACCAGGTTCCTGAATGCTCTGAGGGATCTGGAGTCTGTCAGCGTCTCAATCGATGAGCAAGTTAACACCTGGAACACTAGGCTATCCAACGCTCTCGATGAGATTGCCCCTAGACGCCCTCTCCGGCCCCGCCAAAATCGGTCTCCCTGGTTTACCGAGGAACTTAGGTCGACGAAGCGGGAAAAGAGACGGCTAGAGGGCAAGTGGAGGAGACTCCGTGACGAAGGCTCGAAATCAGCTTATAAGCTTATTATGGAGGCTTATGAGCAAGCTGTCAAGGCTGCGAAAAATTCGTACTATGCAGCCCAGATAGCGTCCGCTAGCTCACGCCCGGCGCAATTGTTCAAAGTGATTAGGTCTTTGACGATGGTCCCTACCATCCCAAAAAATGATGATCTGGCCCTGACTGCTGAGGTTTTTCAGAGATACTTTGCGGACAAGATTTCGGCCCTCCGCCGGGACCTTCCCCTACTCTTGATACAGTCAGCGAGCTTGAGACTCCGTGGCCTCTTGCCGGGCCCACCTTCGACCGGTTTCGACCACTGGACGCAGAAGCTGTTGATAGGATAGTTACTGCAACTAGATCGACCACTTGCTCCCTCGATCCGTGCCCCTCCTGGCTGGTGAAAGCTTGCCTGGAGGGGTTACGTGACCCCTGTTGAAATTAGTTAACAGCTCCCTTGAGCAAGGAGTTTTTCAGGGGATTGAAAGAGGCAGTGGTCACTCCATTGCTGAAGAAGCCGAACTTAGATCCGTCGGTCCCTTCCAACTACCGCCCAGTATCGAATTTGTCGTTCCTGGGCAAGGTGGTTGAAAGGGCAACAATGGAGCAGTTGCAGTCCTACCTAGATGATGCAACTTGGTTCGACCCCTTCCAGTCCAGCTTCCGTTCTGGGCATGGGACGGAGACTGTGCTGGTCGCCATCACAAACAAGCTGCGTCGCCAACTAGATCAAGGTGGATCGGCGCTGCTCGTGTTATTGGACCTCACGGCAGCGTTTGATACTGTCGATTACGATCTCTTGACCCACCGACTGGCCGGGGCCGGGTGAGGGTCGGCCCTTAGCTGGCTGTCCTCCTTCCTCCGGAACCGGTCCCAGCGAGTGAGAAGAGGTGAGGTTGTCTCGGAGGTGCCCCACTTCATTGTGGGGTGCCTCAGGGGCAATTCTCTGCCCTTTATTATTTAACATCTATGTCCGACCACTTGCCCGGTTGGCACGCAGCTTTGGGCTGGAGTGTCACCAGTATGCGGATGACACCCAGCTCATTCTGGGGATGGAGGGCCAGCCTGACTCCGTACCCGATAATTTCCATCATTGCCTTGAGGCCGTCACAGGATGGCTGCGAGCCAATAGGTTGAAGGTGAATCCGGACAAGACAGAGATCCTGTGGCTGGGCCGTCCGGGTACGGGGGGGATCCGCCTTCCGACCCTGGACGGGGCGACACTTCGCCCGTCCCTGTCGGTGAAGAGCCTAGGAGTCACGCTTGACTCCGAGCTGTCGATGGAGAAGCATATCTCCATCGTCAGTGGAGTGGCTTTCCACCACCTCCGACAGGCGAGGAGGCTGGCTCCCTACCTGTCCCGTTATGACCTAGCCACAGTGGTCCAAGCCACGGTCATCTCAAGACTAGACTACTGTAATGCCCTCTACATTGGCCTTCCTTTGTCAGTGATCCGGAAGCTCAAGCTGGTGCAGAACGCAGCAGCACGGTTGGTGGCAGGTTGTCCATCTCGCTGCCACATCACACCAGTGCTGCGCGAACTGCACTGGCTTCGATAAACACGGATCACCTTCAAGGTGTTGGTTTTAACCTTTAAGGCCTTGAATGGTCTGGGGCCAGTGTATCTAAGGGACCGCCTCTCCCTCTATAGCCCACCACGACCACTGCGATCCGAGTCCCAAAACCTCCTGGTGGTGCCTAGTCGGCGATCCGTTCACCTGTCCTCAACGCTGAGGAGGGCATTCAGTGCCGCCGCACCGGTGCTGTGGAATGCTCTACCCCCCACAGTCCGAGCGCAGGCCGATCTGCTAACATTTCGCAGGGCCTGCAAGACCCTCCTCTTTACCCAGGCGTTTGGTGTTTAGGTTTATGTATACAACTGCCCCCACACCAGGCTTGCGTGTTGGTTATGGTAATTTTAGTGTGTTTGTTTTATTCTGATTTTATTGCCTTATGACTCATAGTGTGAGTCGCCCTGAGCCTTCGGGAAAGGGCGACTAATAAGTCGAAGAAATAAATAAATAATAAATAAATAAATACTGCCAAACCTACTGTCCAAAGGCCTGGTGTGAAAATCATGTTTTGAGCTTCTTTCTAAATTTATATTTATTTTATTTTATTATTCGATCTTATATTCCGCTCCTCCCTGCAGGCTCGGGGCGGATTACAACATACATTAAAAACGTGCTGCGCATACACCTGCAGCCATACATAACATAAACATAAAACATAACCAGTGTACATAAAACCATAAAATTCAATCTTTAAAAACTCCAGGCATGAACCCCTCAGGGCAGATCAATTATTCAAAGGCCAGTTTGAAGAGCGCAGTTTTGCAGGCCCTTCGAAAAGGACCGAGCTCTGTAATCGCTCGGGTAGCGTCAGGCAGGGAGTTCCACCATACTGGGGCCGCCACAGAGAAGGCCCTCTGCCTAGTTGTGGATAGATGGCAGGAGCGGATTGATGGAACCAGTAGCAAATTTTGCTCTTCTGAACGTAGTGATCTCGGGGGAACGTCCGGGGCAAGGTGGTTCCCTCAGGTACACAGGCCCTAGACCGTGTAAGGCCTTAAAGGTTAATACCAACACCTTGAAGGCAATTCGGTACTCTATAGGAAGCCAGTGCAGTTGCCGAAGGATGGGAGTAATATGCTCCTTCACTGGTGCTCCCACCAGCAAGCGAGCAGCGGCATTCTGCACTAGCTTGAGTTACCGGATTGTCGACAAGGGAAGGCCAACGTAGAGGGCGTTACAGTAATCCAGTCTCGAGATGACCGTCGCTTGGATCACCGTGGCCAGGTCATCCCTGGACAGGTAGGGTGCCAGTCGCCTAGCCTGACGGAGGTGGTAGAACGCCATTTTGCTGACCATGGAGACCTGGGTCTCCATGGTCAGCAAGCAAATGAGAGAAGGGATGAAGCCAACCTGATTTCACTGGGGACAGCATTCCACAGATGGGGGGCCACCACCAAGAAGGTCCTGTCCCTCCTCCCTACCAATCATGCTTGCAAAGAGGGTGGAAACTAGAGCAGGGCCTCCTCGGGTGATCTTAAATTCTGAGGTGGGATATAGAGGGAGATACATTTGGCTAGGTAAACTGGGACGGAACTGTATAGGGCTTTATTTTTCCCTTGAGATTATTTTCATTCATGTTACTATTCATGCCAGAGTGTGCTCTTGTGTCAACTCAAAAGGAGCCAATAGTTTGGGATGGGGGTGGGATGTGGGGTGAGGGGACAGGTAAGATTGCTAAAACATGCAAAATACACAAAGACTTGTGACTGTGGTAGATTAGTTTTTAGGGGCCCCTTCTATACTGCCATATAATCCAGTTTATCAAAGCAGATAATCCACATTATCTGCTTTGAACTGAATTATATGAGTCTACACTGCCATATAATCTAGTTCAAAGCAGATATTCTGAATTTTAGATGGCAATGTAGAAGAAGCCATAATCAACATCAGATTTAGCCATCTATGGATGGATCTGCATTGCCCTATATGTCAGGATTGGATCCCAGATTATCTGATTTGAAGTGGATTATATGAGTCTACACTGCCAGATAATCTGGGATAAAGAGATAATCTGGGATCAAATCCTGGGATAAAGGGCAGTGTAGGTCCAACCTAAGGAGCAAGATGCAGATCTCATCATTCAAAGTTTTGAAGGTGTGATTTGTAGAGCTGGGATCTGCAGATCTGTATGCATAAGTAAACTGTATTTCTAACTTCTTCGTTTGACTTTCACATCACTCAACCTCATGGTACATACATTAAGTGATCATATTTGTGTAAAAAATACTGCTACAGTCAACTTATGGGTTTAACTTTTGCAGAATTGATTATTTGTGATTTGAATAATATGTTCTCTGTAGAAGTCTAGAGGTCCTCCAAAGCAACTATGGACAATTTACAGAGGACACAGAGATAACACCTCTCTAGGGAACTCTATGCCCTCCAGCATGATTCCATGGTTAATATGCAATAGCATACTTAGAGGTTTGTAAAAAAAGGGTTATCTCGAGTAAAATAGAATTACTATTTTTTAGTTACTGTTTTCCCACTGTAGTTTCAGGGTCCTGCACCACTAACCCCTGCAAAAGTGGGGGAAGGGGCCACTATATATATTTCTTTCAAATATTTATTATTATATACTAGGAGCCGAGATTTGGAGTCAAGAAATTGGCCCCCAAATCCCTGATCCCTGACAGACTAAACAAGAAGATAAGCAACGGCTGAACTCTGCGTGAGACCCAATGGCTGGACTGTTCGAGTGGGAAGAGAAACACGGGAAGGGGAAAGTGGGAAAAGGACTCAAGTCAAGGGAGCCGTTGGGGGAGATATATCTAAGGGGAGGGAATGTGGAGGTCTGGCATTCTTGGCTTTCTTGTGGTAACGTGTGTTGTAGTAAAGTTTCCAGTGATATCCAGAGCATCTGTGTGGTCATTTGGGAGTGGCTGTGGACTGGCCACTGACACTTTTCCAACACAAAATAAAGATATTTATTTCTAGAAATTACTCGAGGTGATTGAAACATATAAAAGCACAAAATGCATGAAAATCTACTAATATTTAGAACAAAAAGATTCAGGTCACCCAGCTCAAAGCTGAATTGCTTTTGAAAACCTAACAAGAAGGAATGTTCTTCTTTGATCATGTTGATCTTGATATGTGCCTAATACATGAAAAGATTGAAATATAGTTCTTTGTTTAGTTTTAACTTCTATGTTTCCCCATTATTTTTGTCTTTGTCATTCTTATGCTGATGTTTTTGTTTATTTGTCTATGGAGAGATGAGCTTAGTTGCCAAGATTACTACATCATTTCTAATATCTTCCAGCACACTTCTAGCTTAACTAAAAGCTGTCTGAAGAGGATTAGAAGAGAGCAGGTGTACTCCACTGGAGATAGAGCATCAGTAGCCCTAGGATGTATCTGTATAGAATTAATGCAGTTTGATATTACTTTAATGGTCATGGCTCAATGCTATAGGATCATGGGAATTGTAGTTTGGTGAGTCACCAGAGCCCTTTGGCAGAGAAGGCTGAAGAACTTGTAAAACTCCAACATACCTATTATATTATAAAGAGAACTATAGATATGAGAAAACCATCCTCAGTCTTTCCACTAGTGATAAAAACCAAATGAGATTGTTAGGGGGCACACTGGATGTGATCATGAACCTATTAGATCCAAAACTTCCTTAATCTCATTCCAGTGAGAAGCCTTGGGATTAGGCCCATTAATTACACCAGCCTGTAGTTGCCATAGTTGTTTAAGTGATTGAGAAAGATGCAAGTCCTTTGGGCATTCAACAAAATGTCTCTGCCCATCTAGCCCTAGCCATTCTAAGATGGCTGAAATTTGATAACAATATCTCTAAGCCAACATTTCATTCCTCTCAATTGCTACTGTTGTCCACAAGCACTTTTGAACGAGCAATGATGCTACAACTCTAATTCAAGATTTTGAACATTTGTTATCTTGTCCTATTTTTTCACTATGTCCATGTTGTCGAATCCCGCTATGACTTCTTTAGACATTAGGAGGAGTTGTACAGTCTCTTCATACATGATCAGAGCCACCTATTGTGAAATATGTGGTTGATTCAAAAGAGCTCCAAAACTATCCCCCCCCCCACTTTTAAAAATGTGTTGAGAGATGAAGGTTGGATGGCATGTGTAAAGATTTGGGGATGGGAAAGCAACATTTCACCATGATCTTTACCTTCTGAGTGTAGGGGGTGGCATTGCTATACAGTACATACCAACTGTTTACATTGGTGATATAATTCATATATATATTTGTATTAGTATGGGTCTATATGCACAATGATATTGCAGCACATTTGAAATTAACTGAAAGCCATTCATAGCATAAGCTTTCATGGACTGAGTCTACTTCAGAGCTTCAAAAAGGTGGTATCTGAACAACTAGAAACTTGATATATCCAGATCCCCAGGTTCAGATTAACTTCATCCAAGTGTACTAAAGGATAAATCTTAGGGCCCTTCCACACAGACCTATATCTTGAGAGAAACCAGCATTTTAAATGCCAGTTTCTATCAGGTTGGAGGCCAGACTGCTCCCCAAAACCCTGTCATTTCAGTGGGATGGTTCCTAGATATCATTCCTGGTTGATCTGAAATTGACCTGGGGATATCACAGCCAAACCCCTACCTCCCATTTTAGATGAAAAACTTACTGGAAAGCCTCCATTTGCAGGTTTCTGGGAAAGATCTGTTGTGTGAAGGTGATCCTGAGAGTCAGACTCCACAGGCCCCATACCTGGAAAGGTGTGGTCCTTTCTGGAAGATCCACACTTTCCTAGGAATTTTATTTAGCCTGGAGCAAACCTGGCATTCTTTGGACACCTCAGGCTAATCTGGAAGAAAACATGGGCTTTAAGCCTATGTAGATTGACACTTAGATTCTCTGTCAATAGTTCTTGGGTACTTTTGGAGATTATACAAGATTCTACAGATTGGAAGGGGACAAGTGGACCTATCTTCAAAAGACGGGATAATAGATGACCCAGGCAGCTACCAACAGTTCACCCTCACATCAATTATGGGAAACATTTTAGGATAGAGATACTTAAACAGTAAGTCTATGAATGCTTTAGAAAGAATGCTGTGAATACTGGGAGCAAGAATGCACTTCACAAAACTAAATCATGTCAAACTAAAAAGCATTCAACCAAGCAGAAAGAAGAAGAAAGAAGAAAAGGAAAACTGTTTAACACCGTAAACAGTTTTTGATCTCTATACCTGAGAGGGTACCTTTCCCAATACGTGCCTTCTGGAGGAGGAAGATCTGAGGCAGGGAAGAGGGACTCCTCTGTGTCCCACCAGTGAAGATAATACATGGGAGAGCACCTTCCCACCAGTGGAATAGAGATATTTTAAATAAATACATACATAAATAAGATACTGTAAGCTCCTTAAATAGAGTAAATAGGCATTTGTCAACATTCAAAAGTTCTAAAACTCCAGGACTACGTGTAGGAAGTACATCATTCCATAAACTCACATATGAAAATCTACCAGACTATTTATTTATATATTCCATAAATAGCAAAAACACATTGTATATCGTGATGTACCTATTCTTTGTGTTTATGTTTCTCATCTCCTGTCTTGATAAGTTTTCCCACCAAAGCCAGAATTCAGCATTTTCTACTTCATCTACATGTTAGTGTTATGAAAAAAAGAGTTCCACATATGTATGGTCTTTATATTTCATATCCAACTGAAAGGGACAAGTCCCTAACCACCAATATTTCTATTGACAATGAGAGCATTGTCTTCCTACATAATTCTCAGAAGCTGCTGAAATTGGAAAATATCTAGATTTAAACCAATAAGTAGGATGCTTAGCACTCCATTTTAAAATTTGCAAGCTGACTGTACTATTTCTGAATCAAGTTTAAAAGCATTAATTATTAATAGGAAAACAGACAGATCGAGTTTGGAATAGAAAACTTAGGTGAGAGAGTATAGACATATTAACAAATGTAATAAAACCAAATAATAAAAGATGTTCCCTGTCCTGTCTCACCATACTTTAAAAAGTGCATAAAACAGCTAAAAACATGACAGCCTGCTTGATATATGGATCCTCAAATATTTCATTCAATTGAAATTTACTGGAATTCTGGTTAAATTAGAATTTAGAGCTTCTCTACCTCTCTTTCATATCAGCATACATGTTAAGACTCAAGAACATTTAGCAGTATCCTAGTGTACTATCTGGAAGAGTCAGTAACTACTTTCCATAGGCCAAGATCAATTCACTTATCTCAAAAATAATTACATTTCAGATGTAGCCTAGCATTATTTGAATATAATTGTCCACAGTTACAACTGTCAAACTTTTCTATTATCTGGACCAATATTAATAAACTAGATTTCAACAAGGAAAAATGTATATTTACGTAAGAAAAATCAATGTATATATAGGAAGGGTATTCCTTGGCTTAATCACAGTATGTGAATTGGATTAGGCCTAAAATTAAACGTAGCACTGTGTGTATGACTTCAAGCTGCCTGTCAATTTATGACGACCTCATTAGTTTTGTAGGGATTCTTAAGAATCATAGTAAAGTCAGAAACCCTTATCCCACCACTCTTCTTTAAAGTGTCCCTAGTAATGATATCTTCATAATACTGTTTCACTCCCAGGGTCATTAATTGTTCAGTTTTCCATGGTACCGCACTGTAAGATTTTGTTTTTGTAGAATAGCACCAATAACATTTCAGGAGTAAAGAAAAAACAAAAAAGTCAGTACTACAACCCATCCATCCTAATTTCTTCCTCTTTGTCCACCTTTTCTTTGCATCAGCTTCACAAATCACTCGGCTCACATGTTTTCATCCAAATATTTTGTGCATCCCTAGGCTGGTGTATTATAGACCTACTATTATGCTACAACCCCCTGAAAATACTGCTGTATTTATATGACATTGCATTTTATGCATTCCCTGATTGTAAACATATATGCAAATTCTTACCAATCCTGAATAAGTCAGAAATTAAAAGGATTTAAAGAACTGTAAAATGACCACTTGTTCAAATGACCACAGTAGTTTCCCTTTGCTCACCACTCTACTAAGCAGTATAAATTGCCTCCATCTGGTGATGTCACACTGAGGTGTCAATTAAAGATGATATGTGCAAATCATTTAGGGTCATAAAAGGATAGAAGGAAAAGGTTACAAAACATGAGGTCATGACTTGGCAATTAAGAAAGCAATAAATGGAGGTGATATATGGAAGGAGCTTAAGAGCACATAGAAATGGAAGATACACTGATTATGTTCATACGTTTAAAATACATTCTACTGAGATGCTGGGAGAAGTGCTGAGAGGTGGTTCCCTGGAGCTCTGCAATTCACCACTGCACCTACTGTACTCACACAGTAGGAGGAATCTTTTACATGACAATAGGCATTATATAAGACTGTATTATATACCTACTTCTTCAACAAGAGTGCGTTGAGATATCTAAGAAGAAAAAGAAAGAGGGAAAATAAGGTAATGTACTTGTTAACCCACCTGTCACTAGCACAGCATGTTAATAGGTCAATAAGATATATTTGTTCTCTGACAAAGATGGAACAGTAATCCATATTCTACAGGGAAAGCCTGGGGGCAAATGGCCTCATGGTTAACATCACATGTTCATTAAAGATGCTACTTGAAGATCTGAAAACAAGGTATATTCTGTCCCCCCACTTTCACTGGAGTCAGGGACACAGGACCCCCATGAAAGTAAAACACTGCAAATAAAAATGCTATTTTTATACTTGAAAGAGGACCTCTCTAGGAATGTCTAGGCTCTCCAGCACAACTTTAAGGCCAACTTCTAGCTGACAATAGAATCACACTGGATCGGTGATCTAGAAATTCCTAGATAGGTGTTCTCTCTGGGAAAATTTAGGACCTCCAGTGCTATTCCATGATCAACTTCTAGTAGATATCATCTGTAGAATATTGTAATCAAATTTCTGAAAAATCAAACCCACAGAAGTCAAACCTGCAAATGTGGAGGGCCCATTGTATTTGTTTAATGTAATATTCATTGAATTGGACACTGTCTTGTTCTGAAAGTCTTATTCTATGAACACAAGGAATAATTTGAGCTGATGAGCCATCTTTCTGTTGGTGTGATCAGCATTCATCAAACTAGGCAGCCAAGCATAGTAGCTATGTTGGCAGATGCTCAGAATCTATTTTGAGGCCATATCTCAAGGAGAGAGTTGTTCTGCTTTTGTAATATACACATTTCAATTCAGTCACCACTATTGCTGAAGGAGGAGAAGAAATTATCCCACTCCAAGATAACTCTTCTCGTATGATCTGTGCTTCACATAAGCATATTCCCACAATTCATGCTTCCATGAGCAATTTTTCCAGGAACCAATCCCATGAGCCATACATCTTTTTTTTCTTTACTAGTACCAGGTTCAACATGATGCGAAATGGAAGAGGCAAGATAGATGAATATATCCTGTTAAGTTGGTAGACATACTTCTGTTAGTTGATATTTTACTTGCTGCTGATATAATCTTTTCGTCCTTGTTCTGGTAACCAATCCACGCCAAAGCATCATCAGGTGTCCGGTATTCTGCTGTAGAAGAGTCTTAAGGATCATTGTGTTGTTACTTGGGGAATGTAGCGGTTGTGCTATAACCATCTTCCCAAAAGGGATCCTTACAACAACAAAAGAGAGGAAACTTATGACTCCAAATATGAAAAGAGCTGGAACTCAGCCCAGGTAACCAAGACAGTGAAGTTGATGAGTTTGTCAAAGGTAGTGTTGTTCATCCTGAGTTGGACATGGAATCTGACTGTGTTGGACAGTCAGAAGGTGCTCCTTAATTTGTATGTGGTATTCGAGATTCATACTCCCTCCTTCGCATAGTACCTTATGGTTTCTGCTACTGATTTACTAGCTGACTGTAACTCTTAACCCTACATGGGCAGACCCAATCTAGGCTTCATGGCTTGATCCTATGCTACTACAATGCTTTATATGTAAGGCTACCTCTGAAGACAATTTGACTATCCCCATTAAACCAAAATACAGCAACAGGCCAGGGCTAGGTGTTATAATAATTTTACATCTATTCTTTTCCAATAATTTTGAGGCCAAGTTCATTTATAAATATAGTTCTAAATTCTGGTTCTGACTTTTAATTCCATTTATGGTTTGGAGGACTGCTTGGTTTTTATACATGCCTGCCTATATTAAAATATTTCAACAAGATCTTCATTTGTATGTCCCCACTATCTGAGATGCAGTTTGAGAATTTCAAAGGGTGGATCTTATTCAAGGGTCAAACCATACTACCCCAGAATTGTATGCTGTCCTTGGTAGATGCTTGTGGGATGTTTTCCTTGGGGAGCTCATATGCTATCCACTTTAATGAAATTTCATCCCCAAGCAAGAGCCCCTCGTGGCGCAATGGGTTAAACCTTTGTGCCGGCAGGACTGCTGACTGAAAGGTCAATGGTTTGAATCCGGGCATCGTGGTGAGCTCCCATCTGTCAGTCCGGTTTCTCATGCAGGGGCATGAGAGAAGCCTCCTACAGGATGGTAACACATCCAGGCAGGGCCGTAGCCAGGATTTTGTTTCGGGGTGAGTGTGGTTCAGGGGGCTGAGACTGGGTGAAAGAGGGTCTACCCTAGCAAATCTTTTGTATTGTTATCCCAATAACCCTATTAATGTGGGATATAATGAGCATAGTGATCAGATCATGATATGAATAAACATAACAGTTTAAATAATGTACCAGTAAGGCCTTCTCGGGGACCACTCTGAGAATTTCGGGGGGGGGGGCTGAAGCCCCCTTAGCCCCCTGGCTACATGCCTGCATCCAGGCATCCCCTATGCAACTGTCCATGTAGACGGCCAATTGTCTCATGCCAGAAGCAACTTAAAGTTTCTCAAGATGCTCCTGACACGGAAAAAAAAATCCCAAGCAAAGACCTTTTAGTTGGCTTAGGTTTTGTATGTTTTAATTCTGCAAACAACTATAGTTTTCATTGTAAAAAAATACATTGTGTAAGTAAATGTTGTTTTCATGTGTCAATATTAATTTATTTTTATTGGTTTGTTGTGTGTTTTTATCTTTTTTTGTTTGTTCTGTTTGGGACTTTGTTGGTAATCCATTATAAATACTCCAAATTCAAAATAAAAAGTCATTGAAAAATGAGTTTGCTTTAGATTTCACGCCATCCTTTTTAAAGACTATTTTTTTTATTATTTCTCTTGTCCTCTTGCAGAAGAAATGTTTATTTCAATTCATACATAAATTGTTGCATACAATGTATGATAAGAATAATGAAATATGTAGGGAGGGGGGAAGAGAATACACAGTCTAAGAAATAAAATTCAAGCTCAGAAGCCAATCACTTTCTGCATTTCTTTTTTCCTTTTTACACAGGATTCTGTATTACACAAACACAGAATGGTGCTGCCTGTTTCCTTTCAAATCCAGAGATGTTCATCTTGTTTTTACCAATGGTGATCTTGATCTTTCCTTTAGTTTGTCCACAGTTCTGATAAGAATGTCAGCAGGAGTTTTACTGTTTCTAGACTAATGGCAGGGGAAATAGAAATATTACAACTGCTACTCTGCATGTGGTAGTCATTCTGAAATGCTGCATTTCAGATTCCCACATTGAGCTTTCATTGCAATTCGTGCCACATCAAACAATAAGAATACCCACAAGGCTGTATTAACTTTACAGGGGAAAAGGAATCAGTACATCCAGTTGAAGGAAATGGGGATGGCTTTATTTTGTAATCATTTCTTGTCAGAAACCTTTGAAATTGCCCATCATTCTGTATTGCTCACATGCGTAAAATGTCTGTTTGTGAGTGTATGTGATATTTTCTATATAGAAGTGACTATCTGTTTGCTTATATGAGTCAACTCTGAGAAGACAGGTCACTTCCTTAACAATACAGGAACATCTTATTTTGGTTGTTGCTGTTAGATTCCCCACTCCCTTTCCTTTGATAGAAGGTCTAGGCAAGATCCTGCAAGAAAACCTTGTCCCCAAAGGTAGGAGTTAGGCTGTACAGTACATTGGATGAATTGCTGGACCTGGATCAGAGGCTCTTATGGTCCAGTTCTCAACTCAAGCAGTGGTTATGAATGTTTACAAAACTGGCATGAAAATACAAGGGAATGAACAACTTATGCTATCCTTGGGTCTGTGGCAGAAGGATAGGATATGAATCAATAGTCTATTTATATCCATTTTCAACATGGTGCATTATTTACTACAGGTCCCACCACCTTTATGAATATCTGATAAGGAATACTGGGAGCTATAATCCAACATATCTAGAGAGTAGTAGCTTGAAGGAGAATATTACAGTTTTATTTTTTCCCCTGAAAGTTATGTAATTTCTCCACCCATCCCAAACCTGTAAGTCTTCTAAAATGTATTAAATATGCCAAATGACTTTTTGAGTTCATTGGTGAAAACAATAAAATCAATTGTCACTGTCCCGTCCAGTATTTTCCAAATTAATTTTACATTCATTGACCATGGATGTGCAATCCTTATGAACATACGTGAATTTCTGTTCATGCCATCAATGCTTGACATTAAAATCAAGAGCATTGGGTCTGCCTTCTATTTATGTTTATATATGCAGCCTAAAGTCAATGCAGGAAAGCTGCTGCTAACATTCAGACATCCAGAGAGGGGGTGGGGTAGAAATAAAACTTTATTATTATTATTGTTACTACTACTATTACTACTAGTAGTAATAGTAATCTTGATAAAATAGAGATTACTATTACTACTAGAGACATCACACTGGCAACAAAGATCAGCACAGTAAAAGCAATGGTATTCCCTGTAGAAACCTATGGATGTGAGAGCTGGACCTTAGGGAAGGCTGAGCGAAGGATGATAGATGCTTTTGAACTATGGTGTTGGAGGAAAGTTCTGAGAGGGCCTTGGACTGCGAGAAGATCCAACATGTCCATACTTCTGGAAATAAAGTCCAACTGCTCATGGGAGAGAAGGATAGTAGAGGCAAAGATGAAGTACTTTGGCCACATCATGAGAAGATAGGAAAGTTTAGAGAAGACAATAGGGTTGGTATTTCGTATTAAGAAATTAAATCAGTTCGTATTAGATCTGTTCAAAATGCTAATTTTGAGGTTTTCCGCACTTGCCCCGCCAAATCGGAAGTAGACTTTGATTTACATAACTTGAGGCTAGGAATTTGCGTAATTATCGTAATTAATTCTTAATTATGGTACTCACACACTTTCTCCCTGTCTTCTGCCCCTCGGTTCCTTCCCGCCTTCATTCATCTTCCTGCCCTGGCCGTTTCTTTTCCCCGCATTTTTATGAAGAAGTGGAAGTGACGCTTCTGCTAGGCATTCTGGGAAGTGTAGTCTCCTCCCTCTCCCCCCTCTCTCTCCTTCTCTCTGCAGGGCCCTGGCTCGAGGGAAGAAAGGCAGGCTCGGGGGGACTGGGAAGGGCAGGCCCCGCCCCCAAAGAGACCCAAACTTCCTGGTGGATGGGGCTGAGGCGAGCAGCGCAGGAGAATTGCAGAAAGAGAGAAAAAGAGACAGGAGGGGAGAATTGAAAGAAGAGGAGGGGGAGAGAAAGAGAGAAGAAGATGGAGAGGAAAGGAGGAAGGAAGGAAAGGAAGCAGAAAGGAGGGAAGGCAGAGAGAAAGAAGGGAGGGAGGGAGGGAGAGGAGGAGGAGGAGGAGAGAGAGAGAGAGAGAGAGAGAGAGAGAGTAAAGCACAGCTGGATTGCTGTGTGGGAGGGTCCAACGGAGAAGGAAAGCCTTTGCTTCTGCATGGCCGTGGCATGAAGGAAAATCCCAGCAGCTCCCAATTTCAAAGGTCTGTTTCCCCCCAGTATTCTCTGTTGCTCATGGCAGTTCTCTGTGCCAAGTTTAGTTCTATTCCATTGCTGCTGGGAGTTCAGAGTGCTCTTTGATTGCAGAGAACTATAAATCCCAGCATCTCCTAATTTCAAAGCTCTGCCCCCCCCCCCCCAAGAGGCCCCAGCATTCTCTATTGCTCATGACAGTTCTCTGTGCTAACTTTGGCTCAATTCCATTGTTGGTGGAGTTCAAAATGCTCTTTGATTGTAGATGAACTATAAACCCCAGCAGCTACAACTCCCAAATGACAAAATCAACCCCCCACAACTCCAACAATGTTCAACTTTGGGTATATTAAGTATTTGTGCCAAATTTGGTCCAGATCCAGGATTGTTTGGGTTCAGAGTGCTTTCCAAATGTAGGTGAACTATATCTCTCCTAAATCACTGTCAATTCCTCCCAAAGCCCTCCAATATTTTCAGTGGGTCATGTGTGTTCTGTGTGCCAATTTTGGTTCAATTCAATCACTGGTGGAGTTCACAATGCTCTTTGATTGTAAGTGAACTATAAATCCCAGGAACTATAACTCCCAAATGTCAAGGTCTATTTCCCCCAAACTCCATCTGAGTTGTTCACATTTGGGCATATTGAGTATTCATGCCAAGTTTGGTCCTGATCCATCACTTTTTGAGTCCACAGTGCTCTCTGGATGTAGGTGATCTACAACTCCAACACTCAAGGTCAATTAACTGTATGTATTACTGTGTTAGAGTGTCATTTTGTGTCATTTTGGTTGGTGGTGTGCCCCCGGATTTTTTAATGTTAAAAGTGTGCCGCGGCTCAAAAAAGGACCTCATACTGTATAAGTTGGTGGTACCATTTCTATATGCTATAAATCTTTACCTCCAGTCAATTGCACTCCAAGGTGAATGGAAATGTTGCCCCTTGATTTCCCTGTGCTTAAAACAGCGTCAGACCTGTTTCCCTGCTTTGGTCATAAGAACATAAGAACATAAGAAGAGCCATGCTGAATCGGACCTCAGCCCATCTAGTCCAGCATTCTGTATCACACAGTGGCCCACCAGTTGTACACGGGGATCTCGAGCAGAAGGGAGGGCAAAATCCTGACCTGCTCCCGACTCCCCCACAACCAGTACCCAGGGAAATCCTGCCTACCTCAACCAACTCCGAGGTGGCACTTGAATGTCCTTTTCAGTAACATTAGAACCAATTACAAAATTTTGTAATAGTTACTAATCAATAAAGAATTTGCTTGAATTTTTTTTGTAATTCATTACGTTAAGCATCCCAAAAAATGGCCCCCACCATTTGTTTTTAGAACCGCGATTTTGGGGTTCTAAACCAACCCTAGAAGACAATGATGCTGGGGAAAATGGAAGGAAAAAGGAAGAGGGGCTGACCAAGGGCAAGATGGATGGATGGTATCCTCGAAGTGACTGGCTTGACCCTGAAGGAGCTGGGGAGGTGATGGTTGACAGGAGTTCTGATGTGGGCTGGTCCATGAGGTCACGAAGACTCGGAAGAAACTGAACAAATAAACAACAAAACTACTACTACTACTACTATTTGTATTGTTGTTGCTGGCTTGTCATTAGGCTGAACAAACCAGCAAATGGATCATGTGCATGCACCTATGCAATGCATCATACTGATAATGCACTTTGTGATAAGAAAAGAAAAGATAAACACAAGTGAAATATAAAATATTCACCAGGACAGAAAGAAAATATATGATAGAGTGCCTAAATTCTCTGTGCTTCTGTAAATTAATGGTATTTGTAGAGATTTTGTGGTTGGTTGTTATTGCCATCGCAGCAAATACTACTGTTATCTTACCTGTTTTATAAGCAGCTGAATACATTTGAATAAAGCAGTTCTTAGATTGCACTCTACATTGCATAAACTTATTCTGACAAGGAGAATAGCATTGCAGATATTCAAGCTGTGTACATAGTGAAACGAGCAGCATTATTTGACAGCAGAAGTTTCAAGCAAAAAAGACATCCTTCCAAAGGTCTGTAGAAACATTTATGTTCTTAGTTTCCTCTTAAATTAGCAGGAGACTTATCGTTGATTTTCAAGGAATCAGAGGTGATACTTTCATGGACAGATTGTTAATTGAGAGACAGTTTGGTGCTCTCTTTGCTTTTCATGGAATTTCAACCAATACTTTCATGGACAAAATATTAATGCAGGGGGGCAGTTTTTTAAGGAAGGCAATGAAAAGGTTAAGAACTTATTTTTGCTGCTTCACTCCTTTAACTTAATTGTGAATTGTGTACCATATGCAGTTCACCACAACTAAATGTACAAATATTGCAGCTTTCATGGCAGGGCCACCAAGAGGAGCTTCAATTAGGCTAAAAATCTTTACTCAGACAGGCTAAAAATCCTAACTTGGAAATGTGGGTTTCACAACACACATTGTGGGTGCACTGGACAGGAAATACACATATCAAGAATTGCATTAAAACCTTAATGTATTCTGTTATCAATATATAAGTAGGAGTTATTTGGTAGATTAGAGTCTGTGGGTGCATCTACATGGGCAGAAAACCCCAGGGCAGGTGTAGATGTAACTGTCACAACTAACTCTAAAACTAATTAAAGATTGTATTATTAAATGGGTGCAGAATTTTAGCTATAGAATAGAATTGGAAAACTGGGGGGAAATGTGGCAGAAGTATTTAAAATTTGTACTATGAAATAATCTTAAAAATAATAACACGCATCCCAAATAACAAAAATGTATAAAGGGGCAAATAATAAATGTTGGAAATGTGAAGTTCATGAAGGGTCTTATTACCATATGTAGTGGACCTTTAAAAGGGCTTAAAATGTGGATTCATGGGATAACCCAAGAAGTTTTTAAAACAAGAATCAACTTCAAGGCATTACTAGGACTATTGGATGATCAAATAAAAAAGAACACAAGAGAATACCTGTGGCACAAAGGGTTAAATCCTTGTGCCAGCAGGATTGCAGATTGACCGGTCAGCAGTTTGAATCCAAGGAGAGTGGGTTGAGCTCCCTCTGCGGGGACATGAGAGAAGTCTCCAACAGAGATGGTAAAACATCAAGTATCGGGGTGCCCCTTGGGCAATGTCCTTGCAGATGGCCAATTCTCTCACACCAGAAGTGACTTGCTCCCGACACAAAGAAAACTGCAGTGTATGTTAACAGTGGCAAGAATTTTATGTGCTCAGAAGTGTAAAAAACCAGAGATACCAACTGTAGAAAACTGGACAGTCAAGATGTGGGAAATAATAGAACTGGACAAATTAACAGTGTCGTTGAAAGATAAGTTACTGGGCACATTTTCAGAAGAATGGCGACCATTTTTTGTCAGTTTGTGATTGGTTGGTTGCACATGTCAGACAAGCCCTCTACTCTGCTGTCCATGCCTCCATCATAGTTTGTACCAGAACTCCTGAGATCTTTGGACAAACAAGTGGTAGGACTATCTGGAAGCCACCCTTGAGGCTTCACATGACTGGCAGGCTCCAAAGTAGTAAGAAGTGATACCACCATACACTTAATTTGCCAGGCATGTACTGCAGAAACTGTTCCTTTGGTTACTACAGAATGATTTCATCTTTAGACTTACAACCTCATAAACCATGCTGCTGGAATCACCACAAATTGTGGTGATTTTGGCAGTGTCCATCAAGGTGTGTGTGTGCATGGGAGGGGGAGTCATTGTCACATGCCCCACACTTCCCCCAACACTTGGGGGAAACATTGGCTTCCTAGTGTGTCCCCCCCCCCCCCATTGATCTCAATGGAACATGGGAGTCCTCCAGTGTTGCCGCCGTGGTGGCATACACAGGTTGAACTTCCCTTTTGCAACAGAGCCCCGCCTGAAGTAATTTCGTGTCATGGGATGAGAGCCAGTAGGCTCTGTCGCAAAAGAGGTCAATTGGCATATGGCACCAATTTGGACCCCATTTTTTAGGTTGTTACTGAAAGTCATGGTGACTGAGCCCTTGCCCTTATGGCCCTCTAGAGAAGCTGAACAAGCCAAAGGAAAACGGCTAAAACAGATCCATCCACAAGTCTAATTGGTACCACTGTTTCTTGTCCTGAAAAATTCAGGCTATTTAGATTGAGGACAACATGTGCTCCATGTACTACATATTTTCTGCATATTGTACATAGTTCTGACTTTTAGCTTTTTGTGCTTTTAGAGTATGAGATGAGGGGATTCTTTTCTAAACAAATCAAAAACTTTATGGCTTTGTTGTCATAAAACATATATAGGGTGATGCTTTCTCCAGAGCACTGACAATGAGAATCCTTTCAACATTAATGCATGCATTTGTGGTTTATTATTTATAGGATACCTCCCCAGATAAACTCTATAAATGAAAATATTGTTAAGCTGAATAATAATTAATTCCAATTCTTCAATAAATAGATAACATTTTAGTCCCCTGGAACTTAAGATTTAGTATATCTCTGTAGAGAGTTGGGTACAAGCCAGTGAAATATTTTACAATTCAGATTTGAATAAAAGTCACTCATCTGTAGTTTTCCCAAACAATTAATTTGAGTTGGAGTGAAAATGGTTTATTATTTATTTATTTATGGTATTTGTACCCCGTCGCTTCTCACCCCCGAAGGGGAACTCAGCACAGCTTACATTCTCAGCACTACAGGCCGCTACACCACAATACAGAAATATGATCAAATACAACAAAATAATCAACAACACATATAAAACATTAAAACCATTACATAGTCATTAAAATAAATATGTACATCAATACTTAAAACTATGAAACAAAGCACAGTATCATCTATCGCTATGCCAATCCAGTCAATGTCCAAAAATGCCAATTACGCCTGCGGCCCAAAGACCTGGTCTCAGAACCACAACTGTTAACTTTTTCTGAAAGCCAGGAGAGATGGATTCAATCTTATCTCATTCGGGAGTGCGTTCCATAGGCAAGGTTATGTTTGTAAACTGTTCCGAGCCTCCGGGGAGTGGCAGTATAGAAGTTGAAATAATAATAATAAAAAAAAGGGGCCACCGCCGAGAAGGCCCTATGTCTCGTCCCCACCAACCATATTTGCGATGCTGGCAGGAGTGAGAGTAGGGCCTCCCCAGATAATCTTAGGCTGTGAGATAAGACGTAGAGGCAGATGCGTTCGGACAAGTAAGCTGGGCCAGAACTGTATAGAGCTTTATAGGTCAATACCAGCACTTTGAATTGGGCTCGGAGATGGACAGGCAGCCAGTGGAGCTGACATAACAGGGGGAGGTATGTTCCCTGTATGTTGTCCGAGTTAGCATTCTGGCTACCGCCCGTTGGACTGGCTGTAATTTCCAAGCCGTCTTCAAAGGCAACCCCACGTAGAGCACATTGCAGTAATCTATTTGGGATGTAACTAGAGCATGGACAACCGTGGCCAGATCAGACTTCCCAAGGTATGGGTGCAGTTGGCGCACAAGTTTTAACTATGCAGAAGCTCTCCCGGCCACTGCCAAAACCTGGGGTTCCAGGCTCAGCGATGAATCCAGGATCACTCCCAAGCTGCGAACCTGCGTCTTCAGGGGGAGTGTAACCCCATCCAACACAGGCTGTAACCCTATGCCCTGTTTGGCCTTTCACCTGACCAGGAGGACCTCTGTCTTGTCTGGATTCATTTTCAATTTGCTAGCCTTCTTCCAGTCCGACATAGCGGCCAAGCAATGATTGAAGGTCTGGACAGCCTCCTTAGTAACAGGTGGGAAGGAGTGACAGATTTGGACATCATCTACATACAGATAACACCTTACTCCGAACACACCAGATGATCTTCCCCAGCGGCCTCATGTAGATATTAAATAAAGGTTTAACAGAAGAAATATGGAATTGCAAGGACTAACTTCTGCTTGCCATTCATATTGAAAGAGGATATTGAGGAGTCTATAGACCTCACTATGCATAAGGTAATTGTTTCCTGCATGGGTGAAAACAATTACTTGGCGATATTAATGGAATTTCAGGCATACAGGAATATTAAAAATATTAAAATTCAGAAATGCTGTTGGATCTGGAACTGAATATATTTTGATATAATGATATAAATGGCTGACCCCAAAATCCAAACTTTATCAGGAAGCAGTGGAGTATGAAAAAGTTAGGACAATGCAGATGGTATACATCTCGTATGATTATGGTTGAAAAGAAGTGAAATATTTGTTAATGGTGTTTATACTTCACCTCTGTTGTGCATCAAAGAGCCAGCCAGCAGAATTTCCCCATCTGGTGAATGGGTTATTGAAATACGACTGTGGCAGGGATGTGGAGGAAACCTTACAGAGATGTAATGGCATGTTTGTAAGATACTTTGAGAATAAAATTTCCCATATCCTTCTCGAATATGGTGCATTTATTGATGCAGATTGCAGTGGACTTGTCCAGCCCATCATTCAATCTGCAATTGTAGGAGTAATTTTAGGTATCCAATCTAAAAGCATGAACAAAGAGCCTGAAGACTTATGGCCAACTGCCTTTATTATTTTTCCCTCTGTAGCTTTGTAAGGGAACAAGGGTTTAGGGATGTGGAGCCCACAAGGTCAGAAGAAACTCCGATGAGACCAAAAGATCCAAAACAAGACTTTTTATTTCAAGCAGATCAGTGTGAGGTGGGCAATCTACACTTTAAAAGTGCTCAAAAGACTGCCGCACCTAATGGCGCAGTAAAGATAACTTTTATACTCCTCTCTCAATTACCTCACCCCCTTATCTCCTTCACGCTTTAACTGGGTTGGATGCATTCTCTGGCCATGCACAACCTGATTGGCCTATATCTTTCAGCACACAGAGTTCACATGTAACAAGTAGGCATGATAACAAATCGAAAAATGGCGATTCTAAAATCAAATGGGGGATTTTTTTTTTGATTAGTATATCAAAGACTTACAAAAAATTCCCAAAATTTTCGGAAATGTAACTTAAGTACTAACGAAATTCGTTAGAAATTGTATGCCAGAGCATGCGCTTTCAGATGGTTTTTGGCCTACAACTCCCAGAAATCCTAACAGCTGGTAAATTGGCTGGGATTTCTGGGAGTTGTAGGCCAAAACTTGAATAAACCACACTGAATTCTAGATGGGACTCTCCAAATAGGAAGGAGGGAGGGAAGGAGGAAGGGAGGGAGGGGTTTTCTATTCTTGGAAGCAGCAAAAGAAAAGGAGGAGGAGCCCCCTCGCTCCTCGCTGCTCTCTCACCCCGATCCTGAGGGAGCGAGGGCCCAAGTTTGCCCAGGCTGAGAGGAAAAGGAAGAGGCCTGAGGCTGTGAGGAATGGTGGGAGTTGTAGTCCAAAACACGTACCTGGAGGGCTGAAGCTGGTCCCTGCGATGGGGCAAGGCAGAGCAACGGGGAAGAGAAGCATCTGAGAGAGCGCCGGGAGAGAGGAGAAGCGCGCAAGCGTGTGTGTGTGAATCAGGCCCCTGCGATGGGGCATGCATGGCAGCAGAGCAACGGGGAAGAGAAGGAGGGGGAAGCCTGAGAGAGAGGAGAAGCGTCTTGCGTGTGTGTGTGTGTGAATCAGGCCCCTGCGATGGGGCATGGCAGCAGAGCAACGGGGAAGAGAAGCATCTGAGAGAGCGCAGGGAGAGAGAGGAGAAGCGTGCGCGCGTGTGTGTGTGAATCAGGCCCCTGCGATGGGGCATGCATGGCAGCAGAGCAACGGGGAAGAGAAGGAGGGGGGGAAGCCTGGAGAGAGAGGAGAAGCGTGCGCGTGCATGTGTGTGTGTGAATCAGGCCCCTGCGATGGGGCATGCATGGCAGCAGAGCAACGGGAAGAGAAGGAGGGGGGAAGCCTGGAGAGAGGAGGAGAAGCGTGCGCGCGCGTGTGTGTGTGAATCACTTTCCAGAATGCATTGCCTCTACCTAGCAGCAGCGTCACTTCCAGTTCCCCATAGAAATGCGGGAAAAAGAAGAAGCTGAATGAAGGCGGGAAGGAAATGAGGGGGAGAAGATAGGGAGAAGTGAGTAGTACAATAATTAATTAATTAATAATTAAGAATTTCTAACGATCCTAACGCAAATTGTTGGCCTCACGGACCGTAAAAGGAAGTCTACTTCCTGGTTCGGGGCAGCGATCCGTAAAACAACAAAAGTCCCATTAATTACGGATTTCTAACGAATCAATTAGATTTCCGTTTCAATTTTAGCATGCCTAGTAACAAGATATCACTACATTCTTTGTTCAACTATCTCTAGGCAGACTGCATAAAGTAATACATGGTGGCTGTTTTCAGCATCTCCTCCTTTTGGGAGGGGTAGTTTTCTTACTGGTTCCTCTCATCTTCACTATTAACATTTGGGATGAAAGAGAGAAAGATTGTCTTCATGAATCCAGGAGATAATTGACAAATCTTGACAAAAGGGTTGGATCCCACCTGTTAAAGATGGTGATTGTATGAATCACTCTTTAAGAAATTGCCTCTATAGCTAAAAGAGCATACATTATTAATGTCACCTTTGGAAAAAGGTATTAGGAAAGGGGCTGGTGGTTCAACTTCAGGTGCTTTTGTCTCAAGCAGATTATATAGACAAAATTCAGTCTGTGGCCACACCTACACTGCCATACAATGCAGTTTGAAAATGTATTATATGGCAGTGCAGATGGGGCCTAAATTTAGGCCCATTGTTGATACTGAAATAGCCTTGTTTACTTTAATGGGTTATCTTTCTTTGGGGGTGGGAGCATATTTTAACTTTGTTAGCTGTCACTGATATCTTAGTGACTTGGGTCATCTATACTTTTTTGTTGGATCAGTTCTTTGGGATGGACTTTGGAAGCATGGAAATATGATGATTCTGATCTCATCTGCTGACTTCATGATGGATATGATAGACAGTGCAGAAGGCATTATTTATTACAGGTTATGTTTCTTTTCTCCTGGGAAAAAGTAAAAATAAGGTCAAATGGTTGCAGTGAGGGCAAGGATGTACTGGCATCACCTTTATATTACAACCACCAACATCAGTCTAGCACAGGGATGCTCATTAGGTAGATCATGATCTACTGGTAGATCTCGAAGGGCGACCTGGTAGATCTTGAAGGGCGTCCTGGTAGATCCCAGGCATATCGCAGGCACAGTGTGTATAGCTCCCATGCCATTTGTGAGGAATGCTCAGGGGCTTATTATACTCACATTTAGTTGAATTCAGTCTTAAAATGTATTATATGGCTCTCACTGAAATAAATTTTCTAATATTTTGCTTTTATGGCTCTCTGAGTAGTGGGTAGGTAGATCTTTGGGACTTGGTTGTTTTATAAGTAGCTCGCATGCTGGAAAAGTGTGAACACCCCTGGTCTAGCACTTGGCCATGCATTAATAGCTATGAGACCTAAATGTGGTTCAGCTTTCTTGCTGTAGTTTCTATCAGGTCCTTAGGGCAACCCTTTATATGGGAAGAAGGTCCGTGAGATAGTTTTAAGATGGTAAAACATCCATTGGGAGGATCAGATGATTTCATGCAGCTCGAAGAAGAAGAAGAATCTTCCTAAAAGAACTGTAGGAAAAAGTTATCCTAACCTAGTTCTTAAGGTAAGTTTCAAATGGCATTGAACACCAGAATTCTGATTCGGTATATTACTGACAAGAGTTTGCCATGCATTTCTTGTAACCCAAAGTTTGGGCTTTACCTGCAAAGTGTGTGCTTTAATCTAGTAGAGCTCTAAAATGGAAAAAAATCTTTCCAAATCATCATTAAGTAACTCCAACAAAGGTAAAACCACATGTTTCATTTGGGGGAATCATTTTCTTCTAAATCAGGTAAATGCTTTAATTCATTATTTACAAAGCAAAGCCTCAAACAGATTCTGCAAATGAGGAAAATGATTGAATTTGTAATAACGAGAGGCAAGGGAGTGGTTTAATTGCCACAGTAGAATGCTTAGTGTTTGAGACCCTTTTAAAAAGGTCATGAATTGAGATGTAGTGGAGTGTAAATCAGTACACTACTATAGTTGTCCCGCTTTTTTGTATGTGTGTCTGTTATAAGAAAAAATACATTACCATATGTCTTTTAAACTGAGACCAGACATTTGAACTGTCAATTTCACCTCTGATTTCCATCAAGGTTCACAAACCTTTTGATAGGCATTCGGTAATATATCCTGTATATCAAGATCCAAAAAAGACAGTGCTTCTGTTCTGTGGTAGAGAGAGGGAGAGCACAGAACCCTTTGTAGTCCACAACGAGGGAGTTCAAAAGCACCAACAAAGGACTTTTATGCCGCCAAGGACTTTTTCCCCCTACAACTTTTATTCTGAACGAAATGTATTCAGCTAACAAAGAATGGGAAATAGTGGCTTTAAAACAATTTTCTCAGGTAAAACTGGATTTTTTTCAAGGTATCTAATGAAGTACTACTAAAGGATACTAACAATAATAGCAATAATGAAACCAGGCCCAATATTTTGTGGTCAAGAAAAAAGTCCTTGGTTTCTATTGTTCACACCTTATGTAACAGGGCTTTCTGGTTATCATTAATATGATAACATCAGTGCTATGACAAATGACAAACTCCAAATGTTCCTACAAAACAGATTTGAGAGTTTTGTTTTCCAAATGGTCTTTCTGAGTATATTTGCTCATTTTAAGGGATTAACGTGATTTCAGTCAGACTTAGATCCTGAACAGTTTGGTGGGTGGAACCTTCTTCTGAATTAGAAAGCTTTGGTGAAATTGGTCCTGGATTCATGGGAACTGAAGAACAAACATTTAGTAAAGTTTGGTCAAAATGGGTATCATAAGGACTGCATGTGTGGCTCCTTGCATTATTAAGAGGAGGTGGTTCACTCCTTATTCATACATTGTTCCTAGTCTAGGAACACAAAGAACAGCTTCTATAAGAAATTGTTTCAAAGACCAATATGATTGTAGCTTTTCCTTGGAAAGGGAATGCAAAAATGTTCACAATGTCCTATCATAATGAGTTGGCTTCATTTAGCTTGTGTAGTATAGTGGTTAAGTGCAAAAAGCTCAGTGCCGGAAAGTCCATCTCTAGTTCAAATCTGTTTTCAGGTCATCATTTCCCTAGTTATTCTCAACAAACATTCTAAAATTAATATGTTTCTTGAAGATCTGACTGGAACACAATGAACCTCTATCACTTCCGATTTTTTATTTATTTCAAAACACATTGTCCTTGCATTACATCTTACCTAAGCCCAATTGCTTCCCCTAAGAACAAACAAATACTGAAAGCAGAAGTGGGTGCCTTGTCTTAGGATACAATTAAGGCATTTCTGAGCCTGAATAGCCCACACTGGGTTTGTGAGAGAACATGGTCCGAAACCAGGCAAATGTTTTCTACATTGTTCATTCACTCATTGAACATAGATCACCATCAGAAGAGTGCTGTCACTTAAAATGTTGCCAATGTAGGCAAACACAAGGATAAAGCGGAAGCAAAGACCTCAATATGTCAATACAGAAGTAAGTTCTATTTGTGTAAAACATTTATCTCATAACCAAACTTTCCTGTTGTAGCATATACAAATATCCAACTGTTATTTCCTCTGAATAAGTACAAGTTACCAATCCAATCTAAATTTTCTTTTCTTGCCCATCCCACTCCCTCAATGCCCTGAGCCAATAGCTCACTGATCCTCTTTCTCAGAAATCCATATCCCCCCAGTGGTCATTTAGGATTCAGCTTTTGTTCATTTGCAAATGATGTTCCATTTTCAAAAGGAACCTCCTTAGGATGCTGTAAACTTGATTTTTGTGAAGAGTCTAAAGAACAGCAAATTACTCTAGGTCATGACTGTAAAGTCATAGATGGGATGGAATGAAGAAAGTGTATTAGTGTGCTTCCCCTGCTGAGTCTATTTCTATGGATAAATGCTTTGAGGGAACGACAGTCTCTAGGGCTGTCAACATGGTGCCTTTCAGGACCTCCTCAACTCACACAAAACAGTTAAAGAAAAGGAGTGTACTGAACTGATGCCTTTGATTCCAAGAAATGCAGTTTTCTTAAATAGTGTAATCTGCACTACTAAATAGAGCAGGGAGCCAATTAAGAACAGTCCCTCTATTTAGTTTAATTAGGCTAACTACAGGTAAGGGAGTCAGATGGTAAAGGGGGGGGGGAGCATTAGGTTGAAAGATCTGACTTTTACCTCTCTTCTCTCTAGCATCATATTATTTAAAGTATTGAACTAGAAGAGTTTTGTTTGCATTCTTTTTCAGAGGAAGCCAATGCTAGTCCCCTGTATTGTGATATAACTACATAAATAATCACAATATTGCACTCAGAAATATGTGATTAAGGACTTTGTCGCAAGAAGCTCCTATTCCATGGCAGTCAGGTGAGCTATAATAGTTGATATGTATAAACATCTTTGTTTTCTCAGGGCTCTCCATTTCTGTATTATTGCTAATTCACCAATCCATGGTCCCCTGCATGTCCACTCCCTCATAATGCCTTCCTGCATTTCCACTGCTTCATAATTTTAAAATATCTTTAAAGCAAATACACAGTTTTAGAAGTGGTTAATTTTAAAAAAAAAAAATTCACGTAAAGTTTAAAAATAGCTCTGGAATAGCAAAAGGGAGGGAGGAGGATAGTTCCATCCCCTGATATCACTTCAATGTTGGCATGCTAAACACAGGAGTGGCACGACTTCAGTAGGCGATGGAAATGTTGCAGGATTGGCGATTTTTGGTGGGTTAAATAGTGGAGGTGAGTGATTCACAGCTAAGAGGCAAACCATCAACGGGATGCACATGGTGATGTCCAGCTTCAATGGCAATCTATCTCTCCTATGCAATAAAGTCCTAAGTCTGCAGTGCTAAACACACTTATTAGAGCATGTACAGCTGGTCAGGATTGCATTATGTAGTTGCGGTCCTTTGACTCTGAGAGAAAAAGGCATTGAATCTAGGTGGACAAGTCTGAAACAGATGTGTTGGAACAGAAATAAACTTAATCTAGTGTAGAAATGAACTATTGTTTGGGATAGGAACATACTTTAAAATATTTTTTTAAAATTTCAGTGTTCATTTTCTTTTGGTATAACTTCATAAGGTTGGAGAGATTTTTTTTAATGCCCTGATCCTATGGTGCTACCTAGGAAAGCACTTTGATGGCAGAAGCAGATAAAGGACTCTTTCCCTTCCTAATGAATATCATTGACATGCTTCTGCTGCTCCTAAGCAGTAGGAAGCCAAGGAAAGATGGAAGGCCTTCTGCTACTGCTTACTGTGAAAGGATAAAGGGAAAAGCTCCTCTGAGAAAAAACCTTGGTGAACTTTACCTTGCATAAGATCCCCTTTAGATATACACTTGCTAGCAAAGTTGCTTCTTCTCCAGGGGTCCCTGCCTTGCTGTGAAGAGAACATTTAAAAATGGGTTGGCAGCCTAGTGCCCTCCAGATATTTTGGACTATTAGTCCCCTAAATTGGCCATTCTGCCTATCACTGACAAGCACTGTAGTCTGAAACATCTGCAGGGCCTACTTCTGTTCTACAGACGTAGCACCTGATTCAACCTCAGTTAATAGATTTTGCTTATTCCATTGTCTGAAGTTATCTCCATAACAAAGAATATACATACTTTCTTGAGGGATTCAATACACTTATCCATCAACAAGGTGTGTATGGCTCAAATTGGATAGTTAACAAATACAGGTTTCAAGTATGTGCGTGCTTTGTATCTTCAAATGGAGAAGTCAAACTTTATTGGCTATTTAATAGTTTTTGTTCTAAGTCAGTTTACTGCTATTCTCTTTTTAAAATTGGCCTACACAGTCTGTAACATCTGAAGTGTAGATGCCTTGACCACAACACTTGCACTTTTATCCCCTATAAGAAATTTTACCACCTTTGCCTGATGAATATGCCTTGAATATCTGAAAGTTAGTGTGATGTATATGCCTCTTGGTTGACCAATAAATGTATTGCCATACGATAGATTTTGGATTTCCCTCCTTTTGCTTGTTTCTTTTATGGTCAACATTGCTATCCTTAAACCACCCACATATGTAACTGTTATATTGTGCTTAGTGGCAGATAGTGGAAAAGTAACTTTAAAAAATCACAGCTCTCAGAATCATCCAGCTAGGATGACTGCTGGCCATAACTGGCCAGTCCAAAAAAATGTAACCCTCCTCAAAACGACCTTGAATTCAAGCAGTGTGGTACCCATTCTGAGAGCTGGTGTTAATACCATTGCTAGCCATAATGTTATAGCAATCAATATAAACCGAAGATGTTCAGAAGTGGAGGGAAGACCTGGGCTTTCAAACCTGGTTTGAAAGCCCAGGTCTTCCCTCTGCTTCTGAACGGGGCCAGTTTGAAAGCTCCATGCCGCGCCCAGTGAGAGGAGCGTGTGCCGGAAAAACGCCAGTCCGCGCCCAGCCCAACACACATGGCCTACAGCAAGGCCCAGAGCGCCAGCTCCGCACCCGGCGATGTGCTCCTGGGTGTGCCCACTGGCCAACGAAGAGGACACGCCCGGCAGTGGGCCAGGGAAGGGAAAATCCTTTCCAAAAAGGGCGATTTCTTTCCAAAAAATGGCGGCGGTGGCTTCGAATTTGGTAATTCACTTCTAGGTTGCTTATAGCAGTTCAGAAATGCTTCATAAGTAATTTAGAACTTGATCAAGATACGAAAAACCTAACCAGGCCTAGTAAATACTACTGTACATATTTTAAAGATTACTTTTATTGTCTCAACGTGATTGGGAGACAGGTGCCTTTTGCTGGTTTCCAATGAAAGGAGATCACGAATAATCATGCCATTGTGTCTAACACCATGATATCACCATAGGAGGGGAGCAAAGATTATATTGAGATTCTCCGCCTCTCACTGGGTCTATTCACTCTTTGGAATTTCATATCACTACATGCCACATGACAAGGGGTGGGAAGGAGATTGCCCTTGTGTCTGGCTTGAAGGTCTCACCTTGACAAAAATCATCAGACATGGAGATTTGATCATCACATTGACTTTCTAACATCTGTCCAGCCAGATTGAGTATTTTCAGGTGTCTATTCCAGGGGAAATGGGGAGAAGGACTGATAAAGACTAACTGCCCCAACTGCTCCCAAGCTAGGTTGTTACTTCATATTTGTTCATCTCTATGAATAAGTACGAGGTAACTCGTAAATAGGTAACTGTTTAAATAAAATGCCCTGTATTCCAATCCAATTTACAAATACATGCATAGTCTCATTATTTCATGGGTTGGTCAGCAACCTATTTCTTTCTGAATCATTTAGAAAAAAATCCATAATGTAGCCCCAACGTTTCTGGTTTTCCCTTCCTTCCTTCTGACTGCCCCTTATTCTTGTCACCTGTTCTCTGTACTTGTTAGAGCTGTCACAGTCATTATGGGCATAAGCCTTAGAAAATAAAATTACACCGCATTTCTAAACCCATCATTTCTCAGGGTGTTTTCCTGTTATATAAAATTTGCATCAGTCTTCTGCACAGCAAGAAAACAATTATTCACAATAAATCTTTCCTGAACTGTTTGGGCAAAACGATTATTCACGCAGGGTTACAACTGAGTTAATTTTTGGAAAGAGTGGTTGGAAAAGCAGTCTCAGGCTGAACTGTTTATGAACACGGCCTTTCCTCTGATTTCTAATTAGTGGGAAATGGTTCCAAAGAGAAACAGCGCTGTCGAAGTCTGTGCTTCACAAAGCCCTCCTTGTTAACAGACACAAGGCACAGTTATGTGTTGCTGAATAAACAACTGCGTCATAGTGCCTTTTCAGAAGCAATACAATCTGGTTTACTAGCCATCATCTAAATGTTGAATATCATTGATGTTCATCTAAATATCTTGGAATAACATTATGTATGCACACAGCTTCAAATGGCCTTGCTCATTTGGAAAATAGATCTGTGCTGGATAATAGATCCCTTGCACAGATCTGGTTGGCAAAGGTTCAGTCCGCATTCGGCTGATTACTTTAATTCTTCAGCTTTGCAAATTACACATGTCTCTTAATACTGGGCAGCATCTCCATTGTTTGGGATTTTTGTCTCAACTTGTGAGCAAATTTGTTGTTTTGCTCTTACTCTCTGAATTGCCAGTATGGGCTTATGAAGAGTGGCAATATTGCCCTTTTCTCACTTCCCTTCATTGTAGTCTTCCTTGCTTTCTATCATGGCATGTCCCTGTTAGGATAACTGGCTCTATGTCTACGGAAAAAAGAAGAAAGGATGAACAGAATGATAGGAAATGAAGATTGGAAGTTTAATTAAAATTTTAAGGAAACTTTTATTCATTTATTTATTTATTTATTATTTCACTTTTGTATTCCGCTCCTCCCAGCAGGCTCGGGGCGGATCACAGCAAAGAAAAATACATGGGCGGCATGTTGCTCCATGTCAGCATGCGGCCCTACAATCAATAAAAACATACAACATAAAACCACATTTAAAACCAGGTACATTGTCAGAGCACGGATTCAGAGGACATAAATCAAGGTTTTTGGTCCAGTATGCCTAATTAAAGGCCAGCCCGAAGAGGGCCGTCTTACACGCCCTCCGGAATGGGCCCAATTCCGAAATGGCTCGGGTACTGTCCGGGAGGGCGTTCCAGAGTACTGGTGCTGCCACGGAGAAAGACCTTTGTCGAGTCGTTGACAGGTGGCAGGAGCGGACTGATGGAATTATCAACAGATTCTGCTCATCTGAGCGCAGTGATCTCGGGGGAACGTACGGGGTAAGGCGGTCCTTCAGGTACGCAGGCCCTAGGCCGTGCAGGGCCTTAAAGGTCAAAACCAACACCTTAATAATAATAATAATAATAATACTTTAATATTTGTGAGTCGCCCTCCACCACCGGTGCTCCGGGCGACTTACATCATTTAAAAACCCCAAAATACATCAATGTACATCAATTTAAAAACATAGATACAGACGGCAAGGAGAGGCTCAGTCATTCAAGGTACCGATCAGGCCCCAAACGCTAGGGCGGAAGAGCCAGGTTTTCAGGTCTGACAGGAACCTGTGAAGTGGCTCTGAGGGCGGGTGGCAGTGAGTTCCAGATCATGGGGGCCGCCATGAAGGCAATCCGGTACTCAATAGGAAGCCAGTGCAGTTGCCGGAGAATAGGTGTGATGTGCTCTCTTGCCGGCACTCCTGCTAGCAAGCGAACCGCGGCATTCTGCACTAGCTTGAGTTTCCGGATTGTCGACAGGGGAAGGCCAACGTAGAGGCCATTACAGTAGTCTAGTCTCGAGATGACCGTCGCTTGGATTACCGTGGCCAAGTCATCCCTGGACACGTAGGGTGCCAGTCGCCTAGCCTGTCGGAGGTGATAAAATGACGTCCTGCTGACCACAGAGACCTGGGCCTCCATGGTCAGCGAGGAGTCCAACACAACTCCTTTGTCTGTGTGACACCTCTTCCAAAGTTCATGTAATTGTTGGTGCTTCTAAACTGTCGAATTAATGTTTAACACTAATTTAACTGCCATGTCTCAATGCCATGGAAGCATGGGAGTTCTGGTTTTACAAGATCTTTAGCCTTCTCTGCCAAATAGTGCTGGTTCCTCACCACATCCTAGGATTCTATAGGATTGAGTTAGGTCAGTTAAAGGGTGTCAAACTGCATTGACTCTACAGTGTGGATGTACCCTGTGTCTTTAAATATATTGTATGCAATCTCAGCTCAGTGAATGTATGGCTTGCATGAAAAGGTGTCTCAAAAGTCTCACATGCCTATTTACATGTAATTTAAAACAAAATGATAGAACTTTAATATAATTAATACAAATTATTGAAATCAGTTTAAAGACAACATTTTTAGTACAGTACGCTGCATATTGTAAATACCTGACCAGACAACTACATCTTGAAGAACAATAGATAGTGATCCTAGGATTATTTTTAAAAGCATCTCTTGCTAAAATTGATGATGAATATTTTCTGAGTACTTCGTATCCAGTGGGTATTTGATATTTAATGTAAGTATGTCACATTTGGAGATTGCTTTTGTTCTGCCTTTATTAGAATAAAATCAAGTGGATCATTGTCTCTTTTCTGCTTAACTTATTACTTATTTATTAGAGTTACAAATTGCACCTTGCTCCTTCCCAGGTGCCCAGGGTGATGAACAATAAAGACATTAAAGGATCATACAAAGAGCAAGAAACTATTATACAAAGTTAAAAAACAGCTGGAACAAAACAATCTATAGTGCTCTTCTAAAAAAAAAGAAACAGCCAATTTCATCTTCCTTTAGAAGTGTTTCCACAACTGGAATGTTATATACATAGCTATATGTTTCTATTTCCAAGAAGGGATAAGTTATTAAGGCAATGAATCTTGGGTTTGTCTTTCATTTGGAGGAGAGACTACTAGAAACTTAAGAGCTCGTATGACATGTATACCCTATTTACAAATATACACACAGACTAGGGGTAGATGCAAGTTACAGACTTTCTGAAAAGTGACAAATCTGCAGCCTTACAGCACAATTCTAAAGAGAGGCATATGAACCCCTAACAGTAGTGTCTTCAATTTTCAGCTCCTTTTTTTCCTTTCTCTCTCTCTCTCTCTCTCTCTCTCTCTCTCTCTCACTCACTCACTCACTCACTCTCTCCCTCCTTTTTCTCTTTCATCCTTCTGTACAAAGAAGCATTCATCAAACCTTCTGTCAGTGTCACCTTCCCAAAACTCTGATAGTTTACACTTCAGATAGATCAGTCTATTTCTGGTACATGCCAGTTCTCAAGGAAATATTTAAAATGTAATAAATTTGAGACTTTTAAAAAGCACTCTTGGGTCTGCACTTTATCTTATGCAAACATTTTTGTAATAATCTTATCTTCAACTTGCATTTTGTGGATGCAGTATGACCAAAACTACACTTTTTATCTATAATGTTATATTGGAGTTTGGGCCAAAAATAGTATCCCAAAGGTTTAGAAAGCACGAAAAAGACAACTGAATATCATTCCATTAAATGCAAACATGCCAATTGTATAAATGAATGACCATTGCTACTACTAAAATGATCACCAGATTTCTAGCAAATATTAATTGCCACTGAGAAAGCATTTGCCATCTACTTGATGTATTAATTCATGATCTGTTTAACAAAGGAAGGTTGACCAGACACTGTAGCAGTACTATTGAATATGCCATAAGGGCAATTTGAGCTAGATTTTAACATGCAAAAATAAATCTGAAGTCATTTATTGTAGACCCAAAGAAAAAGTCATGAAGTCTTGGAAAGATGATTATGATATTCAAACATCCCTGTGTAGTCCAGGAATGTGGCACAGCTGGCTAAGTGTCAGCTGCATGAGATCTCTCTGACCAGTAGGTCATGAGTTCAAGGCCTGCCTGGGTTGAGGTGGGTTCTCGACCTTAAGTGTAGCCTGCTGTCGACCTTTGCAGCGCGAAAGACAGTTACATTTGTCATGTAGGAGATAAAGGTACCACATTAAAGTGGGGAGCCAAATTTTGACTGATTTATGAGACCATTAAAAAGAACCCAGGAATCGCTGAGGAATGCGGAAAGAACAACAGGGGACGCTGGAAAAAATGCTGAGAGATGAGGAGTGTGTCAGCTCCCCCTGGTGGCCAGAAAGTTTGCCTCTATTCATCTATATATGTGTGTGATATGTCAAAATGTATGTACTGTACTGTGGTAAATGTCACATGTTTATATGTCATATGTTGAACTGCAGGGATTATCTGCAAGTATGTGTACTGTAATCCGCTCTGAGTCCCCTTCGGGGCGAGAAGAGCAGAATATAAATAAAGTAAATAAATAAATAAATAAATAATAAATAGTCCACAACCACTAGATATGGTTAAAGATTCCATTCCTCAAAGCAAAATTCGTAACCAGCTCCAAAAATTAATACATATCCAGTGGCAAATTTCAAATAAGAATATTGTAAGAAACATGTGAGATTTTGAGGATTGTAATACATTCCTCACAATTGTTTTAATTACATATAATGGATAAGCACAATTAATCAATTTCCAGGGTTGCTTGCATTCTCACAAAATGTCCAAGTGACCAATTTGGCTACTGAGTTTTTCAAGATAAGATTTGTACAACGAATATAAGAATATCATTGAATAGCTTCTGTCTTTTCCCTCTTTCTCCAATAACATTTGTCCTGTCATTACAATAGGAAAAATTCAGATGAGGAATGGGGAAATGGAATAAAAAGTAATGATTAGGATTAGTTTCTAAGTTTCTTTCCCAAGTTATCAAACATTCAAAATTTCTGACGGTCTGGGTGCTCAATTGGGTAACATCGTTACAGTACAATGGCTCTTCTGTCATCCACTTTTATCTGAATTGCTAATGATATAGACATGAATATGAATAGTAGCTACAACTTCATTTCAATGGTAGGAAGAATAATAAACACAGTTCTTCATACAATTTTAAGAAGAACAGGAAGGTTTGTGGAAGCAAAAAAAAGCCATTTGTTTTTTGTCAGGGCAAAAAAAATTCTATGTGGTTAATAAAATTACCTATTAGATTTACATTTGTATTGTATTTCACAAGGGGAAAAGCAGAGAATCAATTCAGCAGCATCACTTTCAGAAAGGAATCTGAGAGCAATGGAGCTGCCAACGAACCGGTCTATAACACGGCTAAGGAATGGCTTAATGAGAGTGTCCCCATTAAAATAGTTTCTCAAGGCCTATTAATAAATGTCAAACAGCAGGTATAAATGCACCTGTACACTGGACAAAAGGTGCCTGAGAGGAGGACTGCTAAAAGGCAAAGATGATCTTACATCATAATATTCAAATTGTATTTAAATCGGAATAAAACTTACAGCAAAGTAATGCTGAATGCAGAGTTTAGCATTCAACTTTTCCTGTTTCTTTTTCTTGTTAGCACAGCATTGTCTACAATATCCCTGCAACCCTTGATGCTCTTTTTGAGTGCTGTAAACTGTGAGTATCCGTTTGTAGAGTCTCCAGAATGAAGCTCAGAAAAACTGAGAAAATAAAATGTTATAATTCTGCCTCATCTGATTTCTTTTCCCAACCTCACTCTCCCTTGTTTTGTGAAGGCAGTAAAATTTTTACGGTGATCTTTACATAAAAAAGTGTTCCCTTTCAGGGCTTGCCTTTCCATTCTCCTTAACCTTTGCCATTCCAACTTTTATGGGCTACTCCTTCTAGCTAGCTACAAAATGCATGTATTTGATGTGAAGGACACATATAAATGGCCACAGTTTCCATTTTATAATACATTGTCTACACAGCTAGGATAGAGAAAGGACCATGTTAAGAAGCATTTTAATCAGATATGTAAAACTATATCCCCTGTAATCTCACAAACTTCAGCCGGGCCAACTGATCTCAAATATTTTCTTGGCAATAACACCTTAATATGTCTTTATTATTTATTTTTCTTCATATATATTTTAATATTACACAGATAGGTAGCACTGAAAACATGCACATTAAGTTACTAGTATTCTGAAAATTAAGTTTAAAATATCCATACAAGTTGACTATTCATATTTGAAATGGATTGGACCAGAAATGTTTTAGCTTTATTATTATTTTATTCTTTGTATATACATAATGAAACTACCGTATCATAGCGATAGGATCCAAGTCTAAACACTAAAGGCATTTACCTTTCCTATATACCTTATACACATAAACTTAAGATAATTTTATACAAAATGGTTTTTACAATTTTGTGCATGAAAAAAAGTTTGTGTATTGTGATTCAAGCCACCGATGTGGACATTTTCAGATTTTGGAGTATGTCAGGTTTTGGTATTCTCAATAAGGGATGTTAAATATAAATATTTGTAGCATTGACCTATAAAATAACTATTCTGAAGTAGGTGGTGAATTCTCAAAAAACTGGGGGACTTCTTAAGGAAAATAATATTTCAAATCTCTGGCCACCCCGTAGCAAGATACTGATAGTGTTTTGGGTTCTTTTTCCTGCAAACTAACGACTTTGTTGTTTGTCTGTGTTTTTCAACAACAAAAAAAACCCAATTACATATTTATTCTAACAGGAACATTTGCTCTAGTAACAGCCTACAAGTGCATTGAGCTGATTTTCAGAGGCTCAGTCCTTGGTATCAAGGTCAAAAACAGAACAAGGGATCTTCCTACATATTTCCCCCAAGAAACCTTGCACAGTGCCCAAAGTGTTACCCTTTCAGGTTGAAATAACTAGTTTTCCTTAAGCTTTTAAAATTTCAATTGCTTTTAGGTGCTAATACTTGGTTTCTATAAATCAAGGTTTTATGTTCAAATTTTATGCCATTATACAATTTTTGCTTGATTATGTTGGGCTTAATTTAATGATGTTAGGCTCTTATGCTGTCTTTATATGTGGGGGTCCTCTGGGATTATTATGTTGATATTTGTCTGTTTATGGAGGCACTGAATGTTTGCCATTGTATATTGAAATCTGCCGGAGTCCCCCTTGATTGGAGAGATAGAGCAGAATATAAAGTTTTATTATGATTATGATTATTAATATGTTCACGGCATACTTATAGATCTGAATCTTATTAATAGTCCCAGTTAGAGTATTTTATGTTGATGTATTTTGAATGTATTTTACCCCACCTTGATCCATGAGGAGAGGTGGGTAACAAATAAAATTTATTAATATTAGTATTATTAGTATTATCGTACATTAAATTATTGGGACGTATACAAGTTCTAACTCAAAATTCAACAACCAAGTCAATGAGTTTATTCCAGTCTGTGATTACCAAAAAGATTTGGACCACAATTTCTCTTTTGTTTTGCTAACTTGTTTTGATCTGTGAGCACCAAAGAAGAGCAATTGATGTTCCAGGATGTTCATAGGTCTTCCTGGAAGAAATGGACCTGGATTTATTCCATTTGTTTATGTTACATATTATGCATCATAATAGCTAGAAATGAATTGCCAGGACTAGGGATGAAAATCTTTTATTATTTTGGTCTCATGTGCAAGTTTATTTTTAGATCATTTTTTCACTGCTGGGTATTTTCCCCTACTTTGTGTTTTGGGGTGAAAATTTGTGAAGAAGGACATGCACTACACACTACACACACAAGTCAACATACCAAAAACGTTTTCTCCCAAGCTCAAGACCTTTTGTCTGGTTCAGCACAAAAATCTCATGATATTTGACAATTGTTGGTGGGGGTGGGGTCATGTGTCTCATCAAGGATCAGAAAATATGTATAAAAATACATTTCTAGTTGGACTCCATTTGAACACAAGTATTTATTTTGACGCACCTTCAGTCTGTTTTTATTCTACTCTGCCAACCAACTGTTGTCCATTCCCCCTTCACTGCAACATATTCTGAGATGTATGCTAGAAGTTATCTTTAAGGAAATTAGATATAAAAACATTGGAAATTATATTAGATTGTGTATTTAATATTAAATACATAAATATTTCAAATGAGTAAATGCAATCTAATGAATAATAAATGTATTTTTTTCAATAGGATAGCATCATCATACACAGTGGATTATCATAGTATCTCTGGAGGTTAGTAAGGCTGCCCCACAGAATATCTGTTATGCAGCCATTTTTTTCATCAGCAGGCTACTCAGCCATGGCTATTCACGTTATTTGGAAGTAATTCCCATTGACATAAAATATCTGTCCTCTGTAGATATTTTAAAGACTTGAAATGTACAGAAATATTCTTAATGAAACTAATGGAGCCAGTTTTCAGCACACACAGAGAAAATACAGAATTGGTAGCAGCATCAGTAATGACATGATAAACTAGCCCCACATTTGCCAGTAAGCATATGACAAATAGTGTCCTTTTCATTCTGCATAATTTTCTTCTCTCATGCCAGGTGACGGCATAATTTCTTTGACAATTTGGAGCCTTGATAGTATTTTAAGCCATAAAATGGACAGAAAATATTCATAATGTATTTCTTGAAAGAGAAGCTTGCTACATCACCAAACCAAACATAAAGGACAACAATAGATCTACTCTCCAAAATCTTCACAGAGCAAGTAGTTGCCATATGCTGAAGAACCCAGGGATACAACAGCTTTCACAGTTCAGTAGAAGAAAGTAGCTTTCTGTACAACTACTGAAAAGTCTTATCTCATAAAATGGACTGGAGCCCTGACTTTTTAGCATCCCATCATCATAAGAGCAAGGCTGAGCAGCTTCTTTGAAAAATGTTTTTCCCCTCCCTTGCTCTAGTCTCAAAAACATTTAATATAAAGAACATTCAGGATATTACAGTGCTAACAATTATTCACACATACACACACAAATGAAGTTTATAAAAGACTATTGCAAAGCAAGTGGTTTTAGGATTCTGATGGCTCATGTTTTGGACTTTGGTGTAAAGAGTGTGACTGGAGTTTATTAAGATTTGTTTGTTTAGCTAGTGAAAATGAAAGGTTGGGTGTTTGGTACCCCCCTTTCTATTTCTCTCTCTTTTTAATACCTCACTTGAGCAGGGAGCCACGTTATCACTGAAATGAATGGGCTTGTAATGGAGCATAATCCGACAGATAACGGCAGGAGGTGGAAGTAGGAAGCTGATTCTTAGAATTAAAAAAAACCCTGCCCAATCCTGCCTCAATAACAGAGTAATTAATCAGCTGGGCCTCACATTTAATCTGATTAAACCTTCCTTTTATGGAACTGAATAAGACAAACTTCAGAATAAAATTTAAATGTGGAATGCTGAAAAGAGTCTCTAACCACGGAGGTTAGTTCCTGGCCAATGTGTCACTCATTTTTTTGTAGGCCCATTATTTACTCAAGTGTAAAATGATTTGATATCACTTCAATAGAGTAATTTTGAATTAACACCATGGAATTAAAAGTGGCTTTCAAGTAATATCTATTCTGCCTTTGCACCCCATAGTGAGGGTGGCTTGGGAACCGTGCTTGAAAGATGAGGATTCCCAAGTGTGTATGCTTCAGCAAAGACGATTCTTAGGCTTGATCTGATTTCACACAGAAAGAAATGACAACTTGGTTGGAAGTGCAGCCTCTAAGAGCAGGGCTTTCTTCCATATCAGAAGCAGCATGCCATCTTGAGAGAAGTCCCTACCAAACCAAGCATACTACACGAGAAACATGTACACTGCCTCCAGCTGAGCAGTTGCCACACCATAAATAAGGAATGGACAAAGTGTGGCTCTTCAGATGTGGTTGAACTGCAACAGGATAAGGTAGACTGTCAGCAGTTCAAGGGCAGTTTGGTCTCATGGTGCTGCTTATAGGGTGTGTTGTTTTGTAATAACAAAGAGACACGGGCAGTCGGGCACCTTTGTCAAGTGCAAATGGAAGTAGGATGATTCTATTAGGACCTGTCCCCTCATTGTGAGTGGTTCAAGCAAGAAATTGAAATTGACTAATTAAGGAGCTCATCACATTTGGCAAATTCCTTATCCTTGAACATTTCATTGATGCAGCTAGCATGGAGCCGGCCAGATAGCATCACAGACGGACAGCTACTTCTGGTGGTCCCCTATGACAGGCCCGGATTACCCATAAAGCCAACCTAGGCCCTGGCCTAGGGGCGCAAGCCGAGGGGGGCGCAAAATCATGGACCAAAAGTAAAAAATGTTGAAATGAATAAAAACGCCGTGACTGGCCCCTGGGGTCTCTCCCAACTCAGTGGCATGCGCCCCCCAGGGATGCCCCAGCCGCTCTGCGCGCACCTGTTTCCCTTCCTCCCGGTGGTCCTTCCCATTTGCAGGAGCAGATGGGGAGCCTGCCTTCCGAGCGAGTGAGCGAGAGAGTGAGTAAGCGTAAGACCTGTGTGTGCCCCCCACTCCCTTGCGTGTGCTTCCCCACACTTCCACCTCTCTCCCCCTTTCCTTGCAGAGCTAGAAATAGCCTTTTCTTCCTGCCCCAAAACGGGTGGGTGGGTGAGTGGGCTAGCTTCCTAGCCATTTGGGAGGGTCACTTTTCAGTTGCCTCAGTTTCCCCAGCGGTGCTCATGGAGAGAGGAGGGGCCATGAGTGGGGAAGGTGGCACCACCGGCCGCTTTGAGATCATTTTTTCCCTCCCCTGTTTCCTCCCACTATCACCCTCGCCCCCTTTTTCTCCTGCTCCTCTTGCCCCCTCCCTCTCCCACCCCATCCTCACCGCTCCCCTCTCTTTGGTTCTTTCTTCTCCCTCCGCGCTTCAGAGGCTGGCCTTTTAAATGCTTTCCTTGAGGCAGCCTGGCCTGGCCCCTTGCTCTTGGCTGCCCGGGACACTTCTCCTTCTGCCTGGCCATGGGAAGCGGCTGACGGAGCCTCCTGGTGGCCTTGGCCTTCCTGCTCTGCTGCCCGGTGGGTAAGGAGGGGGCCTGACCCTTTCCCGGGGGGAGGAAGGGGGGCGTGCGGTAGAGGTTGGCTTAAAGGGGGCGTAATTCCAAAGTGTGGCCTAGGGCACAAAAAGGTGTTAATCCGGGCCTGCCCCATGATGGCTGCGTTAGTGAAGTGTTCTACAATGGGGCATTCTAAACATGGCAGTCTACTCGTGTTCCAATTGGTAATTATAGAGACAATGCAGTAATACACCAAAAAGGAATGCTTTCCGGCATGTAATGGGAAAGTAAGTGATATGGAAGATGTGGGCGACACATGCGCAACTCCAACATTTCCAGTAATTTTTATTTTGCATCACTGGGGGTTTTTTTTAATTCCCCAAAGAAAAACATGTTTTAAGAATGTTGATTTAGAAAAGGTATATGACTGAAAAAACATAGATTTGAAAAATACATGAATGTGCTTGAATAGGAAAAGGCATACATCAGAAATAAGTGGGAAATGTCCAAATAAAATTCATAGACTTTTATATCCCTTACATCAACTAACTGAAACGCAACAAATGAAAACTCATAGAAAGAAATGGTAACGAAAACTAAATAGATGAACTTTCCACAGTATCTGGTGATAATAGTGTATCTTAGAATGGCTAATATCTAATGGTGAGTATAGCCCTATCTATAATAAGCCCTATCTGGCTTACCCCCCAAACAGAGAGCATTCTGAATGACAAAACTGAAATGTGTGTATTATGTGGGCTGTATCTAGACATAATGTGTTATTTTAATGGGATAATTAAGTGAATGTGTTTGTGAGTGTTTTTATCTTGTCCATAAAAGTACTTTATATCTTTTAGGATGAAATCAATCAGATAGCAATTTTAACCTTTCATATTAGTGACCCTATTACAATAGTTAGATGAAAATGCTGAGTACAGCAAAACTTGTGGACTTGCACAAGATGAACTTCATGACAGAATGAGTTGATATTAGCAATTTCCATTAATGCTTAGTTGGAGAAAAATTCTCAAGTGTTGAAGCCCATGGTATCATTCTACTTCATAATTGGGGTGGGGAGAGAGATGCATTAAAATTAAGAGCTTAAAACATTGCTTGAGTGAACTTTATAAAAGATTTTATTTCTTCCCAGACTTTAAATGTGTTGTAGAAAAACATGATGCACGTTAATAAGCAGCTAAACCATCACTCTGTTGTAGAAAGCGTTAATATTAATCCTGTTTTATATAGTTTTAAAACAAATATTTGTGTCAAGCAAATATATTGTTTTGATACCGTAAATCCTAAAAGTCATTTGAAAATGGTGCTCCTTTTGCAGTTGAGTACTAAAGCATCCTGGTTATTTTGGAGACCTCTGATATAAAACCATCATATCTCCATAAGCTTGTTCACGCCTAAGATGTTAGGGGAATTCCAGGAAAAGATGAATATGTAATGCTCAGTATAGAGCTGCTGCTGCTGCCACCACTGCCACCGCTGCCGCCACCGCTTCTTCTTCTTCTTCTTCCACAGACGCAAAATAAATAAATACCTTCCCTTTCATTAATCAAACAGTGAAACCATAAAGTTAATTCATTTTCATATACCATGCTTTGTTCCATGTAATCAGCTATTATAGTCTGGTCGATATGACATTCATTCTCACAGAACCAGTACCCACAATTTCACCTATCCACATATGAGACAATATGTCCACTCTGGGAATTTTCAAGGCCCTCTATGTAATTCTATGTTATCCTTCCATCAGAAGTTCCCAGAGTACTTAGCAAATTCCTGGAAAGGTTATCTCTCTACTAATTTTTTAGATGACCTGGTGGGACTTTATGGTAAGTTCCGGTGGAAGTCATTCATTTCAATAGACTTTGATATTAACTATTGTTTCTGGTTTTCACAGTAAGTTCAAGAACATATTCCTTTGATATGGAGATCATACTGTAGTGTCAATCCAATCTCTTAAACAGCTGAGGATTGCTGGGCACATTTTTCAGGGTATCAGGGATCAGGCTTTACACTTTACCTAGGATAGCCTGCACTTCGTTTTACAAGCTTTGAATGATTCAGAAACATTCTCTGTTGTATAGTAGGTAGACTGATGCTTATTTCTTCAGTTCCAGCAGTGTTACGAATGAGATAACACAAAGTGCATTGAAAGGATTTATTGGACTTTAAAGTTGCTCTGCCTGTTTTTCCATTTACATAATTATTTGAACAACAACAACAAGAATACGCTTAGGAGTTAAACTGCATTATTGTGTGCTTCACAGTACAATGTTACAATAGACAGTGGGTCACTTGTGCTTTACCTATAACCTATTGTAATTGTAAAAGAAACCTGCATGCTAAATCTACATCACTATGCTTCTTTGAGTATGGTTTTGAAGCTGAGGGAGACTGTGTATCTAACACCAACTAATGAAGTCAGGGCACACATAACATCTGAACTGAGGATTTCCAGCTCTGTGGTACATTCTTTAGCTGTAATGCTATACTTATGTACATATTTTGATTTTTTCCAGTGCATAAGATGACCATATAGAAAGAACAGACATCAATATAGGATAAGCATGTATATGGTCAACTAAAAGTTATAAAGTTGTGAGTTAAGTTTTGAGTTTCACAGTTTCTTTGGCTGGATGTTGCTTTGAACAGCCATGATGAAAGCCCAGTCTGTAACAAGTGACAGTTTTGAACATGAGGAAAATCTTTGTAGACAGAATTAGAAAACTATCCACTACAAGGGATATCCAATTGTGCCAAAGTATACTGTGACAGAGAAGAAAAGACTTGTGACACCTGTCTGTCTATCTATAGTCTCTCTCTGTCTCTCTGTCTCTGTCTCTCTCTCTCTCTCTCTCTCATCCTATCTCTCTATTGCAGTGGTTCTCAACCTTCCTAATGCCACGACCCCTTAATATAATTCCTCATATTGTGGTGACTCCCAACTATAAAAATATTTTCATTGCTACTTCTTAACTGTAATTTTGTTACTGTTAATAATCGTAATGTAAATATCTGATATGCACGATGCATTTTCATTCACTGGACCAAATTTGGCACAAATACCCAATGTGCCCAAATTTGAATACTGGTGATGTTGGGAGTGGGCGGAGGATTGATTTTGTCATTTGGGAGTTGTAGCTGCTGGGATTGATAGTTAAACCTCCCATTAAAGAGCATTCTAAACTCCAACAACTATGAAATTGAACCAAACTTGGTACATAAAACTTCCATGAACAACAGAAAATACTGGAAGGGCTTGGTGGGCATTGACCTTGAGTTTTGAAGTTGTAGTTCACCTACACGGAGAGCACTGTGGACTCAAACAATGATGGATCTGGACCAAACTTTGCATGGATACTCAATCTGTCCAAATGTGAACACTGATGGGGTTTGGGGAAAATAGACTTTGACATTTGGGAGTTGTAGTGCTGGGATTTATAATTCACTTACAATCAATGAGCATTCTGAACCCCAAGAATGATAGAATTGGGCCAGACTTCCCACGCAGAACACGCATGACTAACAGAAAATACTGTGTTTTCTGATGGTGTTTGGTGACCTCTCTGACACCGCCCCGTGACTCCCCCAGGGCTCCCGACCCCCAGGTTGGGAAACACTCCTCTATTAATATGTAATAATATGTAAATCATCCAGTTAAGAATAGAAATGATAGAGTATTCTAAACTGCCACTTTAGCTACAAACTCACTTTTATTTCAAGCAACCGAAGAAGCCAAGATTTTTTTGGCTAATTAATTGAACTGTTAAACTCCTTTTTTAAAAAAACAACAAAGCACACACACACACACACACACACACACACACACCAGAAAAACAGTTTCTGATGCATTCAGTGGTCCCCTCTAAGACAGACCTCAGAAAGAGTGCAAATTCTGATTGCAGAGTGCAAATTCTAGATTACTTTCACAACATGGAACATATGTTCATTATTATACATCAATAGATTAAACCGTCGACAGCCTGTCAACATCAGTAGGGAGGGTAGTACAATATTTGTTCACTTTGCTCACAATGCTTGCGTAATTCAAAATGTACCTTAAACAGACATATTCATATACCTAAAAGATGGCCACTGCACTATGCAAGTATATCCCTCCCAATGACAACGGAAAGGAAGTTTTAATTCCCACCACATAATGGTCCATTTGCCTCGAGAGTTTCAGAATGGTTCAATAATCACTAGCCATGTGTGCAGTTTGTTGAATTATTTAAGCTTATTTCCAGGGGGGGAAAAACAGGGAGGAAGGCAACTGATTCAATGCAAATGAAAAGCTTTTGAAGCTCCCTATGGTGAAGATGTGATTACAGTCAGACAGTTAATAACCTAGACTTAGAAAAATCTGAAGGTTTTAAAACTGTCTGGCCAGTCAGTAAATGAGGTTTTTCCACACTATCGACCAACTGCCATGTGTCGTAATGGCTTCAGATTTGTTTGGAGTGTTGGTGGACCCACAAATGAAGAGAAGACCCCCTGCTTCACGATTAAGAAAAGTGGTTGATAAACCTCCGAGGTTTTCTTTGGGATTTGGAACCAGGCCTTTAGTCTGCGCTAGAGTATACCTTAAATTAAAGTCTTTAGACATTGTGAGGGATCACCCTTTTGTAAAATAAAAGGGAGGGGGATGTATTCTGCATTTATTTTTTCTCATGCTCTGGAAAATATCCTCCAGTATCCCCAAAGACAGGCATCCACTCATTCCCTCCCCCTCACTCTGCTTCTCGGAACATCTACTCATTGTTGCCTACAGTCCTTAAGATTAAAAAGATGCTGAGGAAAGTCTGAGTTAGCATTTTGAATGGACACTATGTTTATATGCCAGGACTTGAAAGCTTCCAACAGATGAAACAAGGAGAAAGATGTGTCCTCGTGCTCTCAAAAAGTGACACGGAGGATTTACTACAGCGGGTCTTCATCAGAGAGCTCCATCAAAATACAGAGACTTCTTTTATTGGGCTAGCCTACTGTGTCTGCCCAGCTACCTCTACACCCCCACCTCCCATTCCAGACAGCTTGTGACAGCCATCGTTGATGGTGTGCAGTAGTGTGGAAGGATGGAAAGATGTACCATCTGTGGGAGAGAGAAAAAATGATAGCATGTAATACAGATCTTCCGGTCTGTTTTCTTTTTATCTAGCCTTTCTTGCCATGATATGTGAAGCTGATTGTATACTCCAAGTTCTTTGAGGAATGAAGAAAAGTGCTAGATAAATTCTAAAACAACAGACCCAAACACACTTACTTGTTGGGAATAAGCTCCACTGAACACACTGAGTTTTTCTTCTGATTACACATGCCCTGGATTGCCCTGCCTATTGGGTTTGGTTTGGTTTTAAAAACTTATAGTGACTTGGACAGAAAGGCAGGTTCACCTAAAGTTCAGCAATGCATTATTTTTCTAACTCAGCTTGTCAGCAAAGTTGCATATGCTGTTGATACGAGTATTCCACAACTCCTTGGCATCTTATATGAGGATGCATAGGAAAGAAAGCCACAAAAATAAATGATGAGTAGCACCCCTTAAAATGATTTGAGGCGTATTTATTTATTTATTTACGACATTTCTACTCTGCCTTTTTTCACCCAGAGGGGATTGCGTGTGTATGGGTGATACACCTCCCGCCAGAAAAAACAAAGAGGCATGAACACAATAGTTTGGATAAAAATTGGCCACAACTCATATATTGAAAAACAGGAACAAGGATTGTCGGTCATGCATGGGTCCTGGATCAGGGGGAGGACAGCCCACATATGTCCGAAGACGCTAGCGTGCCTGGGTGCCACCGGCCCGATACTGGTCCACTGGAACTCGGCACCCAAGGGGGCCTGGGCATCATCCCCCCTTACGACCAAGGGGGATAAGCCAGCCAGATCCAGGGCCCATGCCACACACCAAACAGAGAGTTGCAACATAGATCATAACAGAAACATAAACATAGTGCAAACGATGATTAAACAGCAATGCAAAGTACAAACCAAACAAACAACAATATATAAGTAGGGAGGGTGGGAGGAAATAAAAGATCTGGCCCCACATGCCAGCAGGGCAGCCCAGGCAACCTTTTGTAGTCTGCCTGGGTGGAAGTAAGGGCCGGCCTGCTGATGACGGAGGTTGGGGCAGAGCCAGACCTGTCATTGGCCGGCTGGCGCTGGTGGCAGGAAACCTTTCCGCCACCCAGGGGGGCTTCTGGGAGGAAGAAGCCCCCTCCCCCCTCAACGCAAAATGGCGGTGAGGACAGACCCACACCGCAACCCGCTCGGCCAGTAAATCAGCCAAGCCATCTCAAGGCGGCTTACACATAGGCAAGTATTCAAAGACATAAAATAATGTACAATTAGAACAAACATTTAAATAGAATTAGAAGACACATTAAAACAATTAAAAACATTTAAGTCAACGTGTTAAGTCAAAGTCCAGTCCATCTTGACAACTGCCTTATGTCCAGGTTGGAAATTGCCATTTTCTTGTTCCATGTGGTAGTTGGCTTGAGCTTGCCTTCCAGTCTTCTATCTGGCTGAACATAGGGCCTGCTGCATGAAAACCATGTGTTCTCTCACTAACAGCTGTGAGAGCTGTCATGGTGGCATCTAAGACAATGTGAGATATTATTTTATAATATTGAATTTAGTCAATTACGCTTTATAAATATATTTACCTCTTTTAATTTCCTTTCTTGAGAAATTAGCGGAATGAACAATAAATACGCGTAGTAAGACCCCCATGTATACAGACCTTTAATTTTTTTACTCTTCTTTTTCTTCTTACCTGATTTTTTCTCTCTTATACATTCCCAGTCAGACGGTGGTTATATGAAACTGTGGATACAACAGAACAACATTAAGTTATCTTAGAGATTTAAAAATGTGTAGGGTACACTGAACATGCAGGTTAATAAATAGAACTATCTATGTTGCTAGCTCATTAGATCTTGCAGCAAAAATATCAATTTGTCCGCAACCTTCCAATTTCTCATATATCTAAAAAAGGAAATAATAATGTTCTCTAAGGTTGATGGCCATCTGCCAGGGGTGCTTTGAATGCAAATTTCCTGCTTCTTGGCAGGGGGTTGGACTGGATGGCCCATGAGGTCTCTTCCAACTCAGTGATTCTATGATTCTATGACTTAATCACACTAGAGCATCTCTCCACTTTAAATCTGGTTGATGTCTCCTGCAGAATTCTGGGACGTGTAGTTTAGAGGAGGGGGCTTTAAAACATTCAGCCAGAGAAGTCCTGTGCCTCACTAAACTACAAGCCCCAGAATTCTGCAGGAGGCAGCAAGTAGATTTAAAGAGGCCACTCCTCTAGCTCTAGAGACTGTCTAAATTATTTATTTATTTCAGATATTTGTATCCCGTCTTATCTCGACCTCTGCAGAGGGACTCAGGGCGGCTAACAACCGGCACACCATGGTGCCCACAACCAAAAGCATAAATATACAATTCACATACTTTGGCTTTTCTCTCACAAACTAAGATTCCGGAAGGACTCATTCCACACTTTCTACAAGCATGTTGATGACTAAAAAGGCCAATCTGAGATAGGCAAGTCCAGTTGCAGAAAGCACTAAAAACAGTATAAAACAGTATAAAAACAATATAAAAATATTTAAACAGTCAAACACTCCCTGATTTAAGACATCGTTCTAAAAGCAGTCTGTCAAGTCCATTAAAGCCGTCGCTTTGCCAGCAGGTCAGCCTAGTCTGCAAAGGCCTAATCCCATAGTCAGAATTTCACTTGTTTCTGAAAGGTCAGGAGGGATGGAGCAGATTTAATTTCACTTGGGAGGGAGTTCCACAGCTGAGGGGCCACCATAGAAAAGGCCTGTCCCTTGTCCCCACCAAACGTGATTGCGATGATGGGGGGACAACGAGCAGGGCCTCCCCAGATGATCTTAGGGTCCTAGGTGGATCATAGCGGGAGATATGTTAAGACAAGTAAACTGGGCCAGAACCGTTTTGCTCTGGTTCTTCAGCTCTGTGCTAACAAAATGACTGGGCCTGGCTTTTGCCTTTAAAAAAACCCAATCTTTCCACAGCCACCCTGTCACGCCAACCCTGCAGAGTGGGCTAATCCATTACATTCCCCATTACAGACTATTCAAGAAACCCTCATGAACTTCTGATCCGCAAGCCTTCCTTGAAATTATTCTTCTTTTCTCTAGGACAGTGGCAGCATATGTGGGGCGAATATGGTTCCAATTGTAGCCTGAATTATATATTTCAGGGGATTATACATGTTGCTCAACCTTGTTCTTCCCAATAGATTCAGTACCTTGGATACTTCCTTCAAATTGTGGACCCGATCACATATGGCCATCTTGAACTGCCACTGCTATGGAAAATGTATTTTTTTTGTATTCCAGCTTCCAATCTTTCTCCCACTCATGCATATATCTTTGTTCACAATTTGCAAATTTACTCTAAAGCGCATTTCACAATCCTGGGCTCTTTTCCATTGTAATTAGATCTTCTAGGCCTTCTTCTAGGCCTTCTTATAGAGGTATGTTTTAATATGTGCATTTGATGGAGTGTTTTAAAATGATTATGTGTTTGTTTGTTTGAGTAATGCTGTAACTTGCCTCGAGCCGTGAAGAGAGGCAGGCAAGAAGTAAAACTATAATTATTATTTCATATCTGCATTTCTCTGCATCTTGTCTGCTACTTTATACTTATCCCAACTTTCCTCTTTTTTACACAGTGAATACAAAAGTGCTAGACTAAGATCTGCTCTGCTTGCACAGTCCTCACATCTATTTCAAACCAAATGTACATATTCCTCAGCATCCCTCCCCTTTGCAACAAAATATATGTTATTTGTATCCAAGTCTTGGCCTGTCATTTCCTGCCAATTTTTCTCTCTCATAACTGTGAAGGACTGTGTTGTATTCTGTTGTGCAGTACGACTCAGGGTTTTTTTTTTAAAAAAAGTGGTAGTCATGCATGTGTGAATGAGTGCTTGTGAACATGTGTTTGGAATGAGCATCTGGAGTCTGGTGTTTTGTGTTCCTGTCACAACTACAAAGAGGAGAACTTGGATTCTATCTAGTGTTTGCAGGGGAAGCTTCCAGGACTTTGTTAAGGTAACGAGAGAACCCTCCGTTTGGAGATCCTCCTGGACTCAGTACTGAATCTGGAGGCCCAGGTGTCTCCAGTGGCCAGGAGGGCCTTTGCTCACTTAAAACTTGTGCTCCAACTATACCTGTTCCTTGAGAAGCCAGATATGGCTCCAGTGGTATATGCCTTAGTTATATCCAGGACCGGATGAAGGTAAAAAATAGTAGTAAGTGAACCTTTTTTTGGCGCCCCTTGGGTCTTCATGATGGCGCATATGCTTCTGGTGGAGGGAGTTGCTAAACGCACTCCCAAGAGGCCGAAAAGGACAACCCAGGGAACATTTTGTTCCCCCCGTCCTTTTCATCCTCTTGGGAGTGCATTTAGCAACTCCCTCCATCAAAAGCACTCTGTTTAAATAGCGCATGCGTGAAAATTTCACGCATGCACCATCGAGTCAGAGCGCTTCTGATGGAGGGAGTTGCTAAACGTACTCCCAAGAGGATGAAAAGGACAAGCCAGGGAACATTTTGCAGCCGGGGCAAAGCCTCCTGCCCATACGCCGTCTGCCTGCAACAATGGCGCGGCATGATGTGCCAAACCTGGCGGCTGCCGCTGGATGCGCCCTTGGCCACGTGGTGCCCTGAAGCAACCGCTTACTTTGCCTCCACTAAGATCCGCCCCTGGTTACATCCCATTTGGATTATTGTAATGCACTCTTTGTGGGGCTTCCTCTGTTGCAGCAGCTCCACTGGCTTCCAGTCTGTTTACAGGCACAATTCAAAGTGAACAGAAATGATGCCCATTAAAGCAGATGGTTCAGGTCCAGGCTATTTGTCTGATCGCATCCCCTTGTACGAATCTGCCCAGGCCCTGAGCTCATCAGGAGAGACCCTTCTCTTGGTTCCACCTCTATCTCAAGCACAGTTGGTGGCAACAAGAAAGTAGGCCTTCTTGGTTGCTGTCCCTCAACTCTGGAACTCCCTGCCCAAGGAAACCAGAATGGCCTCCTCATTGCTGCCCTTCTGATGGCAGGTTAAAACCTTTTTATTCAAACAGGCTTTAAAGGAAGAAGGTTTTTCAAATAGTGCCAGGAGCTGCTGTGGTTTTATATGTTTTATGGATTTAATTTGAATTGTTTTAAATACTAATTATGTTTAATGCCATTTTAATATTTATATATTTGCATATTTTAAATTGTATGCTGATTTTTTCATGTTAAGCCACTTCGAGTCTCCTGCGGGAGAGTTAAAGAGGGGTATAAATGATGGTGATGATGGTGATGGTGATGGTGATGATATCATGTTGGGGTACATTGGGAAGCAGAATCCAGCTCAAAATTTACCTTTCAATTTGAGATATATGTTAACAGTCTTGGACAAATAAAGACCATGCCCTTGGCTTTTCCGGCAAATTACCCAGCAGAACATGCAAACAAAGAAATAAGTGAACTTGTGCAATTATTCTTTTGGTTAGTTTAGTGGGAAGTATCCACATCGTGGTGCAGTAAAACTGCTTTGGATTTTATCCCAGACTTTGGAGTAGACATCTGAAATACTGAATATACATTTAAGGCATGGCTCAAGAACCTTGGGAGTCTGGAATAAAATCCACAGTAGAGTCACTGTACTACTAACATAGAAGCCACCAACTGTCTTAGCAGTATTCTTCTTTCACTGACCACAACTGGAAATGGGCTGGCATATTGTTAGTTAGTACATTACGATGGCATGAGATGCCAGCATGGGAACTTACACTTCTTTGGCCACTGCATAATTTGGGCATCTGTTTCAACCATGCACTATCCCAAACCCCACCTTGTAAGTCATTGGATCACTTCAACATGGCAATTTCCATGTTGTTAGTGAGCAAGGGAATTAGATGTAACGTGCTCAGCGTCTCCCTTTTTAGCTGGACATTTTGCAAGGTTGTTATCTACAGAGATATATCAATGACTCCCAGAAACTCCTGCAAGTGCATGTCACATCACATTCAGCTAAAGGAAAATACCTAGAGGTGTCAGCACTGTTCCCCTTGTTTTCCAATAACACCCAAAGTGCATAATTTACTAGGTGAATATTAGGAAGGTTTCATTGGGAAAGGTAGCCAAGTGAGATATACAGGATCTTGGTTTTTCTTTGCATATGATTGGACTTGGAGCGGTTTAATCCAGTGGCGCAATGGGTTAAACCGCTGAGCTGCTGAACTTGCTGATCGAAAGGTTGCAGGTTAGAATAGGTGGAGTAGCATGAGCTCCCGCTATTAGCCCCAGCTTCTGCCAACCTAGCAGTTTGAAAACATGCAAATGTGAGTAAATCAATAGGTACCACTCTGGCAGGAAGGTAATGGCGCTCCATGCAGTCATGCTGGCCACATGACCTAGGAGGTGTCTGTGGACAACACCAGCTCTTCGGCTTAGAAGTGGAGATGAGCACCTACCCCTAGAGTCAGACATGACTGGACTTAATGTCAGGGGAAGACGTTTTCCTTTACCTTTATGAGTGGGCTGCTGGTCTGAATTTTTTCTTACAATTTCTACACTCTTACAGATAACATTGCTGTACTCTAGCGATATATTGTATATCTTTAATGATGTCTTTATTTTAAAAAGATAACATTCTAAAGTAATTTCTAGGTTGTAGCCATGTCTTTCAGAGTCTCAGCAAGACAGAGTTTAAAGAGAGAAGAATTATCAAAAGAACTCATCTAAAAAGCTGCATTACTTCTTTGTAGTTTTTCAGAGCTCTCCATGTTCACCTTACCCATTAACTTAATATCTTGCACAACATGTTTATGTTATTATATTATGCAGGAGCACTTACTTAATATTTTACATTTTAAAGCTACAGCTATCCCTCTGGGGCATGCATTTCTCCCCTTGTGCACAAATGGTAAGTGCATTACTAAGATATTTTAGATTAAGCCAAAGGTTAAGCTCCTGTTCTCCTCCTATGGCAGCAGCAGCAACAACAACAACAGCCAGACAATATGTTTCCAGTATATTTTGCAAATGCTACAAGAAGTAGGCCAAGCAAGATTGGAAACACTATCATATGAAAAGGCTAGCAATATAGATCAAGACTACAAACAACAAATATATGATAAGGAAGGAGGTGCCTAAATAAAGTCCTTGTTCCCACCCCAATCAAGCTTTCAAATCCTAAACCCATACCTAGGATCAAAAGAAAGTTGCTCCCACATGTGAAATTACAGCTACAGACCATGTATTAAGAGCTATAATCCTTTAAGCAGGATTGAATGTAAAGATTTTATTTTATTTTCAAATCAGAGAAGATTGGCTAAGTCCCTATACGTACACATACATTTGGGGGATGCTTTGTGAAAGAGATAATAGCCATGTGCACTATGCTATTTGGACCTACAAAGATTTGCAAGACAGGCCTCACTTGCTCATTCTTAAATACTAGATTCCAAAGGAGAGGGTTTATTATTAGCTAGCTAGTAATTAAATAATAGTTCATGTTGCCTTCTTTCACTGGGAATTACATCCTTTTCACCTCTCCTCTTCTAGAGCAGAGACATCCATTACGATGAGTAGCTACAACACTTGTCAGTTCCAATCAGCTCCAAATGGCTGAAGGCCAACTGACGTGTACTCTCTTAAAGCATGGCTTCTCTTCCCCCAAAAGCCCACTGTCCTTTCACGTGCATGTAACAGTCAAAAGAGATCACATCACACAATGAAGAAAAACAGAAGCATATGGTACTAAGGGAGCCTCTGCAGGAGATGGCTGAAATGTGAAGGCTCACACATCATAAACCAAATGTATTTCAAAATGCTGGTCTGTAACAGTCTGTTGACAAAGCAGTAAAAAGAAGGCAGGGCTACAAAGGGAAAAAAACCCTATGGTTACCTAGGTTTGTACTTTTGCTAAAATGTATAGCTGTGATATCATTAAACAATAACAAGGATGTGCTCACATTAAGTAATGAATTATGCAGGAGCAGTTTCAAAGTTCTTTTTTTTTTGCCGTTTAATTAGGGATGAGATGATTTTTCCTGTTCTGTTCCTTTATCATTTTTCTGGTCTGCCCTGAATAACATTCCCACTAAAGTCCAATTTAGTAATGAGAACATCTGAAATGAATTTTGAAATGGAAACATTTGCAATTCCAGCTTTAAGGTTCTTCATTCACATATAGCTCTTTCTTGGGTATGTGAATGAAGTGTGTGTGTGTGTTCATCTTTAGCATTCCTTCAAGTTGCCTGTCAACTTCCGATGACCCCCATGAATTTCATGGGGTTTTCTTAGTGATTTTGCAGAAGTGATTTTGCCTATTCTTTCCTTTGAAATATTGCCTACACCATCCAGCATCAATTGAAAATCCTATATCCAAGTACTAAACAGTCTAAAATATCTACAAAATATCTCAATTTGTTTTTTAAAAACAGAAAAAAGAATAATGTATACATTCCACTTTGAAATAATTTGGAACAACAAGATTTCAGAGAGAAATTGGATAAAAGTTTCTATATTTTCTATCTTTTTGCTGGCACATCTTGGTAAACTTCACAAGGTCACTAATGTTCACATAAGATCCTAAGATAATATAGGCATAAGTAATACACAGGTAAATGCAGTATTTGTTTGTTTGTGCTTCCCCTTTGGTCTGTATGAAGAAATTAAGCAGGAAGTTACAGATAGCCACAACTTTTCAATGAAACAGATCTATGTTTAATTGCTCCTAACATGTCAGGACCATCAGGCAGCTTTAAACTATGGTTCGAAGTTAGCTTCTGAATCCAGACCTGTTTGGGAGCAATTTCACACTTGTACATAATAGGAAACCATGAATGTGCCAGGCTTTTTTCTTTTCTTTATTTTTTGCTATACAAAAAAGATGACCAAAACAGAAATAAAATAAGGAGTGAACTATCAAACGGTCTGTCCATATTCCATCTCAATTGAACCACACTTTATGGTTTAGTGTAAAATTAAAACAGTCCCTATTTTCATATATTATTTTAACAAATGCCCAAGAAATGACAGATTGGGATGTTTAAGGAATAAATTAATTTCATTGTCCTTAGCAGTTTCAATGAAGGTAGTATTTTCACATCACCAAAGATTTGCTAGAAAATCAATTTCTTGGCCATGTGCACATTTACAAGATTTACAACCTCATCACAAAGGGCAGTTTTCAGCGGCATGTGCTGGCTCTGCCCTGCTTCACCCACGGAGACTACTGGTTCCCATCAAACAAGGTGGGCTTCATGGGTGAAGCAGGGTGAACAGCCGTGGCAACATGGGAAATTTCTTGTGTGGCCATTAGAATAAATGTCAAATTCCTAGTGTGAATAACAATGGGTCCTTTCACAGCCCTATATCCCAGAATATAAAGGCAGAAAATCCCAGGTTATCTGAGTGTGGACTCAGATAACCCAATTCAAAGCAGATAATGTGGGATTTTCTGCCTTGATATTCTGGGATATAAGGCTGTGTGGAAGGGCCCACAGAAATTCCAAATTCTAGAAAACTAGATTGGTCTTTCAACATATCATTTTGAAATATATTTTAAAAGGAATAGCTTTCAGTAAAGTGTTTAATTTTTGTAACACCTGAGTTTCCATGTATGTGATGCTTTTATTGAGAAATCCTTGTATCGACTGAGTTTTGCAAAGGAAAGAAGAGTCTAATGAGCCAAATATGTCAAGTATCATGCCTTCCGTATGATTGTTTACGACTCAATTCTCTCTTGATTTATCTCTTGAATAGTGGATATTCCTTTTTCTTACATGGGATAATGTCTGTGCTTTTGCCACCATTTGCCATGATCTTAACAGAATACATTTAATTTGAATAACCAGAATCAAGTCACATCTTGTAAAATGGGCTTGGGGATTGCATTCATTACTCTCAAGGAGATTTTCCTCTTTATTGAGAAAGATACACAAGATTCCATCTGAAACTAGGTGTGTTTTGCAGCAAAAGCTGTCACCGGGATCCTTCAGTTAAGAAAACAGCTGGTTAAAAGTCAGCAGCTCTTCCAGGAAAAATTAGCCCAAGACTCACAAAATGACCACATCAGAGTCCCCTTATCAATCTGTTTGCTTCATGTTGCTAAAATATAAATTTAGATGCAGGAGCACAAGAGCAGTTCCATAAATAAGATGCTGGTGCTTCTAACCACTAAGTGCCAAGGCCAGATTAATATCAAAGGAGTACGTTATTTCTGTCAAAACCAAAATGAACATAATACAGTAACAACAGAAATAATTTAAATTATGACAAATTTACATCAATCTTATTATTTCTACAGTATGTAGAGTTGAAGTGCTTGCTTCTCCATGGAAGACTAGATCCTTCTTTGTTCTTATCAACTATGCTCTGACATGGAAAATGGGATTGTGTCAAAAGTTCACAATGGAGAAACATTTTTTCAGAGTTTGTATTAAACTTAATTCTTTAGGTATTTCCTGATGACTGATTTATAACTGCAACAAATTTAAGAGCAAAGACTTAGACTAATAACAATAGCAGCAGCAACAACAGTCTATTCCCTTTTCCTGTGCCGATGAGAGCAGAGAAAGGGTAATGGCACCAATGTCCCATCTGTACAATGGATTGAGCTGAATCAGACTGGACCCAGGTGTCCAGATTGTTCTGAAGCCACAGGATGCACCAAGGTTTTTAGTAACCCCGGTAGCATCCCTTGACTTTGCCCAAAGAACCAGATCTGGAAGATATAGAAGCACTGGTCAGCATTGTGAGATTCAATCTGGAAGAAAGTCAGACAGACAGAGAGAATTGTCTCCAAGGACTCTGACCCATGGCCAGGAGGAAAGGGAAAGAGGGGGGAACTGAGGACCCAACTTAATCCAGCAAGACCAGTCTTCAGGGAAGGCCAGCCATCCCATGACTTTCTCCCATCTTCTTCCTGCTTTCCTCCACTTGCCCCAACTTTCTTCCATTAGAGTTGAAAATGGGCTTCTCTCTCCGTCTTTGCACGCTGACCAGACGCATTTCCACGCACAGCCACTGTTTTGCTAGTATATGAAGACAGTTAGGAAATGGGGAAAATTAGAGTAGGATAAGATTTTCAGTCTGTTTTTCATTTTTTTAAAAAAATCTTTATTGAGAGTTTTCAAATAAACTCTTCTTTCCGGTTTCCTTGGGATCTTTATCTCTAATATCTTCTGAATGACATCCTGTGTTTTTTTCCAAAACGACTTTACTTTTGTACAAGTCCACCACATGTGGAAATATGATACTTCCTTTTCGCCACACTTCTAACATGCTGTATTCACATCTCTGTAGCATTTCCCGAATTTCTGGTGAGTCATATATCATCTATATGCCATTGGTTTAGCGCAAATTGTGTTTCCCCTTCTTCTTTCTCACTTGGTGGTGGCCCCAATGGTGCAGCAAGTTGCTGCTCCTCTTTCTGTCCTTGGTGTCCCTGCTCCAGATGACCAACCTATTCCCAGGATTCATTTTAAGTTTGGCTCATGCCTTTCAGAGTTTCTTTTGGCCTAGCAGGCCATCACCACCGATAGGTGGGTTTTGGATGTAGTCTGTCATGGCTACACAATTGATTTTCACATGCAGTCAAGCACAGGCTGGATTAAAGCCATGCAACCGTCGGAGGTGTTATGGCAGGAGGTCCATACTTTGTTAGAGAAAGGGGCAGTGGTCTCTTTGCACCTGGATGTTTCCCACCGCCTTTTTGTGGTACTTTTTGGTTTCTAAAAAAGGTGGAGGTCAGTGGGCCATATTGGACCTCAGGGGCCTTAACCTCCACATCTGGGTGCCTATGTTTCAGATGGTAACTTTGGTCACCATTCTTCCTTTGTTGCCGGAAGGCATGTGGTTTGCCACCATAGACCTCCGGGATACATATTTTCATATTGCGATTGCAGCGCACCACCATAAGTTTCTTACTTTCATGATAGATGGTCATGCTTTTTGTTTTATAGTGCTTTCCTTGGAATTTGTACGGCAGCCAGAGGTTTCACTAAAGTGATTGCCGCAGTTGCGGCTCACCTCCACACATGTGGGGTTACTGTGTTCCCTTACATCAACGACTGGCACAGTATCGTTCTCAATTTCTCTGTGACCTTCGTTTCACTTTGTCGCTTTTCCAGGATCTGGGTCTGGTAGTGAACTACATCATGTCCAAACTCCAGCCCACTCAGTCCATCCAGTTCACTGGAGCAACTCAGGATTCCGTGTCCCACAGGGCGTATCTCCCAGATGACTGTTTCACGATGTTGTGTGCAGCGGCCCTTCGGGTCAAGAAAGACCACTATGTCAACGCCAGGCAAATTCAATCCCTGTTGGGCTACATAGCATCAACCACAGTGGTGGCACAATTCGCAAGGCTCAAGATGAGGCCATTACAATCTTGATTCCTCTGTGTCTTCGATCCACTCTGCGACAGTCCATCTATCCACCTGAGTCTGCCACCATAGGTCTGCCACTTACTCAGTTGGTGGTTTCTGCAATGCAATGTGTGCAGGGATGACATTTCAACCAAGAGATCCATCTTTAATATCTTCTGAATGACATCCTGTTGCCTTGACAACAGTTGCCTCTCTGGTGGGACGGGGTGCACATACTGGGTGTCAGTGGACACGCACCGAAGCAAAGCATCACATCAACTATCTGGAGTTGCTTGCTATGTACAAAGCATTGCATGCCTTTTGGAATGCCCTTCAGGGGCATATGGTTCAAGTCTGCACAGACAATACCACGGGAGTGTGGCACATCAACAAGCAGGGAGGCATACAATCACGGTTGCTCCTGGCCCTCACCATGACCATATGGAAGTGGTGCATCCGCAATTCCATCTGGCCCATAGCCATTCACAACCCAGGACACCCCAATCTGCAAGCCGACAACCTCAGCAGGTCGCAGAACAACAGGCGCGAGTGGTCTCTCCACCAAGATGAAACGGAGGCTCTGTCCCAGTGGTAGGGTCAGCCGACCATAGACTTCTTTGCCACTCAGGACAATACTAAGTTCCAGATGTACTGTGCATGGGGGGCACATCCATCACCATCTGAGGAATGCCTTCCTCTTCGCCTGGACAGGGCAGCTCCTCAACACCTACCCAGCAGTGCCTCTACTCTCCAGGGTGGTGGCCAAGATGTACCACGATGGAGCCAATGCCATCCTGATAGTTCCAGGGTGGTCCCGGCAGCCCTGGTTTCCTCTGCTGTATGTGATGTTCGAGGGACGTCACTATACGCTTCTGTGTCGTCCAAACCTTCTCACCAGCAACCAGGGCACAGTTCGTCATCTCAACATCCAGTGGCTCCACCTGGCTGCATGAAGAATCTGGCCCCACAGTACTCAACAGAGGTCTTAGAGATCTTCACAGCAGCGCATAGGCCATCAACAAAGCAGACTTATGGTCGCAAGTGGGCCAAGTTTGCCGCCTTCGTGAGGGAGCGTCATGCTGATCCTTTGACAGCTTCCACAGCGCTGCTTCTTGACTTCCTCACCTCTTTAGCAAGGAAGGCTCTTGTGTTATCCTCATTAAAATGCTACTTAGCGGCCATCTCTGCTTATCGTAAACAATAGGACCAACCTTCCTGCTCTCAAATCCCGATGGTGCAGGTTTTTCTGCAGGGTTGAAAAAACAAGTATCCATGTTGAGCCCCTTCGCCACCTGCATGGCGTCTTCGGTTGGTGCTCTCGGCTTTGACTAAGCCACCTTTTGAGCCTCTGTCTTCGGCAGATCTCTCTCATTTATCTTGGAAAGTGGCTTTCTTTGTTGTAGTAGCAACTGCAAGGAGGACTAGTGAATTGTGCGCCCTACGTGTGGATGCCCCATACTTATGTTTTCATACAGACAAGGTCATATTGCGACCAGATGTTACTTTTTTGCCCAAAGTGGCTTATATGTTTCACATTGCACAGGATATTGTGCTTCCTGCTTTTCCCCCCTCATTCAGCTACGCCTTTGGAGCTCACCTGCACTTGTTGGATGTGCCTATTACCTGGACCATACTAAGGACTTTAGGAAATCCACTAGTCTTTTCTCCAGTACCGTCCAGATACCAGAGACTCACCAGTGTCCTCCCAGAAATTCTCAGCATGGGTGGTTGCGACCAATAGGCTGGCCTACCAGTTGGTGGGAAAGGAGTTTTCTCCAGGCTTGAAAGGACTCTAAAAGAGCCGTCGCTTAATCTACAGCCTTCTGTTGGGGCGTGCCTCTGGAGGATATCTGAGCTGCCACCTGGGCAACGCCAAAGACATTTGTCACACATTACAAAGTGGATCTTCTATTGAAGCGCCAAGCAGCCTTTGGCAGAGCAGTCCTCTTCTTGGTGGTGTCATGACGCCCACTATCCAGGGTTAGTAGCTTGCGAGTCTACATATGTGTGTATTTCACAGAGACCACAAAAAGAAAAAGCATGGTTGCTTATCTGTAACCATGTTTCTTCAAGTGGTCATCTGTTCAATCCACACATCCCCGCCCATCCTCCCCACATTCTGTCATGCCTTTGCCTTGGCCGCTGTGGCGGCGAGGAACAAGGCCTATAACCCCACCTGGGGTATATACCTTCAGGGAAAGGTGGGCAGGGCTATAGCCCAAGTCCAAACAGCTGTTTGAGCTTCCAAAATGCTGCACAGGTGCAACAAACTACATATGTGTGGATTTCACAGATGACCACTTGAAGAAACATGGTTACAGGTAAGCAACCATGATTTGTTATAGATTTTAGTTATTATTTTCTTCTCCAATTGTATTATCCTTTTCCAGAAGTTTCACTGTTCCATGAACCCTAATTCCTTGTCTTTTTTTTTTTAAGGGAGACCTGGAGCTTGGACTATCCATGCCCTTTTTATCAGCTGTTTTATAGCCTGAACAATCATAGGTAAACATATTGTTAAACATATTGGTGGTCTCAGATCATCAATATTCTTCATAAGAATTCCAGCTAGGTTTTTTTGTTCAGCCTTTTGGACCAATTACTCTTTTTTTCTTGCTACATCATGTCCAAACAGTGGCTCATGATGGCCTTGTCAGTATACCGATAACATGCAAACCTATGTGCTAATTCAGAAGTTAGACAAGAATATTAATATGAGAAATTCCTTCATTTATTGAGTCTCAGGGGTCTTGCAGAGAATTCAAAAACTCTCCATCTGAGTTGGAAGCTGGGAAACATTTCCCTCATACACCAGCCAGATCTTTTAAACCACTCAAAAACCATGTGGCTAATCTTATCAAAAACTGCTCAAAGGTCTAAGAAGATCTTGACCTTGTTGAACTCATGGTAGAAACCATATTCCTGGACCATTAAAGCAGCCCCAGTGAAGTCTCTGTAAACTAATGGAGTAAAATCTTCATAGAATAGCTATTGTTGGATGAAATAGAGATTAACATAAGAACATAAGAAGAGCCATGCTGAATCGGGCCTCAGCCCATCTAGTCCAGCATTCTGTGTCACACAGTGGCCCACTAGTTGTACACGGGGATCTCTAGCAGAAAGGAGGGCAAAACCCTCACCTGCTCCCGACCCCCCACAACCAGTACCCGGGGAAAATCCTGCCTGCCTCCATCAACACAGAGGTGGCACTTGGATGTCCATTTCAGTAGCTACTGATTCCCTTGGTCTCCATGAATCTGTCTAATCCTGCCTTGAAGCTGTCCAGGCTGACAGCTGTCACAACCTCCTCTGGAAGTGAGTTCCATAACCCAATGACCCTCTGGGTGAAGAAATATTTCCTTTATTAGTCCTAACTTTCCTACCTTGGAGCTTTAGGAGTGCCCCTAGTCCTAGTGTTGTGTGACAGAGAAAATATTTTTCTTTGTTCACCTTTTCTATCCCATGCATGATTTTATACACTTCGATCAAGTCACCTCTTAAACGCCGTCTTTCAAGGCTGAAAAGACCAAGGCGTTGCAACCTGATTTCATAAGGGAGCTGCTCCATCCCTTGGATCATATTTGTTGCCCTTCTTTGTACCTTTTCCAGTTCCGTTATATCCTTTTTTGAGGTGCGGTGACCAGAATTGTACACAGTACTCAGATGTGGCCTCACCATAGATTTGTAGAGAGGCAATACAACATTTGCCGACCTATTTTCGATTCCCTTCCTGATCATGCCAAGCATAGAATTTGCTTTTTCACTGCTGCAGCGCACTGGGTTGACATCTTCATTGAGCTGTCCACCAAAACCCCAAGATCCCTTTCCTGGTTTGTCTCAGAAAGCTTTGATCCCATCAGTTGATAAGTGTATTTGGGGTTCTTTGCCCCGATGTGCATGACTTTACACTTGTTTAGGTTAAAATGCATTTGCCACTTTGTTGCCCATTCACTCAATTTCGAGAGATCTTTCTGGAGCTCTTTTACAGTCAGTTTCATTTTTAACTACCCTGAACAGTTTAGTGTCATCTGCAAACTTTGCTACCTCACAATTTACGTCTACATCCAGATCGTTTATGAATAAATTAAAAAGTAACGGTCCTAAAACTGAACCTTGGGGTACGCCACTTCTCACCTCTTTCCACCCAGAGAAGTGTCCATTTATTACCACCCTTTGTTTCCTACAGTTTAGCCAGGTTCCAATCCAGGACAAGACCTGTCCCCTGATTCCATGGCTAAAGAGCTTATTTAGGAGCCTTTGGTGAGGGACTTTGTCAAAAGCCTTTTGAAAGTCCAGGTAAACAATATCGACTGGGTCCCCTTTATCTATGTGTTGACACAACTGTCCCTGAATATCCAGAGTCATGTGTTCTCACTTTTAACTAGTTTCCACTACATTTATTTTCTTTCCATTATATAAAGAAACCAAGAAGAGTAAAAATAAATAAAGCTGTGCATCTTTCAAAAATAAGATGCATTTGTATTTTACTACTTATCATCATCAATCATCATCATCATTGTTGTCGTCTTTATTTGTACTTTGCCCCCTCCCCCCAAATGGACTTGGGGTAGCTTACAACAACCAACAGATACAGAAAATTGTATAAGCAATAAACAATTTCAACAATAAACAAATATCACTTTGTACAATTAAAATGACACAATAGTATAAACATTAATAAATAACAGTTTAAAAGCTATTTGCCCTCTGAAAACTGTATACAGTGTTCCCTCACATAAGTGAAAATCCATGAAGTAGGGACGCTATATACAGTAGAGCTGCTTCTGCCTTTGCGGCTCTCCCTCCCTCCTTCACTCGCTCACCCACCCGTACTCCCTCACTCACTCACTCACTACTCACCAGGCCGAGTCCTGGTTCTGCCACCAGGACCCAGCCTGGTAAGTAGTGAGTGAGGGAAGGTGGGTGGCTAGGCTCCTGCGTCTGCCTCTGCTGCTGCCCTTGCCATGCTCGCTTCGCTCCCCCCTCGCTCGCTACTTACCGGGACTAGTCCTGGTTCTACTGCCGGGACCTGGCCCAGTGAGTGAGCAAGTGAGGGAGGGCGGGTGAGTGAGCAAGTGAGGATGGCAAGGGCAGCAGCGGAGGCAGAAGCAGGAGCCTGGCTACCTCTTCCAGAATCCTGCTTATGCTGCTGCTTCTGCCTTTGTGGCCCTCCCTCCTTCGTTCCCTCACCCACCAGGACTCGGCCCGGTGAGTAGCAAGGAAGGAAAACCGCAAAACAGCGAGTCCTCGAAAAGTGAACTGTGGAGTAGTGAGGAAACACTAAATATAAAAACCATTTATATTTAGGAATGTGCGATTGATAAAACAAATGTTTCAAAAATCATTACAAAATGGGGGAGCACAGGTATTTCATTTTTCAAGTGCTTCTAAAGTATAATTAATGAAAAATGTTACTATAACAAGAGTAGTTACATTTTGTTACTATTTTATTATAGTAATTGTGCATAATTACTATAATTAGGAAAACTTCAGGGGCTCTTTTCTCCCTCATTCTTATAGATATTGGGGTGAAAATTGCTGCAATGGCAGAACACATTTACCATTCTTAGCAGACCAAAGTTCAGAATATTTCACTTATCCACAAACTTTTGGTGAATTTGCCATTTTTTTAATAATAAAGAAAAAATGTTTCTGGTTTGAAAGTGTTATTTTCTGTGTAATTATGTAGTTCTTGTGTAATGATGTAGTTTTCTGTGTAATGATGTAGTTTTACTGCAGGAACTTTGTTTTTGTGGCACAAACTTCATTACATTGATGGAGACACAACAAGATACTATAGTTAAATGTGCTATAGAATGATATCCCTCCCACAAAAACAATGTTTTGCGATTTAATAAACTTTTCCCACTCGCTCAACTGGTGTGTAGCTTTGGGCTGGAGTGTCATCAGTATGCTGATGACACTCAGCTCATTCTGAGGATGGGGGGCCGGCTGGACTCCGTACCCAATAATTTCCATCTGTGCCTTGATGCCGTTACTGGATGGCTGCGAGCTAGCAGGTTGAAGGCGAATCCGGCGAAGACAGAGATCCTTTGGCTGGGTCGTCCGGGTGATAGGGATATCCAACTGCTGACCCTGGATGGCGTGGCACTATGCCCATCATCATCTCCATTGACCCTCTGCTGTCAATGGAGACCCAAATCTCCACTGTCAGCAGAATCGCGTTTTTCCATCTGCGACAGGCAAAGCGTCTGGCCCCCTATTTGTCCCGGAATGATCTAGCCACGGTAATCCAAGCCACTGTCATCTCAAGGCTTGACTACTGTAATGCTCTTTACATTGGCCTTCCCTTGACCGTGATCCAGAAACTCAAGCTTGTGCAGCATGCTGCAGCCCGGCTACTCGCAGGGGAGCCTGCGACATGCCGCATTACTCCAATCCTGCAGGATCTGCACTGGCTACCAATTGAATGCCAGATCACCTTCAAGGTGTTAGTTCTTACTTTTAAGGCCTTGTATGGTCTGGGGCCAGTGTACTTACGGGATCACCTGATTCTATATAATCCCCCTGAGATCACTTCGTTCAGAAGACTCGAATCTTCTAACCATCCCCAGTGAGAAATCCTTTTGGCTAACTTCAACTAGACGGTGAGCTCTCTCCACCAATTAGGATCTGACATTTATAACCCAGGAACAAAAATCATAGTAAATACACCATCAAGGGTCATCTAGACCAACCTTCTTCTTCCAGTCAAAAGGGTACCATCTAAACTCCCCCATTGAGTCAGAGGAGAACTCCAAGGGCCATTCATTTCAGGATTTCTTCCCAACACAGAGATTTACTTACTAGAGAAATATGAGTCAGTCCTCCTCTTTGCAGCTGTTAGGAAAGGACAAGTATCTCTTCATTATCCTGAGCAGTGCTTTCTGATGGTGATGCATTCTGAAAGATGTAGTTTAGAGCAGGGCCGTCTGAATTTTCTAGCATAGAGCTCTTCCCTTCCCAAACTACATTTCCCAGAGTTCTGTGCTGTTCCCCAAAAACACTGTTCCCTCCTTTCCCACTTCTAATGGCTAGTTACAGAGGAATGGGAGCTTTTCTTTTTCACTTTGCAAGCTGACTTTGGGAGGGAGCTTTGCCCACCCATACCCCAAATAACGAGCCGACAACAATAACGACACAGACAAGTAACTTTGGGTTCAAATCTTTGGGCAACATTTATTGTTACCTATTGAATTCCTAACCACTAACTCAAGGGGTGTTAGGAATCAACCAACTTCAACCAAATTTGGGGGCGAACACCGGGGCTGGTCTGCCAAAACACCAGATCCAGCCACAACAGGGAAAAGGGTAAGGGGCCAACTCACCCGAGCTTGAGAATAGCCCCCTACCCTTCCAGGGCCATCCAATCCACCTCACTCAACAACAGAACTTCACTGTGAGGATTTAACTAACTGGCCCTCACCCCTAAACGGGATGCCTTCAGGTGAACACCAATTAGGGAATTTCCCTAACAACCAACCGCCTCTCTATTTAATCTAACCTAATTATAAAAAACACCACAGCCTATAGCCCCTAAGGAATTTAGGAGGTGGGCAAAAACCCTCCCCGGCTTAAAAGCAGCAGTAGGAGTCAAAATACCACACCTGGCCCCTAAGGTGGCCTGGAATTATGAACCAAGGGCGGGAGTGGTGGGACGCAGAACAAGCTAGGAATGGCTTGTTGGGGCGGGGCCTCGCTGAAAGCCCCACCCCCCACGCCAAAAGGTTCCCCCAGGAACCTTTGCTCTCCTCGAGGCAGGGAGGGGCAAATCCCTCTCATCCCAGCAAGCTGGGATGAAAGGTCGTTGCCCACCCATACCCCGAATAATGAGCCGACAACAATAACGACACAGACAAGTAACTTTGGGTTCAAATCTTTGGGCAACATTTATTGTTACCTATTGAATTCCTAACCACTAACTCAAGGGGTGTTAGGAATCAACCAACTTCAACCAAATTTGGGGGCGAACACCGAGGCTGGTCTGCCAAAACACCAGATCCAGCCACAACAGGGAACAGGGTAAGGGGCCAACTCATCCGAGCTTGAGAATAGCCCCCTACCCTTCCAGGGCCATCCAATCCACCTCACTCAACAACAGAACTTCACTGTGAGGATTTAACTAACTGGCCCTTACCCCTAAACGGGATGCCTTCAAGTGAACACCAATTAGGCAATTTCCCTAACAACCAACCGCCACAACTTGGGGGCAGGTGTCTACCTTGTCCCCAACCCCCACCAATCTTCTAACACCCCCACTAAACCTTGCTGTATATCTAACAGAAACAGGTGGTTGCCCTCGTCAGACAAGTGAACCCCATCCCTCCGGAATATACCATGGTTTTCCGGATGCAAAAATCTATGAGGCACATAAGAGCCGTTGGCACCATGTACCACCGACCTCATTGCCCTGTTAACCCGCTTCAGCACCCTGACCAGGAGCCTGAAGTCGCCACCACCGGGCCAACACATCCTCGGCACAATTGCCGACCATACGATGTGTACTGCGGGCCATGCCCGCCAGATTGCATACAGATCGGCCCGAGCCTGCAGGTACAGTGCTCGGCCGGTCAGCAATCCCAGGTCATTACCTCCCAAGTGTATCACAAGAATATCCGGGGGTGGGACCCCCCTCCCGTGGAACAACAATGGCCGAAGCCTGTCCCACCGCAGACCGCGTCTGCCCAACCACTGCACATCCAACCTGGATGCCAGGCCCAACTGACGTCCGAGGGGTGACAGGACCTTCAGCCTCCCGGCGCATCCCATCGGACCTGCAATGAAAAGAAACTGGGCAACATCAAACCGCTTATAACTGAACATTACGAAAATAAACTTTGTAAGCGTCTGACCTCCACCTCCCGAGGGACCTAATTGCTTCGGTGTCATACCCCATTGCAGCTGCAGAGGACACCGCGCCAATTCTGAAGGAGTGGGTTCCGAACTTCACCCCTTCCAAGCCCAATAATTTCAGGGCCTTTTTAGTTACTGCCCAAAACTGAAATTTAGACAGTGGCGTCCCGTCCAGATGGCAAAAAAGATAACCGGTACCCATGCCACGAACAGCCAAATATTGTGACATGGCTCGCACCGGACACAACTCGCCGTCACTAGCTCTCCCCAGTCGGACCAAAGAGCCCTTACCAGCCTGATCAGTTTTTGAAAATCTGACATTTAAAGCCAAAAAGTCCTGATCCAAAGAAATGTCAGATAGTAAAAAGGCCCTGTGAGAGAGGTCTTCCTTTGATGAAGCCACCAACTCACTGATTCTAAAGGCCCCAAAAATGCGGTGAGGGCAGCCGAATGGAACAAAGCCTGCTCGTAACGGGAGTCACACACCGATGACCACACCCGGCCCAAACCCTTCAAAATATCAGGGGTTAAGGGTTCCCTGGAGTCAACAGACCTGCCAATTTGTCTGGACCATCCAGCCATCAATTTGTGAAGGCAAAAATCATTAGTCGGGTCGTGCAAGCCCTGCGCCTTGAACCAATAGGCCAGCGCCGACAATTTAACGCGAATGGTATGGGCAGCAAGACCCCGCCTATGATGGTATACACAAAACTGGGCGATGTGGTCATACGGCACCAGGAGGGTCTCAGGTAAACCATAATACTCCCTGAATTCCGCAAACTCCCTGACAGCCCTGAAGTACCCGCGTCGGGAGCTGGGGGCTAACGCCAGAGCCATGCCGACCGCTACTTCGTCACTCCAACCAGCCAGAGATGGTCTGGCATGCTTTTCGGGAGGACCTCTGCATCGGGCGCCAATTGCCTGAAGCGCTCCATCTGCATACGAGACAGAGCGTCGGCCAATGAATTATCAAGCCCCGCAATGTGGAATGCCCGAAACAATATGTTCGCCTCTAAACAAAGGAGCGTAAACGCACGCAACAGGCCCATTACCCTCCTGGACCGAGAAGTAAGTGTGTTGATAACATGCACTGTGGCCATGTTATCACACCAAAAATGCACAGTGGAGTTAGCAAACCTATCCGTCCAAATGTGCACTGCCACAAAAATAGGAAAGAATTCCAGAAAAGTCAGATCAGATGTAACACCCAAACTGTGCCAATCCTCAGGCCACAGTTGTGCACACCACTGACCCTCAAAAAACACTCCGAAACCTAGAGATCCGGAGGCATCCGAAGCTACCTTCAGGGCATCTTTTACTAGCAAATCCTGCCGCCAAAAGGAAATGCCATTGAAATTTGAAATGAAACTCAGCCAAATTTCCAAGTCTGCCTTGATGTCCCTGGTAACCCGGATACGGTGATGCGGCAACACAGTGCCAGAAATTGCATCACACAACCTGCGCAGGAAAGCCCTGCCAGGAGCCACCACTTTGCAAGCAAAGTTCAGGTGACCTATCAGCACCTGGAATTCTTTCAACGTGGCCTTTTTCTTGAGCATAAACTGCTCAATCCTGACCTTCAGGTCCGCCACCTTCCCCCATGGCAGCCTGGAATATTGGTTCACCGTATCCAACTCCACCCCCAGGAATGTCAAAACCGAGGCTGGCCCCTCAGTCTTTTCCTCGGCTAGGGGCACCCCCAAGCTTTGGGTAAGGCGCTTGAACGTGCCCAACAGCGACTCACAGTCACCTGACCCAAAACGGCCCACAAAAAGGAAGTCATCCAAATAATGGACCACCCCGCTAAGGCCCGCCTCGGTTCTGACCGCCCATTCCAAAAAGGTACTAAACGTCTTGAAAGCGGTGCACGACACAGAGCAACCCATGGGTAATGCACGATCGATGTAAAACAAGCCATCGAACCGAAAACCCAACAGATCAAAATCAGCTGGATGGACCGGGAGCAATCTAAAAGCAGATTTGATATCACACTTAGCCAATTCCGCTCCCGGCCCGTGTCGTTTGACCACGCGCACAGTCGCATCGAACGACGTGTAGTACACTGTGCAAAACTCGTCCGGTATCGCGTCATTCACAGAGCTGCCCCTTGGATAGGACAGATGATGAATGAGACGATACTCGCCCGGTGCCTTTTTAGGCACAATTCCCAATGGGGAAACTCTCAAACTCGCAACTGGAAGAAACTCAAACGGACCCAACACCCGTCCTTCCCCCAGCTCTTTGGCGATTTTTTGCCGCACCACATCCTCCATACCAATTGTAGACTTTAAATTGGGAGAAAGACGTGGTGCCCTAGGACCCAGGGCTGGAATGCGAAAACCGAAGGTGAACCCGGACAGCAAATAGCATGCCGCGGCTCCGTTCGGATAGATCTTCAGCCACTGTCCTAGCGGGCCCAGTTTAACTGGCCTGGGACCCTTTTGGAAGGGGTGGCTGAGCCGAAGCCTTTTTGGAGTATCCCTCTCTGGGATATCCCCTCCAAGGCTTCCCCCTGTTGCACTGTTTCACCCCATGCTGGCCCCCACAAGTAGAACAGGCGTGCAGGTATCTGCACACCTTTCTGCTGCACGCCCCCTGGGAGGAGAACTCCCAACACACCGGTCACTGCTTTCTGGACTGCCCCCCCCCCCCCGGGGCGACCGGCAGAAAGGGCTGGACGCTCTTGGCGTTCTGCACCAAGTGACCGCTGTCGGCCGGCTCCCCGGGGACCGCCTTGGTGGCATTCATCACGGCCAGCCAGAGCTGCTCGTGAATGAGGTCCCACTGGATCCGCGGGTCACAGCCCGCCAAGGCTCGGAAGCGCCGGTCATACTCGAGCCAAGCCTTCCCAACGAACCTAACCTTGGCCCCATAGATAATGTTGAGGTAGCGCACCAACGATTTTGCCCTGTAGGGCTGGGCATCCACTAAGATGCCCATGTATATCGTGTAGCACGCTAGCCAATTCTCCCAATTCTGTTCGACCTTGCGCCGCTTTAGCTTCTCCTTTCCCTCGTCATCCAACTCCTCCTTCTCCTTCTTCTCTAACTCTTTGTAGAGTAAAGAGAAAAGATCGACAAACTCGTTCCGTAGGATTTTCTCCAACGTCTTGGGGGCCAAATGGGCCCCCAAAACCCCATCCGTTGCGGCCGGCAAAATGGGTGCGGTCCACCTATCCGTCCCCCAAAACTGGGTCATATCCCCCGTACGCGCGGCCTCCAAGGAGACCGCGCCCCCAGTGGCCACCGGTGCAGCACCACCCAGGGATAAACCCGCTACCACAGCCGCCCCAGGGAATACCGGGGGGGAGCCCACCAATCCAGCTACAACCCCTCTCCCAGCCGCCGCCACACTAACACCCAGCGCCAGTGGGGAAGAAGCTCCGCACGGCGCCCCCAAGGCCCCCCCAAGCCCACGGAAACCATCCCAGGGCCAAATAGCACTGGGCTCCTTACCGTATCCCGAAGGGCCCGCCACCTCCAGCGCCGGTCCAACCGCCTGTGACACCGCCGCTGGGACTGCCCGTACCGCGGGTGGCTCCGGTACCCGAGCCAGTCCAGCGTCCACCAGACGGCCTTCCGGCCCGACCGCATGGCTATCCGCCTCCACCGCACGACCGACCGGCTCCGGCAGCTGGCTTTGGCTCACCAGCTCTCCCATGGGCGCCCCGTCCATTCCTTCCGGGATCTCCTCCGGTGTCTCCGCCTCCTGGCCAGCTTCTAAAACCGCGAGACGAGAGAGCATTTGTTTAACCAGTCGAGCCTTGCTGACCCGACCCGCCTCCCCCGCGTCCGCGGGCCCCACGGGCAACCCCCTGCGCCTCTCGAGTCCCTCGATTCTGGCCATCATGGCCGCCAGTGTCGCGGAAGACACGGCCTCCTCATCGGACGATGAATCCTCTGCCGGCGGTGGTCGCTTCTCCCCGGATTTCCGCGCTGGTCCCTTCCCTTTCGCGCTGGGGACGTTCTTCCTTGGTTCCATCCTGCAAAAAATTCGACAGACACACCCATGAGCACCCTTGTTCCGGAGTGCCACCGTATCCAGGCCTCCGTAAATGAGCTGGAACCAACCCACTGCCCACGATCGACATCCAGCCAGGAACATACCAGTACTGAAGCCGCAAGCAGCAAAGATCCACTCCCATCTAATTCCTCGGGTCACTCCTCATGGGAATCGCCCTCTAACCTTGCTGCTGCCTAAACTTCACCTGGCCCTTTTCACGTCCCTTGCTGCCTCTTTTATTTATTTATTTATTTGCATGCCAAACATATCCCGCTCTTTAAGCCACTCCTCATGGGGATTATTATCCAACCTTGCCATTTTAGGAACCCATCCGTGCTGCGCACGACTCTGCCAGATCCCCTCACTCTACTGCTTAAACACTTGTTCGGCCTCCAAGCCTGCCCAAACGTTCCAACTGCGCGCCACTATCTCAACCCAACCCCGGGGTCCTCCAAAAGGTCAACAACCAGCTACATAAATTGGTCAAAGCTCACCCCGACACGGGCTGGCCTCGAACTCATGACCCTCTGTTCGGTAGAGAGCTGTGCAGCTGACCCCCGCCAGCTGCCCATTCCCAGTACAATTAAACCTGCTCCTGAGCATTACTACACCACGAGGCAGCCCCACTGGTGCCGGAACCCTCGGCCGCCCAACAAATGGCGGCCGGGCACAGCCAGCCATCATCCTTGCTCCCAAGGCACCTCAAAATGGCGCCCAACCCTTCGGCCGCCAAACAAAATGGCGGCCGGGAACAATCAGCCATCATCCTTCCTCCCAAGGCACCTCAAAATGGTGCCCAACCCCTCGGACGCCAAACAAAATGGCGGCCGGGAACAGCCAGCCAATATCCTTCCTCCCAAGGCACCCAAAATGGCGCCCAACCCCTCGGCCGCTAAACAAAATGGCGGCCGGGAACAGCCAGCCATCATCCTTCCTCCCGGGCACCTCAAAATGGCGCCCCCACCCCTCGGCCGCCAAACAAAATGGCGGCCGGGAACTGCCAGCCATTATCCTTCCTCCCAGGCACCCCCAAAATGGCGCCCGACCCTTCGGCCGCCACACAAAATGGCGGCCGGGAAACAAAATGGCGGCCGCGCACAGCCAGCCATCCCCGCTCTCCCAAGCAACCCAAAAGCTTCCCCAACTGGCGCCAACCACTCTGCCGCCACACCCACTGGCGGCCCGAACAGCCAGCCAACGCCAGCACTCCAGCAGGAAGCCCCCCGAGCTAGCGCCCGTGCCAACGGCTGCCCAACATGGCGGCCGGGAAGCAAACACCCCGCCTGCCTCCCTGCCTGCCACTCCGGCCCATGAGGCCAAGATGGCGGCCAAGATGGCAACCGGCCGTTTTTTAAACGGCCGGCTGGGCATCCCACCTTCCTCCCCCCCAACCACGGAGGCCCTTCCCAGGCCCCGCAGTAAGCGGTGAGGGGGAGGAAACAACCGGGGCACCCCCCCGGCCGCCGACGCCGGTGCCCCCAAGCCAAGTAACGGGCGCCGACCTTCTTCTGCGCTCAGGCCAAGGGGGAGGGGGGAAATCCCCCCTCCTCCCCCTGTCACCACAGGGAGCCTGGGACATACCCCCCGGGAAGACCCCCGCCGCACCCGCCGCACCCGCCGCCGGGCCCAGCCAGCCCGGCCACCACCGCAGCCCCCAGGCCCGGGCGGACGGGGCGCGCGGGGGAAGTAGGGGAGATCCAAAGGAGGAGGAGGGAGGAGGAAGCGCACCCCCTCACCCCCTCCCCAGGACCCGGCACTGACCTGCTCAGTTGCCTCAAGCTCTACCCCCAGCAAACGCCGCTCCGCCGTCTCGGTTGTCTCTTCCTCTCCTTCTCCCCTCTTCCTCCTTCTTCTTTCTACTTCCTTCTTCTTCTCTCTGCTACACGTCTTCTCCCTTTGATTCTTCGATGCTTCTTCTGTCCTTCCTGTCTTCTCCGCAATCCCTTCCACTCCTCTGGTCGCTTCCTCCTTTCTTCCTTTCTCGTCCTCTTCTCCCGTCACGTCTTCTCCTCTTCTCTCTTTCTTTACCTCTCCTCCCTACTACTCTTCTCTTCTTTCTCCTCCCTTCTTCCGTCGTCTGTCTTCCTCCGGCCTTCCTTCAAAGCTGCGAGCAGAGAGGGTAAGACACAACCTCTCTGCACGCAGAACAAGCTAAGAATGGCTTGTTGGGGCGGGGCCTCGCTGAAAGCCCCGCCCCCCACGCCGAAAGGTTCCCCCAGGAACCTTTGCTCTCCTCGAGGCAGGGAGGGGCAAATCCCTCTCATCCCAGCAAGCTGGGATGAAAGGTCGTTCTGAGGTTTACAAAACTAAAATGAAAAAGTATGGGATAAGTTTTGTTTCTAAAATTCTTGGTGTGGGCCATGCAAACATGTCAGATATGACTTCTGACTTACAAAAATTAAGATTTTCTTCCAAATTCCGAGACTTTAGAAATTTTTGCACATGTCTAATTTTTACAATTCAAAATCAGCTGCACTTCGTAACAGTAGGGGCAGAAAAGAAATTTGCTGGGTTTCATGCCTCCTAAGACTGGAAGAGAGAAAAGCAGAATTTGTCTTTAATATCTTTATATTCCCAAATATATATTGCTTTGAATTGCTTTGAATGTGATTTTATAAATCACTTTGAATGTGATTTTCCTGCTTCATGGCAGGGGGTTGGACTGGATGGCCCACGAGGTCTCTTCCAACTCTATGATTCTGTGATTCTATAAACACAAAATCATTTTCCTACATTAAATTTGTGTACAATAAAAAGCATATATTTAAAATCCTGCAAAGTGGATTGAAGCTAGGTTCCATAGTAAAAGTAATCACCTTTCTGGTTTCAAAGGCTCCAGATCTGTCAGTGTACTCACCCCCACAGCAAAACCAATTCCTCCCAAACTGATTTCAAAATGGATTATAGTGTCAGTGTAGAAGTGTCCATAGCTACTCCCAGTATCTACTGCTATATATGTGTTGAAAACAAAGAGACTCTAAGAAAAAAAGTAAAACAATTTCCCACTAGCAAGACTTAATACACAGAAATGCAAAGTGAGACTACTGTGTTAAACACCCAGAGCCGAGGACTCCATGGATGAATCTGTTCCAATCTTTTCCACATTTGATTTTTTGAAAAACAATCTCCTTCCCTCTGTAACTCTCAAATTCATCTCATTCCAAATATAAAGAGATTTGCAAAGTTTTGGATATTCTTTTGAAAATGACCTTAAAATTTTCTCCAACCCTATGAAGCTTCTCATTTCTGAAACAAGGCTCTTCTTCACAGCAGAAGCACAGTAGGTCACATTCCTTGTGATACTAGGTAAAGCAACCTGCTTTTCAAACCAAGATCTAAAATCTTCTCTTCACAGCATATCCCTATAGCTGCTGGGCCCATAACCTTATAGACAGTGTGTGTAGCAGTTAGTGATCCTGCTTAAAGAGCAAAGACACCAATGGCTTGGAGAAACAAATGAATGACTTTCTTATAGAAACTCCATTCTAAAATAGGAAAGTTACTCAGGGTGCTAACTTCATTCTACTGGTGAGAATATACATGGTGGAAAAACATCCCTAACTCTTTTCCATTTACATTGCAGAGGGATCAGGATAGACGGTTAAGGCAGGAGGACACTTAGTCATTCAACCTATCTGTTACTATTGCCTTTTTGTTACATTCTTGAATCTCTGTTGATAAGCATGATTGCACATCTAACAAAAAACAAGCTTTCCCTTCTCAGAGAACAGATTCCTCCTAACGGCTGTTTTTTTTTTGGTTTAATGTTATAATAAAGGTCTTCATGAATATAGAATTCATTTGCATACTTAAAAGCCTTATGTACCATTAAAAATTCTCACTGTCAAAACAAGAAGTATTGAAATAGGGAGCTAAATTGTACTGTTAGCATGCATATTCTTTTGATTGTCATATTGTATAAAATATAGCTTCATTACAGACCATTAAAATAATCATATTTAGATTATAGGTGCCAAAATATTGATTATCCGAGAACTTACATGTTATTTTTCATGGGCATATGTATAAGGAAAGCTGTGAAGATTCCCACTTCTCTACACATAAACACACTCTTTTATTTACCGACTTCAATGTGAAGAAATATAATGAATTAAAGATTTGCCTAGAATATTTATTTTTTTCTATACAGAGTAGGAAAAAAAAACCTAGGCAGAAGATACAGCAGTAATGAACGATAAAAACACTGGTAGTACTATATCAGCTTTATTGAAAGGTTAGTCCAATTTTAATATGTGGACATTTCATCTAGGCAAGTCAAATCGTCTATTGGGAACGGAAGGAGTTTCTTCGGAGATATGCTATATCGCAGTGGTTCTCAACCTGTGGGTCCCCAGATGTTTTGGCCTTCAACTCCCAGAAATCCGAACAGCTGGTAAACTGGCTGGGATATCCAGGAGTTATAGGCCAAAACACTTTGGGGCCCACAGGGTGAGAACCACTGCTATATAGGGTCCCAGGATAGAGGTGTTGGTGGGGAAGGGGGATCTATTGAGCCTCAAAATTCAATTCTACCATCATGAAATGTTCATTCATTCCTCCAATTTCTATCATAATAGCAACTTAAAACTTAGATTGCTACAAAGAAAAGGGTGGGCAAACTGACCAAGGGAATGTGAAGACAGCAAATATAAGAGTTTTAGGTATGTATGATTTTAATCTCTCTCCCCCCTCACCCCTTTCTCTGAAGTGCTAGAAATTTGAGGAGTGCAGACAAAGTTAATGGAGAAGGGAGACTTTTTATGGGGGACAAAACCTTCGTGTTGCCCTCACCCAGCAATATTGCTGTAGGACTCTGTATCCACTTGATCTTTTTTGCTACCAGGTGCAAGCTTTCAAATTAATGCAGGAGTGCTATTACATATAGCAATGTAGAAACTTCCATTGGGTCAGGACCACTTTTCAGGCTGCCCTGTTTTGTTTCAGTTTAACATACAATATTTGTGGAGAAGGGTATTTTATAAGTTAAAGTACATATTATTAGCTATTTAATTAAAATGATGAGCTATATTAAATTCATTACAAAATAAAATACATTACATGAATTAGTTCTTCCAATGATTTTGAGATTTTACAATTCATTTACTTGCCTAAAGTGGAGAAACAGCATACCTGAGGTATATCCACATGCACCACTTTTTGCAGGGCTAGTCCAAAGTGGCAGTACTCAAGACCAGCCCTAGGAACAGGTACAGAAGTCACATCCATCCTACTGTGGGGGTGGGACAGAATCCAGTCCATCTGGTGGCTTAGCCCCACTGGATGGCCACCCTTACCTTGTTGTTGTCATAGCTGAGTTCCAGAGTTCCTGACTATACCTGGATATCTTTGCAGATATAAGCAAAAGTGCCTATTAGGCATGGTTTCGAAACCAAAAATGGCGATTCTAAAATCAAATGGGGGGGGGGGGATTTTTTTTATTAGTAAAAGAAAGACTTACAAAAAAATTTCCCCAAAAATTTCTAAAATGTAACTTAAGTACTAACGAAATTCGTTAGTAATTCGTATGCCAGAGCATGCGCATTCCAGATGGTTTTGGCCTACAACTCCCAGAAATCCTAACAGCTGGTAAATTGGCTGGGGTTTCTGGGAGTTGTAGGCCAAAACTTGAATAAACCACACTGAATTCTAGATGGGACTCTCCAAATAGGAAGGAGGGAGGGAAGGAGGGAGGGAGGGGGGTATTCTATTCTTGGAAGCAGCAAAAGAAAAGGAGGAGGAGCCCCCCCTCGCTCCTCGCTGCCTCTCTCTCACCCCGATCCTGAGGGAGCGAGGGCCCAAGTTTGCCCAGGCTGAGAGGAAAAGGAAGAGGCCTGAGGCTGTGAGGAATGGTGGGAGTTGAAGTCCAAAACACGTACCTGGAGGGCTGAAGTTGGCCCCTGCGATGGGGCATGGCAGCAGAGCAACGGGGAAGAGAAGGAGGGGGGAAGCGTGGAGGACTACACTTTCCAGAATGCATTGCCTACCTAGCAGCAGCGTCACTTCCAGTTCCCCATAGAAATGCGGGAAAAAGAAGAAGCTGAATGAAGGAGGGAAGGAAATGAGGGGGAGAAGACAGGGAGAAGTGAGTACGTAGTACAATAATTAATTAATTAAGAATTAAGAATTTATTACGATCATAACGCAAATTGTTGGCCTCAAGGACTGTAAAAGGAAGTCTACTTCCAGGTTCGCGGCAGCGATCCGTAAAAGCTCAAAAGTCCCATTACATACGAATCTCTTACGAATCCTTTTAATTTCCGTTTCATTTTTCTCATGCCTAGTGCCTATGTGACTTGGAGAGGGGAATGGATAAAGGAGAGAGGTAATCGCCCTCCTTTCTCAGAGTCATGTGGAGCATGGAGAAGGTGAGGTGGCAGTACTGGCCCATTAGTACACTAAGATCAATCCCGAACCAGAACCAGCTTAACAGTTTGCACTATCCAGAAGTGTGGGGCTGTTCTAGAGCTTTGGGAGATGCAGGTAACAGAGAAGGTTCTCACCCACTTTGAGGTATAGTACCTATGTAGATGTGCCCTTAATTGTAACAGGGGAAGCAGTACCTGGAAGTCTGTGGTTGCTGGCCCCATGATAATACCAGCTGTAGGAACATGGAGGAAAGCTAACTGTAAAGTATTTATGTATGTTGATAAAAAAACATACCCCCTCCCATTATTTTGGTTATCAAGTCTTTTTCAAAGTTTTTTTTTAAAAAAATAGGCTTGGACCTTAGAAATGCATGAGAGATTGCTTCCTTGGAAGTTTCTTATGGCTAGAACTGCTTCTTCCTTTGGAATAGTTTAATCACTTCTATTTTGAAACATGTTAACATACTTTGCAGTTTACTAGAGAATTTGAAGATTATATATATATATATATATATCTCCCAAAGATACTACTCTCTGGTGAGCTCGCCATGGGTCAGCGCAAGAGAGGCGCCCCCAAAAAGAGATATAAGGACTCCTTGAAACAACATCTGAGGCTCGGCCAGATTGATCACCAGCAATGGTCTACCCTGGCCTCACATCAGGAGGCATGGAGACGCACTATCCACAATGCTGAGGCCTCTTTCGAGAAGACACGCCGAATGGATCTCGAAGAGAAACGACAACGCAGAAAGAACCGCAACTTGGAAACAACATCACCCAAGGAGACTTTCTGCTGTGCTTTCTGCAACTGAACTTGTCTATCTCAGATTGACCTTTTTAGTCATCAATGTGCTTGTAAAAAATGTGGGATGAGTCCTTCCTGAATCTTCGTTCGCGAAGTAATGCCGATACACACACACAAGAACAACAGAAGAATTAGTGCTGTGCAGAGTAACAACTATACAAACACACAAGTTCAAAAAGTTTTTTGTAATAAAGGTTATAATAACATGTATACAGGCATTCAAAACTGGCATCATAATACATGGGTGCAACCCCCTAATACATCACATATAAATTGAAAGCATAATTGCTATAAAACACTCAAGACAAGGCAAACACTACATATAGAAAAAGGATCTTCAGAAGGAAGCAAATGCAACATAGTCCCATTCCAAAATCAGGCCAAAGATCCAATAACTTGCATAGTTCACCAAGGTCTTGTGCAGTTCCGAGTAGAAGGTGGGGGTGCAAAATACCCAACGCAGAGCCAATGTGGATGCTTGAACGGGCATAACAGAATTATAGTAGTGGGGCCACGATCTGTTTCGCCAAGAGCTTCTTCAAGCGGCAGTACGTTTAGTGCTGATGCAACGTCCCAGGAGAACAATCCAATGTGGAAGGAAGATCCAATACACCATAGCTCCTGGGTCCACAGGAGCTATGGTGTATTGGATCTTCCTTCCACATTGGATTGTTCCCCTGGGATGTTGCATCGGCACTAAATGTACTGCCGCTTGAAGAAGCTCTTGGCGAAACAGATCGTGGCCCCACTACTATAATTCTGTTGCGGCCCGTTCAAGCATCCACATTGGCTCTGCGTTGGGTATTTTGCACCCCCACCTTCTACTCGGAACTGCACGAGACCTTGGTGAACTATGCAAGTTATTGGATCTTTGGCCTGATTTTGGAATGGGACTATGTTGCATTTGCTTCCCTTCTGAAGATCCTTTCTCTATATGTATTGTTTGCCTCGTCTTGAGCGTTTTATAGCAATTGTGTTTTCAATTTATATGTGATGTATTAGGGGGTTGCACCCATGTATTATGATGCCAGTTTTGAATGCCTGTATACATGTTATTATAACCTTTATTACAAAAAACTTTTTGAACTTGTGTGTTTGTATAGATACACACACACACTTTGTGTTGTGAAAGGCTTTTTGGCTGGAATCACTAGGTTGCTGTGAGTTTTCTGGGCTGTATAGCCATGTTCCAGAAGCATTCCTTCCTGATGCTTCACCCACATCTGTGGCAGGCATGTCATAGGTTGTGAGGTCTGTTGGAAACTAGGCAAGTGAGGTCTCCCACCCTGAACTTTCCAAAGATATATAAACCCCACTTGCCTAGTTTCCAACAGATCTCACAACCTCTGAGGATGCCTGCCATAAATGTGGGTGAAACGTTAGGAGAGAACGCTTCTGGAACATGGCCATACAGCCCGGAAAACTCATAGCAACTTAATATATATTTTTCTGCTATGCTGAAGGATTCTCACTTTGCCCATTATTGTAATACAGTTTTGCTTTACAAGTACTCGTTCCAAGTATTCATGCAGTTAGTTGTGCAAATGATCATGCAACCAGCTACCTCTTTCCTCAATTAGGTGTGTGTGCAAAAGTGCAATCCTGCACAATTATACTATGAAGAATGTTTCCTTTAGTAGCAGTAAATTGGATTTAGACTCTGCAGTGCTGGGCATGAGTATCTAGCACTATGCCTTACTACACAATAGTCATTCCACTTAATAAGATTTTTGACACAGAAACAAGGAGGGGTGATCATGTCTTGCCACATACTTAAGATGGAAACTTGTAAAAGTCTAACCCTCCATGACCCAATATTGTGTGGTCTATAAGGGAGAGCCAGTAGCAAACCAAAGGCTTTCTAGCCATTGCTAGAAATATCATACTCTCTCCTTTTAATATTCCACATGAGGTATGTTTAACCACTGAAGTTAATCCCTGGCATGCTGGTTTGAACAAGAACTACTTCTTGCCCAGAGTTATGCAAATCATTTATGTGTAGAAGACAGACCAGGGTGTTGTAGTACATTTTGGGAAGATCATCAAGGATTTCTAAGTCCCAGTTGTTGAACAACAATGACAAAGGGTTTTGACCAGTTCTATTTTAGACTAATGAGATGAAAAAGAATGAGGGGAGGGGAGCAAACCAGAACTACATATTTGGGAAATGGAAGATCGAGATATCAATTTTTGTACTAAAAACAAATCCCTGGATCAAGTATGTGCTGAGATGTACTCTTCCTTTCCACTTCTTGCAATATGCTCCAACCTCACCCAAGGTCATGATAATATTGATCTGGCTGATGGATTTTTTTTTTTTTTGCAAGGGTGGATTCAAGTTATTTAAAAATGGAGGTAGATCCCAGAAGCCTGAGTGTTCCTATCCAACAAGGTCCTGGTTTGCAGCAGCCCTTGCTCTCCCCTTAGTTCCATCATCTGCCGAATAGGACAATAAAATGTTGAAACCTTTGCAAAATGCTTTTCAATTTCTAGCTGCTCCGCTGAACCCAGGGATCACCAGGGACAGTGCAAGCTGGGTGTGCGTGGAGCAGATGCTCGCTGAGGTTTCTTGCAGACTTCAGAGGCTGAGGTTTTGGCCCCCCTAGTGAGATCAAGATTTGCAGATGAAAAAGCTTGATGTATAATTATAACGTATCGTTGTATTTCCTAATAGTGATGAAATATTTAGCAACTGCGTGCCTTTTATCAATAAAATAAATGAAATTAAGGGATCCAGTCTAATTAATTATGTACCTTTCTGGTCGTTCCCCCCACCCCCTGCTGCTCTCACTTGACAGGTAAATTGTAGAAGACAGAAGACTTATTATAGATTTTTATATCCAGCCTATGAGGATTTGGACTGATTCCATTGAGCAGGTTCAGGTCAACTCCAGTCCCTGCCTTCAAAGCATCATGGGTGTCTCTGGAAGCTTGTTCTGGCAGAGAGCCAGGCTTCAAACGCCTTTTCACTGTGCAGTCAGTGACTCACTAATGGGCAACTGCAGACTTTCTGATTTCTTTCTCGTTTCATGTGTTCATTTGACATAAATTTAATTAAACCAAATCTGGTGTTAAAGCAAGGAGAGATAAAAGTGATATGGCACAAATTAAAGAGCTGCAAAAGATACTGGAAACATCCGGAGGAAAGGAGGGAGGGGAGAGGGGGGCGGGGGAAGAATCCCATTTCTGTAAAATATTGTCAATTTTAGTAAGCTCGCTACTTTTCTTCTTCGTCTTCAAAAAAAGCATGGCTATGCATTATTAAGAATAATGTGTATCCAGGGTTAGATGAAGGTCTCGGCCCCTTATTCTCCATAGGAAACCCTTTCAGAAAATTCTGAGGTTTCCTTTCATAGCCACACTTCAGGTATTCACCTCTTCACAGGATATGAGACAAGTTTGCCCTCTCTATCATTTGCCCTATCCATAGTTGTTAGCCTGCTCAAAAGCACGCAACAGCAGATACATGAAAAGGACATATATTAAATCATTTTTTAAATAAAAAATCAGCATTTTTAAAGGGCCCCTTTAGATATATATATATATTTTAAAAACTTTCGACTATTGAGGTGATAACAAAAAAAAGAAGGGAAAAAAGTGCACACTGTTTCTTTTAATTGCTTTGAATGTTGCACTCAGGGAAAGAATCCTCCGCCCCTTTAAAAGATTTTCTTTCTCTTTTTTGGGCTATTATTAAAAGATAAGGTCCAGCTTGAAATATATGAATGTGAACTGAAAGGGTATTTGCAACCGATGTACAGAGATATTCTGCATCGATAATGCTCAAAGGGCTCCAGTACTATCACTTCATAAGCACTATATTTAAGTTGCCAGTATTAAAGATTTAAGCACCACAGGGAAAAACACTGGAAAGAGGCTTTAGTGTCCAATGTACAGCAGCAGGGAAAAAGCAGACCTCTTCCCCCACTTTTTTCCTGCTTGTACTATCTGGCTATTTCATTTATATGATGGAGAATTTGTTTCACATGCAGTGAGTGATGAAAGTGAAGTGTGTGTGTGTTTGAATTCTTGAAGCACTAAGCTAGGATGAGTGAGGATGAAATGTTTCCCCACATACACCAACCCTGTCAGCTCCTGCCCAGTCTAACCATAGCACAAAGGACATTTTCTTGCAAGAATGCAGCTATTTTTAAACAGATGCTGTTACTTAAACTTGTTGTGCCTTCCATTTGTGTTACTTCCCGATAAAAAATTGTCCCCAGGGATCCCAAAGGAATAAAAAGGGAGCAGGTGAAGGGAACGACAAGAAAGGAGAAGGAAGGAAAATAGGAGAAGGAAGACAAAAATAGAGAAGAAGGAGGGAAAAGTTGAAAAAGGTTGCAAATAAGGTAACTTACAAGGAAGGTTGGTGACTTCTGTCAGAGATATGGTATACCCACACTGGGTTTTAAGTTGAACTTTAACAAGCTATTCAAGTGCTTTGGATAACTATTTTAAATTTTAGACTAAAATCCAGTGGATTAATTGGCGACCCCAGTGGTGCAATGCGTTAAACCCTTGTGCCAGCAGGACTGATGATCGATAGGTCAGAGGTTCGAATCCAGGTAGAGCGTGGATGAGCTCCCTCTGTCAGTTCCAGCTCCTCATGTGGGGACATGAGAGAAGCCTACCACAAGGATGATAAAACATCAAAACATTTGGGCATCCTCTGGACAACGTCCTTGCAGACGGCAAATTCTCTCATACCAGAAGTGACTTGTAGTTTCTCAAGTCACTCCTGACATGAAAAAAGTGGATTAATTGACATGGAAGACATCTGTTTCCTCAAAAACATTCACATTACACTGTGTTACTATTAAATAAAAGGTGTTATTCAGATGCTTAACCTCTGGCTTATGCACTACATCATTTAATGAAAAGTCTTGGAATATTATGTCCATCTATGTGATACAATGGAATCACTTTATTATTATTATTATTAATACTCTTACATGATTTTGTGGCTTCCTCCAGTACAGAATTTGGGGGATGTAATTCAGGTGCCCCAAAACCCCAACAAACCCCCTTCTGTTATTTCAAGTTAATCAAGATCAATCCTGATTAGTGCTAGGATGGGAGACCACCAGGCAATATCACCTCTTAATATTCCTTGCCTAAGAAAACTGTGACATTCATAGGGTTACTGTAAGTCATGAATATGCATATACACATGATTCAATGAAAGAGTTTATCTATCTATCTATTTATTATTTACAGTATTTATAGTCCGACCTTGTCATCTTCCCTCCAATGAGCAGTCGGGCTTTATTTCCTGAATTATGGACTGGTTGGATCTTCTTGCATTCCAAGGCACCCTCAGAACGTTCTTCCAACACCACCGTTCAAAAGCATCTATCTTCCTTCGCTCAGTCTTCCTTATGGTCCAGCTCTCACATCCGTAGGTTAGTACGGGGAATACCATTGCTTTAACTATGTGGATCTTTGTTGCCAGTGTGATGTCTCTATACTTCACTATTTTATCGAGATTGGTCATTCCCTTCCTCCTAAGAAATAAATGACTTCTGATTTCCTGGCTGCAGTCTGCATCTGCAGTAATCTTTGCACCTAGAAATACAAAATCTGTCACTGCCTCCACATTTTCTCCCTCTGGCCATGGAGCAACCTGATTTTTGGAGTGCCCTTGAGGCTTAGAGGTTTTACTCAAGGGAGCATGAGAAAGTTGTCCAGGGTTGACATAGGGCACATCAGGTGGCTCCCCACTCTTGATCCTTTGTAGGTTCAATCCAAATTAAATAGGATACAGATCAAATAAAGTGGCTCTTATTTAACTCATCTTTCAGTATCTGGCCTTGTTATTCCATGGTTGGTCATCAAGTCAAGAGGGGATTTGCTGGTTCCTTTGGTCACAAATAAGCCATTCCTCTCACTTAGAAGTTACATTCTAAGAGGCAGATACCCAGATAGACAGTGCCATAGTCCTTTAAATAGCATCTGCTATAAGAAAGTTTTCTGATTATTACTGCATTATCTAGTTACAACTTTGGCTGAAAATTTGAAATGACTGAGTTTGATTTTGGTGAGCTTTTTTGCTAGTAGGGAATTGTCAGTGTGTATTCTGCCAAAGGTGACAAAAATTTGAAATGAAAAAAGGTACAAAAGCAGAGCATGCCAGCTCACGGAAGAGGACAGAATTAGATATGATGTGAACCAACTCGTTACTCTCTAAATTCAGTGTGTGCTAGGTCTATACTAGAAGAAAACCAGGCTGACCCAATTGGGCATGAATTCCAACTACATTCCATCTGGACCAGAACTCTGATTTGGATGGGAAAACATGAACTGTTGAGGTTAGGAAAAATATGATAGCAATGACTACTGATAACATCTATAGGGGGGGGGTGTATCCTCATAGATGCATGCAGGACAAATAGTATAATACTGGTGTTATCGTTAGGTGGAATGCTGCCTCAGGCTGCAGATTTGGGGTGTTACATATGGACAACCTTTTTTAAAAAAGGGGATATTTATTTTGTTATTGGGAATGACTAGCCAAAATAGTTTTGTAGAATTACAAAATTATTATTATTATTATTAAATATCCTACTCTTTTCTCCAGAAGGAGACTCAAAGTGGCTAACATTAAAAGCATTACAACACAATTTAAAATATACAAATATACAGATAATGCATGATATAGCTAAGTTATATTATTATTCTCTTTTTGCAATATAAATACAAATTTTAGTTTCTTATCAGTCTTATTAGATGACAGAGGAGGAAAATCTCATGATTCGCATACTGCTTGTGCTATGCCTCAAGCTGCTGACTCGTGTTCTTCAAACATTTGGTGGGAGTGGAGAAGAGATTGCGTTTGTACCTCAGGACAATTGCTTGTACCAATCAGATTTACTTTTCAAAGATATTAGGAATCAACTAATGCAAAAGATCACTTTAAAATTGTACCTTTGTACATTAGAACTATAAATACAATTACTTTAGACATAACTTTCCAAATCTTGACAGAAGTAGCTGTGTTAGTCTTTTGTAGCACAGAGGAAGAAAGGAAGAGGACAAAAAAGGAAGGTAGCAGTGCCTTTAAGATGTTTTTTTTAAAAAAAATTGCATGAGTTTTCATGGATATGAACCTTTTCTTCAGATGCAGGACCAAGTAGTATTAAGGCTTCAGGTATAAAGCATATTTATGCAGTTGCAGAAGTGTGTTGTTTTTACTGTCAAGGATGGGGAAAGGTGTTTCTGAACATTTATTGGAATACATTTATTGGTCTGGAGAACTATGAGCCTTGATTTTATTGAGTGTAGACACATGGGAGACATCTGCTGCTACCAGAGCATTCAGATTACATTGAATGACTATTTCAGAAAAGGTGTTATTCAGATGCTTAAACTTCTGACTTACAGACTACATTTAATGAAAATGTATGAGATAGTATGGTCAGCTTTATGATTCAATGGATTCATCTGTATTACTACATATTTTTGTGGCTTCTTCTAGTACATGATTTAGAAAGTTGTAATTCAGATGCCTAAATACCCCCAAATCACCCAAACTCATCTGACTTTAGAAATGAAGCATGGTCGGCCCTGGTTAGTACTTGGATGGAAGACCACCAATGAATACAGAATGCTGTAGGCTAAACCCTGTTATATGCCTGCAAAACGTGGACTGTCTACTCCTGGAATGATTCCATCAACGTTGCCTCCGAAAAATCCTAGAAATATCTTGGGAAGATAGGTGTCAGAAACTGATGCCTGCGGCCTTGGCCCTGGCTGGCAGGATCCAGATTCTGACATAGACTAAACAAAACTGCTGGCGTGTGAAATTACTGGCCGGAGGAGCGGTGGGAATCTTTGGTGCCATCTCAGGAAGGCAAAATTAGGAGTTTTGAACTGAAGGGGGAATCCTACATAAATTAGGTTCAGGTGGAGAGAATTCACTTTTGGCTTTAGATATGTTTGTGTCCCACAATAAAGGTGTAGTAACTGACCAGAGGCAGTCTGTGTGGTTATTTGCGCTATACTGCAGTGAGCTGATAACAGGCAGGCTAATATCAGCATGCTAGAAGAAGCAAAGACCACCAGCATTGAAGCAATGCTCCTACATGTCAAGAGGAAGGCGTGTCAAGCCAACCCTGATTGGGACTGCCTTCCACCTGGAAACCGATGTCCTCACTGCAGTTGAACATGTGGATCAAGAATAGGGCTCCACAGCCACCTACGGACCCACCACCAAGACACTACGCTTGGAGGACCATCATCCTTGGGCTTCGAGGGATCATCTAAGTTAGTAAGTAAGTAAGTAGGTAAGTTTTTCAGAGGAAGGAACTTTTGGAGCACCATTAAGTGTACCGTTCTCCTCAGCAAAATATCTTAAGTTGCACCGGGAATGTGGTGCAGCTGGCTGGGAGTCAGCTGCATAAGATCTCTACTGACCAGAAGATCATGAGTTCAAGGCCTGCCCAGGTCGGGGTGAGCTCTCAACTAAATTGTGTAGCTCGTTGTCTGTCTACATATGTTGTATGTCTATGGCATTGAATGTTTGCCTGTATATGTGCATTGTGATCCACCCTGAGTCCCCTGCAGGGTGAGAAGGGCGGAATATAAATGAAGCAAATAAATAAATTAAGTTGAATCTGAAAAATCCATAAATCACAAAGATACATAGCTATTTGAATGTTTAAAGTGTGATTTTAAAAAGCCTGCATGCAACAACAAGGGGTGTATGAAAGCTCTTGGGTGTGCAGAAAGGAAGGCCAAAGTTTACTGAAAGGATTATTTATTGCAAATCATTTCCTTGGCTTACTGTGTATCATCCCCAACATCACAATATTTTTGAGCTCCTTTGAATCTGGTCTTGGGGATGCACCCATCTGACAGATAAAGCAGCTGAACGGTGCTGATGAGTTCCAAAGAGAGCCAAACATCTGTCCACATTTTGCTGCTGCCTGTTCCCTGCAGACATTTATGCATTAAGTCTGTTTATCAGACAACACTTTGTCTAAGCCAAGATACAGCCAGCCATCATAATAGGATATATCACTAATATGGGAATATGAATGAATGCTACTTTGAGAATGGCTTTCATGGCAAAACACAAGCACTGTGATGTGGCTTATCTTCCATATTGTTAGGCGTTCTTCATGCTTTTTGAAAAAAGGTCCTCATAGGAATAATTTATTTGAAGCCATGTAGGAGAACATGGACTGATGTAACAGTTTAAAATTTGCATTATTACATTTAAGTCTTAGGGATCCTTTAAGGTAAACAGCTTGAATATTATGCACATAATATTCCCATCCTAAGAAGAGTGAATATAATGATCTGCTGAAGCTGTCCATAACTGAGATGAAGTTAAGAAGATGCTGTGGGGCTTCAAGAATCATCCTTCCTCTCCATTGTCATGAACGGTTTCAAAATAATATTATATTCACTTGTTTTCAAGGTATCAATGAGACCTTCAGAGGAATGCAACATTCTGTTGCACATATTTTCTTTGAAACAAGTCAATTTTATTTCAATGGCATTTATTACAATGTATGAAGACTTCATGCATATACTGTCTGGTCTGGTTGCTGCATCTTGCTCCATTGCTGCAAGTAGAACTGTACCCTGAGTCACTGCAAGGAGTGTAGGACAGGTTACATGACACAAACAGCATATTTTCAGGTGGAATGGGCAGTGAGTGCTGTTGGATCTTCTGTATCAGGGCTGCCCAACTTCTACTGGACTTTGGGCCGGAATTACTGATCACCTGGGGGGCCAAGCCCTGGCTCCGCCCCTCCCCTCCCCCGGCTCTGCCCCCTCCCCCAGCTCCGCCCCCTCCCCGCCCCCGGCATTGCATAAATATACAATTACATATTATATTATTTAAATATGGGGAGAGGGGAGGGATGGATGGAACACATGAGGGGCATAAATATACAGAATATCAAGGCAGAAAATCCCACAATCTCTGCTTTGAACTGGAATATATGACTGTTCCACTGGCCACATTGATCAGCATTGAATGGTATTGCAGTTGAAAGGTCTGTGTGCTTTCATTCTGCCAGTTTACCCCTGGCTGATTCCATTCAGTGCAAGTCATCAAAGTAAACTTAGGTAATTGCAAAGAATGTAATTAATTCTGGGGAGAAAGGAGGGGAAAGGGGTGGGAGGCCTTTCCTTGAGCTCCCTCTCATTCAATTCCCCCCTCCCTCCTTTTCTCCTCCTCCCTTCTCCTATGGCTGGCCGGTTCTCCCCTCATTAAAGAGACAGTTCATGAAATGCAAATTAAGGGGTCAGAAAGGAAGGGGCTTGTGTGTGTGTGTGTGTGTGTGTGTGTGTCTGAGAGAGCCAGAGAGATCTTCCCTTTGCGCTGGGGAGAGGTGTGCCCAGGGCAGGTCCCCCTCCTCTCTCTCTCTCTCTCTCTCTCTCTCTCACTCACTCATGCTCTCAGACACACTCCCTCCCAAACCCCTTTTGTTTCCCTGGCGCTGAGGGTCTGAGCGCCTCCCAGACGGAGCAGCAGCAATCCTGAGGAGGAGGAAGCGGCGCTGCCGAGGGAAAGCCATGCAGCCATCGCTCTTCCTGTTTGCTGCCAAGGGGCAGGGCCCGAGAGAGGTCACTTCCTCCCTGGGCCCCTCCCTCAGGAGAAGAGGAGGTGGCCAATAGAAAGCCAAGGCCTAGAGTGGACCAAAATAATAATAAAAAATAATATTTTTAAAAATATATTATTTATTGCAGGAGGGTAAGGGGCATATTTTCAGGGGCTGGGGGCTGTGTACGGCCCCGAATGCTTTTAGACAGGCCTGTTCTGTATGACCTTGCTGATTTAGTTTGCTGCATGGCTAGACCACTGAATCACACTAGAGAATGAATCCACTCAAAATCCAGTTTCTGTCTCCTGCAGAATTCTGGGTTTTGTAATTTAGTGAGTCTGTTAAAGGCTGCTCCCTAAACTACAAACCCCAGAATTCTGCAGGAGGCAGCTACCGGATTTAAAGTGAATTCATTCTCTAGTATCACATTAACCTGCTATTCCACTACATTCAAATTATCACTGATAGTGGATACATACTGCATTGAGCACATATGATATCACACCTCTCTTTATTAACAGAATTGCACCTGTTTGCTAATTAATGGTCCCATAATTGTACTTCCACACAACCCCGTAATCCCACCTCCCCACGCTACTGCTGTTCCTCAATGTTGTTGTTTTTAGTCCCATTACACAATTTCAGCATTAAAAAGCTAAAATAAGGCAAATATAAAATTTTAAAAATATATAATAAAGAAACAACAATCGGTTTAAGAATAGTGAGGGGGAGAGGAGAAAGGGGGAGAAGAAGAGAATGCCACCCACTGATGATGACGATAATTATAATTATAATTGTATCTTGCCACCATTTCCCCGAAGGGTTGTGGGGCAGCTTAAACCCAGTCAAACATAGATTTAAAACATAGCACAATAAAATGAATAAGAACAACATCCTAAAACAACATAAAATAACCTATAGACTAACATAGTTATCCAATACTAAACTCAGGCGGGCAGGAGCTTGTGCAATAAAATTGGGGTTGTAAGGACAGGGCAGATGGAAAAAGTGCAGGAGCCAGGTGATAGTTAGAGCTAGAAGGGCAATATCAAATAGAACACTATATCTACAGGGCAGGGAACAGCGGTATAGTGCAGATATTGGGTTATAGCTGGCGGTGGGAAGGGGGTGGTAAAAATTATCTAGTGATCTGTTTAATCAAAAGCACTGTGTTTAATCAAAGGCACTTATGTCACTTTATTGTTAGCACGGTATCACAGAAGTAGAAGGGAGCCATCACACCAATATAGGTGACAGGAACATTGCGAGGTAGGGGACTACTCATGGGCTTGGCCCATTAAAAGCTAGGGATGGGGGAATAAAAGTGTGTGTGTGTGTGTGAGGGGCACACCAGTTTCAGCTGCAATGCCAGTCTGCCTACCTTGTGTGATAAAGTCCATTGTGTGTGTGTGGTTGTTCCATAAAAATAAGGTATGTGGCCAAGATTGAAATTCAGGGCACTGGGAGATGAGAGAGAGAGAAAGCGCATGACTGATCACAATCCACAATCATTTTTTGGGAAGGTGATGCTGAAATGGAATTGAATCAAGGCAACTAGGAATCCTTACTATCCAAAGTGACTTTATGGGCTAAACAAAAAAAGTAGGGTCAACTGACAGCCTAAAATTTAGCACATCCTTGGATACACTCATCTCTAGATTACTTTTCCATGGCCATTTTTCATATTCAACACAATCACAAATGGAAACAGTTATAAGGTAATGATTTGAGTAGAACAGTGGGAAATATTGTGAGAGGAATCTGAACAGTGGGAACATTTTGTATTTGTGAAGAATTTTAGCCAATTTGCCACATAAAACGGTTTTCTTTTTTTAAAAAAAACAGACCCGAGATAAAATACTGGTATTTGCAGTAAGTTGAGAATAACAACCTCTATGCCAGATAAAATTTGAGAATTGCCAAGTATATAAAATTGAATATGTGAATCTTAAAGTGTGTATTCCTCCCAAAAAGAAAGAAAAGTGTTATAGTACACTAAAGTCATTATCTTTTTTTCTTTCTTTCAAATCTTTCTTTCTTTCAAAAATCTCTTTTAAAATAGGATACTTGTATTTCTTTGTGTATACTTTGACATGTTATTCAAAGGCTAAAATGCAATTGTATCTATCTGCTTCAAATATAATGAAACTATCTGAATTAAACATTTAAAAATACTTAAAATCTGTCATATCAAACATTTTGTATTTGTTTTAATTAATATTTTTACAGTTTACAGACACATTCCTGCCATGCAAATATTTTCATGTTGTTCAGGGATAAGAAACTAAATTGGCACAATTTAATTTTGTTAATAGGAAAGTTTTGAAAAACGCTATGATTTAAAACTATCCCACCATGTTCTTATATTTATTATAAGTGTCTTAATATCTCAATATTTGATAGGTGGACATTTTACTTGGCATTTCCATGCTCATGTTTGGTCATATAATCTCATCCTTTAGTCTTCAATTCTACAAAATGAGTAATTATAACATTCATATCAAAGTGATATTGTTGGAAGGCATTTATGAAAATGGAGTAAAGTGAATAATATAGGTGATGCACATTTTACTTATTCATTTTTAGTTATCGAAATGTATTAGCAAAGTAAAGAAGACAGTGCATTTATAGGTTAAATTCTCAAGTCTTTACTGGAGCAATTGGACAGCATCCCTGTTATGATGAAATACTGTACATTTTAAAAACCATCAGTTAAAAAATTCACACAAATGCAATATTCTGGCAAATTATAGTACAACATCAGGCATTACCCCTCCGGGGCAATCTATGCATCTTTTTAACACAAACTCTCTCAGATGGGCTTGTCTGGAAACACAAAAAGCACTTGGGCTAGGAATGTCAGTATTAAAAATACAGCAGTGGCTGGAAATGCTGTTGTGTGTCAACCTTTATTTGTCCTTTAAACCAAGGGAAAAAAGAACAAATGTATGCCTGAAGGCCAAACGAAGCGAGTTTTTACCCCCACTCTCTCCAACTTCTATGAGATTTGTACAATGAATTATAATGGAAGGTTCTGATGACAAAAATTACAGTGGTGTGGCCAAGGAAAAATACCCATGGGCCTTTTAGCCTCCCTCGTGCCAGCCTTGAACTATCAGATCAGCCTTCTGGACTCAAAAGCAGCACTGTCAATAGGAATACATCATCTTTTTTGTGGTGTAGAAGAGCTGTCGGTTGTAATTCCCATTATTCCAAAGCCAGGATTTTCCATTAGCGTAGCCACCTGCTGGGTTTCTCTACTCAGGTTTAATGGAGTCTGAATTTGAATTTATCACCATCTGTGGGAAGACAGGAAATGAGGGGAGCATCACTAATTCTTTTCTTCATTTACTAAGCATAAGCATAATCTTTGTAAGGAGACAGGCAGAAGCAGCAGCAATTGGAGAGAGAGAGAGAGAGAGAGAGAGAGAGAGAGAGAGAGAGAGAGAGAGAGAGAATATTTTAACTAGTATTGACAACCCTGTTCCAGACCAAGAAAAATGCTGTCTGTTTGTCTGCCAATTGCAGCAAGAAAAAGAATGTTTTAATTTCCTATGTATTGTTGTACCAAAAAAAAACCATGAGAAGAGAAAGAGAGAAAGAAGAGATCTGATTTCCCTTTTGCTTCCAGGAATTTTTATGTATACTGTAGTAGAAGGTAGAGATTAGAAAACTCGTCGTTCTTGTGATGGATTTAAGGAAGACTGGAGTGAGCATAATATAGTGCAAACCAGAACCAGTGAAAAAAGTGTGGGAACAAGGAAGGAATAGATCAGAAAAAATGTATACATTTATTGTCTATTCCATTAATGTCTAGATCTTTCCAGAGATATTATTCCCTGCGATGAGTGAGCATTGTTCTCCAACTGGCCACAGAGGGGCACTATGCAGGCCAAGTACCTTCCCTGACAATTTCTCTTTAGGCCTGAGTGTATTGCTAACTTTTAGCAGTGATGCATATTAAAAAGCAGATCCTTCAACTAAGCCCGAAAACAGCATTTTAACAGTCTGGAGAAGAGAGCATTGAACTTATATATGGGATTTTGACAGGAATTAGATGACTGGGAAAGTAGCCCTCCTGTGGATGAAGCTGAAATGATTACTGATACTTTCTTGCACATCTAAGGTGAATGCAACAGAAAGACAGTCCCATTACTTCCCTGAGGCTTTTGGGTACATGTTTCTTGGAGAAGGGACCTATCTTCCCCCTCCTTCTTTGTTGCTGATGCTATTCCGAGCATGCCATATTAATAAATAATTTCTTGTTTAGTGAAGTTGACTCAGGGCACATCTATACTGACCACTTTAGTCAGTGTGAGGTTAGATCAGTCCCATAGAGGCTTAATGCTGCATTGGGCTAATCTGGGTTAACCCAGAGGAAAGCCTGCATTCTCCTAGGTTAAACTAATTGTCCTGAGCCAGTCAAGACAGCTAGATCAGTTCCTAAGCGGAACCGGTACCAGGACCTGGCAGAACATCCAAGATCTTGTATTTTAGTAATACACCAGTACCATTTAGCACAGAAGGTTGAAGACCTTATAAAAACTACAGCTCTCATGTTTCCATAGCATTGAATTATGATAGTTAAAGTGGCTTTAAAATGCATTCATTCTACAGTGAAGAAGCAGAAATAGCTTTACTGACAACTTAAAAATGCCAGAAAGCACAAGACGTACAGAGATAATTCTTTTGCTCTCTCTTAGGACTTGATCACACAAGGAATGCAACTGGCATTGCAACTGAACCAACACTTTGGGTGATAATAATAATAATACTTTATTTATATCCTTCCACCATCTCCCTGAAGGGACTCAGGACGGCTTACAAAGCACTCCAGGTAAAAACGGTACAAAAGTATAAAACAAGTCACATAAAATTATAACAACAACTCCCCATCAACATATGTAGCCTAAAATCAAAACAATACAATTTTAAAACTACAGTAGATAAAACTGCCATCAACTCACATGTGCCAAGTGTGATGGTCTCTGTTATACAGGGCTGTGTACATCCTGCTGCTACTTTGGCTCCTCCCTGTGATTCTCCCATCCCACAACATTACTGCCATGTACCTTAGTGTCCCTTCCACTTCTGTGTCAGCATGCCAGTAGTAAAGTGATATTGGGGGGAGGATTCTCTTCTTCTCCCCCCCCCCCCAATACTAGCTCACTATTCCTAAGCTTGCTGTTGTCCTTTTATTTTATATTTTACAGTTATGTTTATCTTTTTTGTTCTTAAAAGCTGGAATTGTACAATTGTATGACATTGTGGGAAGGCAGGATTACAAGGATTTGTGGAAGTATGATAGCAGGACTATGAAATGGCAAGTTAATGCAATTGCATCATTGAAGAGAGGTGTGATATCAAAGGTGTTCAATCTAGTATGCGTCCGATATCAGTCTGGAATAGTGAGTTCATGTGATACAATCCTTTGATTACACTAAATGTTGTTAGCCATTCAACACATTAGTAATATGTGTACAGAGCTATCATACTGTCTATTATCCTATATGGGTCTGAAACATGGGTCACCTATTGCCAGCACCTACGACTCCTCGAACGCTTTCATCAGCACTGTCTTTGCACAATCCTAAATATACACTGGACCAATGATGTGACAAATGTTGCTGTCCTTGAGCAAGCAGGGATCACCAGCATTGAGGCCACGCTATTGAAAACACAACTGCTCTGGGCAGGGCACGTCTCTAGGATGGAGGACCACCGCCTCCCAAAGATACTACTCTATGGTGAACTCGCCACGAATCAGCGCAAGAGAGGCACCCCCAAAAAGAGATATAAGGACTCCCTGAAAAAACATCTCAGGCTCGGCCAAATTGATCACCAAAAATGGTCCACCCTGGCCACACATCGAGAGGCATGGAGACGCACTATCCACAATGCTGCGGCCTCTTTCGAGAAGATACTCCAAACAGGTCTCGAAGAGAAACGACAACGCAGAAAGAACCGCAACTTGAAAAAACATCACCCAAGGAGACTTTCTGCTGTGCTTTCTGCAACCGGACTTGCCTATCTCAGATTGGCCTTTTTAGTCATCAACGCACTTGTAAAAAGCATGGGATGAGTCCTTCCTAAAGAATCTTAGTTCGTGAAGTAATGCCGAGAGAGATAATATAATTGGGTTTTTTTTCTCTATTTGCCATAAATGCTTTAGAAAGAGAGGCACAAACATATAAATGTAATTATTCCTTTGGGAGCATGCTAATATCAATGGCTTTTTCTTGTTTTATTCCTAGTCATTCCAGCAAGAGGCAAGGAGGAAGAAATAAATTATGACAGGCAGGAAGAGAAAAACCTCCAGGCTCTTACGTCATTCGTCTACTTTTGTAGGAAAGTGGCAGGAGTTCACTTCTTTCTCATGGATTCTCTTCAGTGTTTGTAATATTTGGACTTCTAAGCATATACTGAGACTGTTCCTTGGTGGTGTGGGTCATCTAATAGCTCTTGGATTATTAGAAAGAGTATTGTTTATTGTGAAGAAGCTACCATCCCAAGGAGGAAGAAAAGCAAACAAGTCATACCAGAGGATTTGACTGATCAGAGGAGCTTTACATACTTTATTGTGACAAAACAAAACCTCTCCAGGGAATTTCTGCATCTAGTGCACTTCATGTAATGTTGCAAACCGTTCAGATTGACTACCAGTCTTTTTATATCTCCCAAACACAAAAAAGTAAGGGGAACTGATTTTTAAATGTGAAAGGGACAAGTGAATGTGAATCTGTTACATCACCAAACTTGGGAATGAGCTTCCCATTGGGTTTCTTTGAACTTCATTACCTAGCATTTATTTCCTCAGCACGATTCACTATTTAATTCCATCTGTGGGAAGAGTGAAGTGACCCAAGGGAAGAACAGTTGTTGTTTATTTGTTCAGTTCCTTCCGACTCTTCGTGACCTCATGGACCAGCCCACCACAGAGCTCCTGTCAGCCGTGGCCACCCCCAGTTCTTTCAAAGTCAAGCCAGTCACTTCAAGGATACCATCCATCCATCTTGCCCTTGGTCGCCTCCTCTTCCTTTTTCCTTCCATTTCCCTCAGCATCATTGTCTTCTCCAAGCTTTCCTGTCTTCTCATTATGTGGCTCATAAAGAGTTATGGGCAAACAAAATATCACTGGAACAGTGAGTGAAAAGAGAGGTTAGCAGTTCTCATTCAGGTGCTTTCTTGGTCATAAAGTTGGACCTTGTTTTGCAGTGCATTGTATATTATTATTATTTTCATTAATTTGTTGATTTTTAAAAAATGAAAATGAAACCAAATGATATTGAGGAGGGAGATTAAATCCAGGAGACACTGCCTCTTTTTGTCTCTCCAAGGCCAGGACAGTGGTATCTGGAATGGAAGGCAGGGTTTTTTTAATTATTATTTTGGGCCTAGGCATGTTGGAGCCATTCCTGGCTCTTCATCCATCTCTTCATGGCCAGTGGCAGTTGAGATGGAGAAAAGGCATTTAATCTCCTTCTGGGCCTAAGCATGACAGATCTGTACCTTCCTCTTTCTATCTCCATCTGAGGCCAGGACAATGGAGCTGGAAGGATGGAGGGTCACTCATCTACTTCCAGGTCTAGGCATAAGAATGTCCATAGATTGCATGATGGTATGGTTAGAAGGGGGATAGACTCATAGAGTTGGAAGGGGCCAGAGAGGACCATCCAATCCAACCTCCTGCCATGCAGATCTGCCATTTTTGATGTTATTTTTTTACTTTGTTTGTAGGTGTTCCAGGTTGTTTGGGTGTTTTTCTAAGACTGGAATCTTATCCATTCAAAGATTCAGCGCCAAGAGTACTCTCTTACAAATAAGAGTAGCTGCAGAATGTAAAAGCAGGAGTGGACCTGTTGCCACTGCAATACACAAAGAAAATCTCTTGAGCTACATCCACACAACAGGATTACCGTAGTTTGAAACCACATTAACTATCATGGCTCAATGTTATAGAATTTTGGGATCTGTAATTTTATGAGATATTTATGCATCTATGTCAGAAACATGACAAGAGTACAGTAGTTTGAAACCACACTGCTATGGCTCAGTGCTATGGAATTCTGGGATTTGTAGTTTTATGAGATATTTATGCTTCTCTGTCAGTGAGCTCCAGCCCCACAATTCCACAGGATGGAGGCATGGCAGTGAAAGTGGTGTCGAATGACATGAATTCCATAGTGTAGATGTGACCTCAATACTAGCTAGTTGCTTGGCTATTCACAAAAATAAAGAATGATAGAAAGAGAAGGAGTGGAAGACAGTGAGGTAGCAGTAGCAGCAGCAGCAATAATAATAATAATAATAGCAATAATATGGATGACCTCTTTGTTTCAGTTTCACTGTTTATCCCAATACCACTTGCATTGTCTTCCCATTTTGTATAGAATTAAAACATTTTTTTCTTCATAGATTTGGTATAAATAGGTAAGCAGCTACCTTATACACCGTTTGAAGGTTAGGGTCTGAGAGGAGGAAGTTAATTTTAAAGGTAGAGGGCCAAAATGTCCTTTTGGATAGATAGCTAAGGTATTTCTCCTCTCCTCTGCATATATGGGACAGATCAACAAAATGTGGACTAGATCCTCGACTTCTGGTAGGCCGCAGACACAGACTCTGTCCCTATAGGGTGTGGCAGCATATCTGCCGGCCCTCACCATAGACTCGAATTGCTCGAACCTAGCTCTAGTTAGGGGCAATCCTAAGGTGAGGTAGGAGCGGGCGAGCCAGATACGGGCAGTAACAAAGTGGTTGGATTGTTGGGCTAACCAGTGCATGGATTTGACCCTAGCCAAATGGGCTAGGTCATCTTGGGCACATATATCGAGTACCCTCTGCTTCACCCGGTTCATCATTGAAGTCACTCTGATGTTTGATGGATCCACCTGGAGCCCCTGTAGGTTGAGATATGTCATTATGGAGCCCCCCCCCATGTTTTCTGAGAGGGAACTCTGAATTGCTCCATCAGGCACAACTTGGGCAGTCTCGCATCTTCTAGATTGTTTACCTTGCACCAGTAGTTAATGGCTCTAATTTTGCTAGGCCTGAGATTTGGTGTCTGCCTAACTCGGACCTGACTGCCGCTGCGGGAGTGCGATTATTCACCCCCAGAATCCGCCTAAAAGTTAGTCTGGAGTGCGCTCAATAGGGGTGACATTGGTCAGGCCCCAAATTTCTGCGCCATACAACAAGAGAGGCAAAACCTTGGCGGCATAGACTTTGAGAATTGGCAGAAGGGATCCCGGGTAGTGGCGGTTAATTAACCTGGTAAGCTGAGAAAGCCTGAGGTTAGCCTTGATGGAAAGTGCATGCATATGATCCACCCATGACCCGTTAGCAGAGAAGGTGACCCCAAGGTAAGTATACTTTTTAACTTGTTCGATTGCCTCCTGTCCAAGAGACCACTTGTGCTTCCTGTCTCTCCTAGCAAATCTCATCACTTTTGATTTGTTTTTGTTGATTGTCAGGTCATTTGCACTGGCGTATGTGTTGAGTTTCCTCAACGCCTTCTCAAGCCTACCTGGGAGAAAGCAATGATGACAAGATCATCCGCGTAAAGAAGGGTATTGAGAGGGCGAGGCCCTATTTTGGGCCTATGGAGGAATTCTCATTTAGGAAGTCAGGAAGGTCACTAATAAATAAGTTAAACAATATAGGTGCTAAAATGCAACCTTGTCTGACTCCCTTAGCTATTTTAACTTTGTTGGTGAGCACGCGTTTTGCGCCTGTTCTAATCTGGATGACATTATCGGAGTGGAGGTTCTGAATCAGGGCTAGTAGTCTGCGATCGATCCCACGAGATTCCAATTTTCCCAGAGAATGTCTCTGTTAATGCTGTCAAACGCAGCTGAGAAGCCAATAAAGGCTGCGAAGAGTGGTCTGCCCTTATGTAAGGATTGAGTCACTAGGTGATTTAGGACTAAACAGTTGTCCATGGGGATCTTCCTTTCCTGAACCCTGCAAGCTCTTCTGGCAGTAGGTTGTTAGTAAGGACCCAGGTCTCAATCCTGTCCAAAAGAATTCGGGAGAATATTTTGCAGTGATATCAATGAGGCTGATAGGACGGTAGTTCTTGGGATCTTTTTGTTACCTTTTTATGTATCGGGACTATTATTGCCATTTTCCAACCTGTGGGAATGCACAGAGTTTTGACAATGTGCGAGCAAAGTCCCGCCAATAAAGTGGCCCACCACTGTATCCTGTCCTTGAAGAGCTCCCCGGAAGAAAATCCTCCCCAGGGCTTTTCCTGGTTTTAATCTCTGTATTATGGATTTAATTTCCGCGAGGGGGAAATTTGGGGCCATTCAGGGAGTTCTTGTGGGAGCGGCCTATCTTGGGAGTTACTGTGGCTAGCTGGAGGTTTAGCGAACAATTGCTGGAAATGCTGTTCCCATACTTCAGGTGGAATAAGATTGTCAGCCATAGATTTGTTCTCATTGAGTATTCCCTTCACTTGGTTCCAGAAAATTACCGTAGAAATATCTTTTGCCGAGTTTTCTAGCTCCTCCAAACGGAGACGTCATATAGCTTCTTTTTGAGCTTCCAAATGTGCTCATTTTCATTTACTCTTTCATACTCTACTCATTTTCATCTTATGCATTATTTGAAATATTTGGCTTAAGGGTTTCTGTAGACATTTTCCAATGACACACAACTTGCATTCTGCGTATTTCTTGGGACATAATGAAGTAGTGGCCCCCTGGTGGCACAGCAAGTTAAACCACTGAGCTGCTGAATTTGCTGACTGAAAGGTTGGTGGTTAGAATCTGGGGAGCAGAGTGAGCTCCTGCTGTTAGGCCCAGCTTCTGCCAACCTAGCAGTTCGAAAACATGCAAATGTGAGTAGATCAATAGGTACCACTTCTATGTGAAGGTAATGGCGATCATGACCTTGGAAGTGTCTACCAACAATGCCAATTCTTTGGCTTAGAAATTGAGATGAGTACCACATCCCACCCCACCCCCCAGAGTTGGGCACAACTATACTTAGTGCATTTACCTTTTAATGAAGAAGTAGGAGGATTATACTGCTATTTCCAGTGCTTTTATTAACATAGGAACTCAAAAGATAGTGGGATATACCATATTTACTTAATGCACCATGAATGTACTTGTAATATGCACTTCAATTTTGAAGGTGCACACATTTCAAAAAATTAATTTACCCTCAAATATAATGTACCCAATAGGGTTTTGCAATTCAGCTGAAGCATGATCTGTTTTCAGTATCCAAATTTCAGTGGATCTGTGGATTTATTTTTGTGAGCCTCCCAAAAATGACCAGCTTCCAAAAACCATTTTTCAGTCCATAGGCAAAAAAATGCGGGAAAATCCAGCCATAGGCACTGGGCAGCAATGGTGGGGCTTCCCAGGCTGGTACTATTAGCTGGTACTATCCTTATTAAAACAATCTTTTGAAAGTATCTCCTTCTAGGCAAAGCTTCAATGAAAGCCAAGCCTAATATTATTTTAAGTATTAGCCAAATGAAATGAAATGTAATAAATAGAAGAAATTAAGAGCCAAGAGATATATTTTTTATTAAATCAAGCAACAGAGAAAACTTGATGTGATTTGTAAAGGAAAGATATCTGATATTGGTAGTAGGTACTAGGGTAGGTAGGTACTGGTAGTGGATTTTCTGAGATTGTGGCTTTGCTGTTGCTGGTACAATCCTTATTAATAATGATTTTTTGAAAGTATATTTTCTGATGGAGGTTGAAGTTAGAGGAGAGAAGATGGATTCTGTAGTGTACTTCCGTAGGCAAAGCTTTAACAAAAGCCAAGCCTAATATTATTTTAAGCACCAGCCAAATTAAATTAAATGAAATGTAATAAATTGAAGAAATAAAGAAAAAAATATTTTGATTAAATTAAACAACAGAGAGAATTGATGAGATTGCAAAGGAAAGAACTTACATATTGGTATTGGTAGGTAAGAGTACTTAGGTAGGTAGGTAGGTATTGGTAGTATGTAGTGGTTTTTCTGAGAATGAAGCTTTGCTGTTTGCTAAAATTCTTATTAATAATAATATTTTAAAAATATTTTCCGAAGGAAGGGAGAGGAGAAAAAAATATAAGGAGAGGAGAGAAGCTAAAGAGGGTGAGTCAAGGCTCAAAGTCACCCTAATATTTTAAAAGAAAAACACTCACCCACCCAAGAGATGCTCTTTTTTATAAATCCCCAAATACACACCAACCCACCTGTACTTTCCAACTCCCAGTCCTACTGAATAAGGAATCAAGGAAATAAAGGAAAAAAGGAAAATCAAATACTAACATTAGATTCAAAGAAAGCGATTTGCTGCTGTTAATGTTTTTTGTTTTGGAGCCAAAATGCTAGTAGAAGGCAAAGCCAATCCAAGCCAAAAGCTAAAGCTATGAGCAGCAATCAGACAGAAGCACATTCAAGGCCCTTTCCTTGCCTACGCAGTGGGCGAGGAAAGGTTATTACCTCCTCGCATGAAGGGAGACGATTGGTTCCCTGGGAACCTTCTGGGAGTGGGCAGAGGCTGCCTATGAGTGGGGCAGCCTCCTGCTTCATTCCCATTTGAGGTGTTGACCCACCACTCCCACCCGGTTACAGTATAGTGGTTGCCTTAGGGGCCGGGTAGGAATTTTTCCCCCTTCTACATTAAAAAACAAAACAAAAAAGCTAGGGGTTTTTTTGCCTTCCCTGTACTGTTACTGTGACTTTCTGGGATGGCGGTTCTATAAATAGGACAGCGTAAATAGTTTAGGGGAATCCATAGACCCATATTCACTCATGCACTCTTCAAAGTTGGTTGGGCCAGTGCACAAATACACTCACCTGGATGGCTGTTGAAGGGTGAGGGGGATACCATTGGTCCAGAAATTTTGAGAGTCCGGTTAAGTATTTCCACAGAGGTTTTCTTGTGTTTTCCTTGAGAGGTTGCGCAGTTTTGTGTTGTAGGGGACTCAGGAGAGTTTCCCAGTGTTGCTGAGGGGTCGTTGTTGCCCAGTTTTGTGTTGTAGAGGAATCAGGAGAGTTTCCCAGTGTTGCCGAGGGGTCGTTTGCTCACGGACGCTACCTCGGCTTGGCCACACCTTGTTCCCTTGGCACCTGAGTTTAGTGAGGTTAAACTTTAATCGGTAACTTTAAAATAAATAAAGGTTGCCCTAATTTAATCCAATTACTGTTGTCTGTCTCATTATTTTGGGGGTTGGAAGGTAATTTACCTTTCTCTAGAGCAGTGTTTCCCAACCAGTGTGCCGGGGCACACCAGTGTGCCATGAGCGATCATCAGGTGTGTCGTGGGAAATTAGAACCTCCAATACCCTTTCTTCCCCCTCCTGCTGAACACTTTTTCTTCTCCACTCGGGCTCCCCTTCTTCCCAGCTTTGCTCTGCTCGCTTTGCTCATTCTGCCGCCTCACTTTGCTCAGGAGAGGAGGGGAGAGGGAGGAAGACGTGACCCATGAGGGTGCTACTGCGCAGATTCACCCCACATCTTCCTCCCTCCCCCTCCCCTCCTAAACACGCTCAGGCTGCCCCCTCGGATCAAAATGGCAGCAGAAGTGGCAGTGTGAGCAAAGTGAGGCAAAGCAAGTAGAGCGAGGAGAAGTAAAAGTAAGTGTTCGGCAGGAGGGGGAAGAAAGGGCGCGAAGGGGAAGGGGGAAGAAGAGGTCTCTGTCAAAAGCTGGCATGGGCAAACTTGGACCTTCCAGGCGTTTTGGACTCCAACTCCCACCATTCCTAGCAGCCTCAGGCCTTTTTCCTCCCCCCCCCCTTAGCCACTTAAGCAGGAAAGGGCCTCAGGCTGTTAGGAATGGTGGGAGTTGAAGTCCAAAGCACCCAGAGGGCCGAAGTTTTCCCATGCCTGTTTTAGGGACCTTAAAGTGGTGAGCCTCCTCCCAACATTGTGATTCTGGATAGAAAACAAACAACAACATAAGATAACATAACATTGTTTGAGTCCACAGTGCTCTCTGGGTGTAGGTGAACTACAACTTCCAAACTCAAGGTCAATTCCCAAGGAAACCCTTTCAGTATTTTCTGTTGGTAATGAGAGTTCAATATGCCAAGTTTGGTTCAATTCCATTGTTGCAAGAGTTCAGGATGCTCTTTGATTGTGTGTTAACTATAAATTGAACTGAAACAAGATCGTAGTTTAAAGCTAAAATTTGCTGATTTTCCTTTGGACAGTTTTTGGTTATCTGTTGCCAGGGAGTTCCCCATTCTGGCCAACAAAGCTATTTTGACATTGCTTCTGTTTTCAACCACATATATGTGTGAGATAAGCTTCTCTAGCTTGACTGCGATAAAAACTAAAAACAGAGAGAGACTGACAGCTGTTGAGCAAGACCTTCATGTGTGTCTTTCTGCCATTCCTGCCAGGATATCTATGTTGAGTTCATCGAAACAGGCCCAGGTTTAACACTGAGTGTATAAATACATTTAAAAACATATGAACTATATGTATTACTGTATTAGAGTGTCATTTTGTGTCATTTTGGTTGGTGGTGTGCCCCAGGATTTTGTAAATGTAAAAAATGTGCCGCGGCTCAAAAAAAAAGTTGAAAAACACTGCTCTAGAGCCAGGAAATGAAAGCACTCACCCCATTTTTATAGACCCAGCTTGGGTAAGTCACGTCACGATTTTCTTCTATTCTAATTTGCTCAACAGGAAAATCCCCTGTGACTATGTGACAGCCTCTCTGAGCTTCTCATTAAGTTAAGTCAAGTTCACTTTATTACGGTCAGTGACCAGTGACCGAGCTTCTCGTGTTCCCAAATAGAAACCAAAAGTAGCCGCGATTGGCAGTCGCGTGGTCTGTTTTGGACGAAAAAAAGATGGCAGTGGAGCCCTTGCTGTTATGGATGTTCAAATATACTGAATCAGCCAAACCAGCTGAAGACCATTTTTAAAAATGGGTCCATGCACAACCCTAGCACCCAACAGTGCAGGCATAGCACATTAAGGAGGTAGGCAGCAAGAATGAGGCCTTTTGGGAAGCTGTGATGGCATGCCGGGGTGAAGGGAAAACTATATGTCTGGCTATCCCTGGTGGCTATCGGTATACCCTATATGATGTACTACAGTTCTTTAAAATAAAGACTCTTGAGACAGGATTAAAGTTAACCAAATAAGTTTACTGGAACAAAAGGCAAAGTTCTTTAAAGGTGAATCAAAATAAAATATTACAAAGTTGCAGTTTGTAGATTGAATTTGGTTACACTGGAAATAAACACTTGACTATACTCATAGAATATGAGGTAAAATATTTGACCATTGAAAGTAAAATACTGGACTAAATTGGCTTCGGTAAGGTCTCTCTCTGGCATTACTTTGCAAATGAAGATTCTTAGGAAGGACTCATCCCAAGATTTTTACAAGGCCAATCCAAGATAGGCAGGTCAGGTTGCAGAAAGCACAGCAGAAAGTCTCCTTGGGTGATGTTGTTTCCAAGTTGCGGTTCTTTCTGCATTGTCGTTTGGCATGTCTTCTCGAAAGAGGCCGCAGCATTATGGATAGTGCGTCTCCATGCCTCCCGAAATGAGGCCAGGGTGGACCATGGTTGGTGATCAATTGGACCGAGTCTGAGATGTTGTTTCAGGGAGTCCTTATATCTCTTTTTTGGGGCGCCTTTCTTGCACTGACCCGTGGCGAGTTCATCATAGAGTAGTATCTTTGGGAGGCAGTGGTCCTCCATCCTAGAGACATACCCTGCCCAGCACAGCTGAATTTTCAATAGCATGGCCTCAATGCTGGTGATCCCTGCTTGCTCAAGGACAGCAACATTCGTCACATAGTCAGTCCAGTGTACATTTAGGATTGAGCAAAGACAGCACTGATGAAAGTGTTCGAGGAGTCACAGGTGTTGGCAATAGGTGACCCATGTTTCAGACCCATAAAGAGAATAGACAGTACAATAGTTATGTACACATTGATTTTTGTGCTTTGCCTTAGGTGCTTGTTGCTCCAGACTCTTTTGTGAAGCCTTCCGAAAGCACTATATGCCTTTGATAATCTGTGATCTATCTCTTTATCAATCTTGGCATCTGAAGAAATGATGCTTCCCAGGTAGGTGAACTGCTGAACGGACTTAAGCACAGATTTGCCTATGCTGACGCGGGGATGATGGTGTTCTTCCTATGGTGTGGGCTGGTAGAGAACTTCCATTTTCTTCAGGCTGACTTCCAGCCCAAACAGCTCTGCAGCTGTTGCAAAGCAGGATGTTAGGTGCTGCAGGGCTGTTTCTGAATGGGCGACAAGGGCAGCATCGTCTGCAAAAAGCAGCTCATGGACGAGATAGTTTAGAGTCTTAGTGCGAGCCCTCAGACGGCTTGAGTTGAACAAGACTCATAGAAGTTACTCATAGAATATGAGGTAAAATATTTGACTATTGAAAGTAAAATACTGGACTAAACTCGCTTCAGTAAGGTACTTGGCTATTAAAGTAAAATACTGAACTAAAATGGTGAAGTACAAGCTATAATGACTACTTGGTAAATATTCTTGGTAAATACTAAGCCAAGGGTGCTCACAGTTTTTCATCATGCGAGCTACTCTTAAAGCAACCAAGTACAAAAGATCTACCTGCCCCCACCACCGTGCGCTCCCGCGTGCTCCTGCCGCCACGCGCTCTTGCCACTGTGCGTGCTCCTGCTGGTGTTTTCCGCCCGCGCAGTGCTTCTTCCGCCTGCGGGGCATTGCAGGACGGAGGAGGCACGAGGTGGGGCATCCAGAGGGAGCACTCCACCCTGCCTGTGTCGCCGGCAACGGAGGCTGCACAGCTGCTTCTGGACGAGAGAGAGGCAGAGCGTTCCCTCCAGAGGCCCCGCCTCGTGCTTCCTTCTTCCTGCAATGCCCCGCAGGCGAAAAAAGCACCGCAAGAGCGGAAGCCAGCAGCAGGAGTGCGCGTAAACGCAGGGTTTGCGTGCGCATGGCAGATATTAAGTGCAGCAAGATGGCGCCGGTGCAGGAGCAGCCTGCAGGAGCGCTCCGCCCGAGAATGCCAAATCTTGTATCTGAAACAGAATCTGACCATAGACCGGGTCAGACCCTCGCTGTAGTAGACCCCCGATCCCGTGGGGAGGTCGGTGTGGGTCCTCAGCGGGAGAAAACTGACCTGGACAAGGATTTTGAGGACTTTTACGATTTCTGCTTGAGATTGGAGACAGAACTGAAGGCCCAAGGAGCCCAGGGAAATACAGAACGGCCGGTATGTAGTGAGCGGGAGGTATCTCCCCCAGACCATCATACTACAGAGGTAACATCGCGACTGGGGCCGAAATCCGAGCCGATGACCCTATTCCAACTCTGGGGGGAATTTAGAGATCTGGCCGATAAATTCAACGCCTTCGGCGAGCGACTGAAGTGGTTTGCTGGGGAGACCCTACCCCAATCCCAACCCCAACCGCAGATAACGGAAGGGGGGGAATGGAATGGGGACGAGGATACCCCCATAACTCAGAACCGAGGGGGTTCCCCTGTCTTCCTTTGGGACCATTCTGGCGACCTGTTTGCAACCGAGCACGCCGAATACATTGAATCATCATGTATAGACTTACCTCAGGCCGAATGGCGCGCGGAGGGGTCAATGAAGGAAATGGGAGAGGAGGTGAAAGCACCCCCCCTGCAGAGCCTCGACTTGTCACCAGTGGCGGAGGGGAAGGACCCAGAGGGAGCGAGACCAGTCATGGGCTGCTTCTTCGGGGAAAGCTGCCCCATCGTCCAGGCAGGCCTTGATCCGGCTACTTGCCCGTGGTCGGCTTGCAGAGGACCTCCGAAGCCCGTGGATGAGGTGTCGTTCGACATCTCTCAAGTTCTGGCCCGCTGCGAGGGGCATCGGCCCAGACGTCCACCGTTGTCGGCCTCCATTAAGAGGGAGCTGGAGGAATGGGCCAAGATGGCGCATGGCCTTGAAAATGCCCAGGGAGAGATTGAGACCCTCCACGCCTCCAAAATGGGAGGAGCTGCTCCTGGGCGCAAGCGCACCCGTCACCAGCGCCGCCGGCGGAAAAGAAGACCTTCAATCCCCCCGCCCCTCTCAGAGGGCTCGGGGGAGAAACCGGAAGACGTGCCTGGTGAGCACGAGGTCCCGCACCCCCCCCAAACCAGGAGGGGGGAAACCTGTGAGCAGGCGGAAGCGGCCTCGCCATCGTCGCCGGAAGCGGAAATCAACCAGACTTCCGCCTCCGATCCCGCCTCCCTGTGATCCGCCGGAAGATCCGCCCTCACCCTCGGTTCTACCTAAGGGTGAGGATTTACAACAGCGCCACCACCAGGCTGGAAGGACCACCTCCCCGCCACAGGAGGCCTCCTTGCTGCCTCCAGCTGCATCGGAAGAAGGGAACAGCCAGCATCAGGGCCAGGCTGGGAGATCTACACCATCTTACCCCAGCGGTCCAGAACCAGTGGCTCCATCATTGGAAGCTCACCAACAACGATGCAACGAGCCCAGATCGCCTCTAAGGACCCCACAAAAGGACTCCCTAGGGAAAGAGCTGGAGATACCAACTGCCCAGCTAATAAAGTCATCTGGTGAGAGGCTTGTTAATCCTGCCCAACCCCCGGACTGCCCCACTAAGAAGTACGAAACAGCTAGAAAGTGCCACTATAGATCCAGAACCTTTTGGGGCACAGGATACAGCAGTTGGGACCGCAGACACTCCACCGGTTCCGCACCTGGGACCAGGATGGCCCCTCGGGGCGAAAGATCAGATGCTGGCCCCAACCAGCCACTGGCACTGGATCTGGGAGGCTTGATGCCGACTGGAAGGCATTCTCAGGACATGGGAAGGAGGGGAGCTAGTCAACCACTCCCGCCCCCTTTTCAGCGGGCGGGCAGAAGGCCAGATACTTAGATGCTCTGCCGGTGGGCGGTGATCAGGGGCAGGGAATCCCAGTGATCTCGGGCAGGGGTAAATGGGACGGTAGGCGCAGGCCTTATGAGAGAAGGCGACTGAGTCAAAGAAAGACTCGGCCGCCTTCTGACCTGCGAGCTATCCCCAGGCACACAGATGGTGGGCGTCCAAGTATCTCCTCTCCAATTCTGGTTCTAGCCAATGCCAGGTCCATGCGAAACAAGACTGGGACTATTAGGGACTTCCTCCTTGAGCACAATGTAGATCTAGCCTGTGTTACAGAGACCTGGCTGCAGGAGGGAGACGACGTCCTTATACACGAGCTTACATCTCCTGGCTATGTGGCTAGTTACCAGATGCGGACAGAGAGACGGGGGGGAGGAGTGGCCATTCTCAGTCGTGACAAGTTCAATTCCAGGACGGTCCCGGTCGCGAACATCCCGGGAATGGAGTGTGCGGGCCTGGTGTGGGATCTAGGTGAGAGCGTGGCCTTCCTGCTGGCGTACCGTGCACCCAACGCGCCGGCAGGGAGTCTACCTAAGCTGCTGGAGGTGGTGTCGGAGTGGGCATTGAGGTTCCCTAAACTTATTGTGTTGGGGGACTTCAATGTCCACGCCGACGCCGCCTCCCCGTCATCAGCAGCCATGGACCTAGTGTCCACCATGGAGACACTAGGACTCTCACTCTGTAAGACCGGTCCCACACATCAGGCGGGGCACACCCTGGATCTGATCTTCGCGGCCGGGGTCCAAGTGACCCTAACCTCTATTGTAGAGGTTCCATGGTCGGATCACGGTGTCCTGGAAGTCCGTCTTGAGGTAGCCTCTCCTCCCGGTAAGGGTGCCGAACCTATTTTGGTTCGCCCGAGGAGACTTATGGAACCCACTCGGTTCCTGAATGCTCTGAGGGAATTGGAGCTCACCAGCGAATCAGTCGATAGGCAAGTGGAATGCTGGAACATCTGTCTTTCCACAGCCTTAGACGAGATCGCCCCCAGACGCCCTCTCATCCCCGCAGTAATCGCCGCCTTGGTTTACCGAGGAGTTACGGGCGATGAAACGGAGGAAGAGACAGCTAGAGGACGTGTGGCGAGACCTCCGTGACGGAGCATCGAGATCGGCTTATAAACAATTTAAGGATGTTTATGAGCGTGCTATCAAGGAAGCCAAAAAGGTCCACTATTCTTCCTTGATAGAGTCGGCCAGTTCACGCCCAGCTCAACTTTTTAAAATAATTCGGTCATTGACCACAATTTCGACGGTCCCAAATGATAGGGATTTGGCTCCTACAGCTGAGGCATTCCAGAACTTTTTCGCTGACAAGATCTCGACTCTCCGCCGGATATCCCAGCCACTCTTGATACAGTATGTGAACTCGAGACCCCGCCGCCACTCGGCGGGCCCACCTTCACCCGTTTCAACTGCTGGACGCAGCAGCTGTCGATAAGTTGCTTGCTGCAGCTAGACCAACTACCTGCTCCCTCGATCCGTGCCCCCTCCTGGCTTGTTAGATCCTGCCGGGAGGGGTTACGAGACCCCTGGGAAAGATTATCAACAGCTCCCTTGAGCAAGGAGTGTTCCCAGGGGTTTGAAAGAGTCAATGGTAAGACCGCTGCTGAAGAAGCCGAATTTAGATCCTTCGGCTCCCTCCAATTACCAGCCTGTGTCCAATTTGCCTTTTTAGGCAAGGTAATTGAGAGGGCAGCAGCGGATCAGCTGCAGCGGTACTTAGAAGACACAGCTGGACTCGATCCCTTCCAGTCCGGCTTCCGTATTGGGCATGGGACGGAGACCGTGCTTGTCGCCATTACAGACCAACTTCGCGCCAGCTGGACCAGGGTGGGTCAGCCCTGCTTGTTTTGTTAGATCTGACAGCAGCGTTTGATACCGTAGATCATGTACTGTTGGCCCACCGCCTAGCCGTGACCGGAGTCAGGGGGACTGCCCTTAAATGGGTGGCCTCCTTTCTCCGGGATCGGGGACAGCGTGTGGAGAGGGGAGAGGAGGTCTCCGGGAGGCTCCCATTAAGTTGTGGGTCCCCAGGGGCCATCCTCTCGCCCTTATTATTTAACATTTACATGCCCCCTGGCCCAGCTGGCCCGCGACTTTGGTCTGGAGTGTTATCAGTATGCGGATGACACCCAGCTCCTGCTGAGAATGGACGGCAGGCCGGACACCGTACCGATTGTTTCCATCAATGCCTCGAAGCCGTGACTGGATGGCTGCGTGCCAGCCGGCTGAAGGTGAACCCGTCGAAGACGGAGATCTTGTGGCCTGGTCGACCTGGGCTGGATGAGTGCCGGTTGCCTACCCTGGATGGCGAGCAACTCAGCCCGTCATCTTTGGTTAAGAGCTTAGGTGTTAGATTGGACTCCTCGCTGACCATGGAGGCCCAGGTCTCCATGGTCGGCGGGACGTCATTCTTCCACCTACGACAGGCTAGGCGACTGGCCCCCTACCTGTCCAGGGCCGACCTGGCCACGGTGATCCAAGCGACGGTCATCTCGAGACTGGACTACTGTAACGCCCTCTACGTGGGCCTTCCTTTGTCGACAATCCGGAAACTCAAGCTGGTGCAGAATGCCGCGGCTCGCTTGCTGGTGGGAGCACCAGTGAGGGAGCACATTACTCCAATCCTCCGGCAACTGCACTGGCTCCCTATTGAGTACCTTCAAGGTGATTGCCTTCAAGGTGTTGGTTTTAACCTTTAAGGCCTTGCACGGTCTAGGGCCTGTGTACCTGAGGGACCGCCTTACCCCGTACGTTCCCCCGAGATCACTGCGCTCGGAAGAGCAAAATTTGTTGGTTATACCATCGTCCCGCTCCTGTCACCTGTCCAGTACAAGACAGAGAGCTTTCTCTGCGGCGGCTCCAGCACTCTGGAACTCGCTCCCGGACCACATTCGAATGGTCCCTGAACACCTCCGTTACCGAAGGGAATGTAAGACGGCCCTCTTCAGACTGGCATTTGGGTAACCTTAAGCCGCTGGGCCCGTCTCGCTCAGTAGGAATCGTGGATCGTTCTACTATGGTTACGTACCGAGTTTTTATTGTATGTTTTTATGATATGTTTTATGATGTGTTATTACTGTATCGTTGTTTCACTGTGTACCTACTTTTTGTGATCCGCCCCGAGCCTGCTGGGAGGAGCGGAATATAAAACTGAATAATAAATAAATAATAAATATATAGTGCCCCATCCGGCTGGTGAGGCCCGAAGATCACCTGGAAGAGGGCCGAAGATCTACGAGTAACTCCCGAGCTACCTAATGAGCACCCCTGTACTAAGCTATATGGTGGTAAATACAGCTATGTTGACTCTGAGGTATATACTGCTATAAAGATCTATGAGGTTTGTATAGTTAGTAAATACAGCTATGAGAATCTATGAGATTTATACTACACTGCTGTCTATATGGTAAATTCTGTAATGATGGTAAGAATACAAAGCTATAACGTATATACAGAACTATATTAACTCTGAGGTAACTAGGCTATAGAGACTATGAACTATAAAGGTATGAACTCCAGGCTATAGTGATGGTATATACTATAAGGTATGTACTAAATATAATCTTTACGTAGTCTATATAAGGCTCCTGTGGTATATACTCTCTATGCTGTTGGTATGTACTCTAAGGTAAGTACAAGCTGTAGTTGGTATGTACAAGGCTATATGATTAATACTCTGAGCTCTAATTGTAAGTACGTGCTATAGGATGCCTGTTTTAGAGTGCCAGGCCAAAAAAAATAACCAGACAATTTTATAGCCTTCTTCTCTAAAGCTCTGCCTCAGAAAGAATGGAGGAAAAAACCTTTTCAACAGGCACCAGGGCGAAACCATCAGAGCCAGGCCTTTAGGAGGATTTTAAGCTCCACGCCTAAAACTCAGCACAAATGGAACAGTCCACCCCAAAGAGAGGCCAAACACAAGGAAATGACACAGAGGAGGGAAAAAAGCTAGGCCACGACTTCACAGAAGCCATGTCCTTCCATCAGACTAAGGATGTGCATGGTTCCCAACTGGCCTCATTCACAAGACCTTCAAAACTAATGGGGGTGGTGATGGTTTTGAAGGTCTCATGAGTGGGAGCCATAGTTGGGAACTGCATGGGACTGAGCCAAATGCAGGGAGAGGATTGCAAGAGCTACCTAGAAGTTTTGATCCACAGCTTAGCAGCAGGAATGACTGGGTCATCTGCTGTTTAAGGCGCTCCATTGGCTGCCATTTATCTTCTGGTCCCTTTTCAAGGTGCAGATGATCACTTATAAAGCCCTAAACAGTTTGGGACCCACCCACCTTCATGACCGCCTCTCTCCCCACAAACCTGCCTGGTCCCTTCATTCCTCGGGGGAGGCCCTCCTTTCGCCCCCTCCATTATCACAGACTCGACTTGTGAGAACGAGGGAGAGAGCCTTCTCCTCTGTGGCCCCCCAACTTTGGAATACATTGCCCAGAGAGATTAGGTTTGCCCCCACCCTGGAAACTTTCAAGAAGAACCTCAAGACATGGCTTTTCCATTGCACTTTTGGGGAATGATCTCACATTTCCTTGTCATTCTCCCCTAAAATGGGCATCCTCATATTGCATTGTCTCTGAATCTTCCCTATAAATTTTATAGATTTTAAATTTGATCTTATCCTTAGTTTTTATCACTGTATCTTGCACATGTGGCCTGCTCCTTTTATTCTATTTGAATGTTTTTATTGTACTTGAAATGTTTTATGTTTTATATTATTGTATTGATATGCATTCCTGGGCTTGGCCTCATGTAAGCCTCCCCAAGTCCCCTTCGGGGAGGTGGTGGTGGGGTACAAATAAAAATAATGATGATGATGATGATGATGATGATTATGCTCCTCATCCTTCTCCGGGTGCCAATAAGCCCCCTGGGCTGCTGCTGCTACTGAAAACAACCTCATTGTGCTCCCCACACATCCTGGTCTGGCCTCAAGGGTTCAAGGTTCCTCTGAGTCTTTTCACATAGATGGGTTTGTCCATATGATTCTAACATGCCATCAGATCTAATGAGCACCTCATTTTGGGGGATGTAATTTAGCCAAAAAAAGTAAGCATTAGACTTGAGTAAATATGATATTTATTTTCTTAAAAAAATAGGTTAACTTGCATTTCTTTTCTAATTTATGAATGTGAGTTGCTATTCCACCAGCCCATCCCTCTGATATATTTATTTATTTATTTATTTGCATTTGTCAGTTGCCACTCCCATTCAGCTCGGGGCGACTTACAACAACAAAATCACAGGATGAAACACCGCATACAACATTAATAACTACAATAAAAGACTGAGGTTAAAATAGGAGCTGTAGATCGCTAAAAATAAGAGGCCAGTAGTGTCAAGTGGATTGGCAAATCCTTAGGAACCAAATGCCCGTTGAAACAGGAGTGTTTTGCATGCCTTCCGGAACGCCAACAAGTCTGGGTGGGCGCGAACATCGGAAGGCAACGCGTTCCATAAGGTGGGGGCTATAATCGAAAAGGTCCTCCTCCACGTAGCAGTGAGGTGGTACTTCTTGGGGTTTGGGATCTCTAAAAAGTTTCCTGTCCCTGAGCGCAACGGTCTAGTGGGACAATATGGGATGACATGGGGAATGGCAGCCACCAGAAAACAAGAATTCATCCCAGTTGGAAGCAATAACAATTATTAAAGAAGGAGAAAAAGAATTAATAAACCTAAAATGAGAACTATAAAATAAATACAGTGAATAAGAAACATGTTTATTTAGATGAAATAAGTAACTGTTCTCATGTATATGAATGGAATATTAAAACAAAGCAAACATTCTTTGCACATGTTGACACCAACGGTTAATTTGCTTATGGCTACGATTCAGCAGAGAAAGGATTGTACATTTCAATATTCAGTTCATTCTATGCTTGACTATGCTACATAGTCAAGTATAACCTTGACTACTTTATTTTCATTCCTACATCCAATGAAGAAAACATTCACTTTAACACTATGCTATGTCATGTTAAAATTATATTAAAATTAAAGACTATTGTTAAAGCAAGGGCCTTTTAATAGAGTGCTGTACAGCTTTAAGTGCTTGTAATTTCAATATCTTTATATGTGTTGTGTGTTTTAAATTGTTCTTAATGTTGCTGACAATTTAATCACATGTCAACAATAGTCTTATGTTTGTTTTGCATACCATGCATATTGAAATGTATAATCCTTTCCCTGCTGAAGTTTCCTTGAGTTCTAGTGTTTTGGGGAAAATGTGGATCTCCACCCCTCTTCATCATCCTCTATTTCCTCCTCCTCAATAGCAACTTCTTGGTACACTTTTACCATCTGTTTAAATGGAATTGATTCCTGTTGATGTATTTTTTCCAGTAAACTATAAGTGAATTAATTCTTAACTCACTAAAACATATTGTGCTAGCACACTTGCATTTGCAGTGAACCATAAGGAACAGGAGAATATGCTGAGCCTGAAGAGTGTTATAAATGTCCATAAAGCTATTGGCAAAACTGAGTTTGATGAGGTATTGTGCAGGGATGAAGTCATTGAATCTGGGTCAATATCAATGTCCCACTCCGCATGAAAAACTATAAATGGAAATGTCAAGACTTTTAGTTCCCACTACAGGATGAATGCTAAAGGGGCAGATAGAGAGCAGTCTGGGAGTACCACCAGTGTACCAGGGTCTGAGGTGGCATCTCAGTGCCTACTTCTAAACTACTACTAGTAGTTACAGATACCAGAAGGGTGATGCCTGGTTCCACATAGTACATCTGAAAAAGATATTGGAGTATTCATGGACAACAAGTCGAACATGAGCCAAAGGTGTGATGCAGCATCTAAAAAGCTAATGGGATTTTGGGCTGCACCAAAAGTATAGTGCCTAGATCAGGGCTGTCCAACTTCTACCAGCCCAAGGGCCGGAATTCCGGTGACTGATCAGGTGGCAGGCCGGGCCGCAGCGGGGGGCGTGGTCGCTCGCGGGGGTGTGGTCACTCGCAGGGGTCGGGCCGATCACAGGGGGCGATTTCTCCCGGTTCTGCTGCCCTGGCTGACATTGTAGGAGGGAGGGCAAAGCTAAGGAGGGCTCCCCTTGGCCCCTCCCTCCCTCCTACAGTGTCAGCCAGGGTGGCAGAAGTGGCAATTTCTCCCGGTTCTGCCGCCCTGGCTGACGTTGTAGGAGGGAGGGAGGAGCTAAGGGGGGCTCCCCTTGGCCCCTCCCACAGCATCAGGGCGGCAGAAGCGGCGCGCACATGCACACTTTTTTGGGGGAATTTTTTGGGAATTTTAAAAAAAATCAGGATTTTTAAATTATTATTTTTATTGCAGGAGGGTAGGGGGCCGGATGCAAGGGGCTGGCGGGCTGTGTACGGCCCACGGGCCGCCTGTTGGACAGCCCTGGTCTAGATCAAGGGAAGTAATGGTGACCCTCTAATCTGCTTTGGTCAGACCTCACCTGGAATACTGTGTCCACTACAATTCAAGAGTGATATTGACAAGCTGGAAGGTGTCCAGAGGACCAGAGGAGAGCAACTAAAATGATCAAAGGTTAGGAGAGCATGCCATATGAGGAGGGCCTTAAAGAGCTGGGTATGTTTACCCTGCAGAAGAGAAAGTTGAGAGGAGACATGATCCCCATGTTTAAATAAGGAAGAGGGAGCAGGCTTGTTTTCTGCTGCCCTGGCTATTGATCATGTTGGATGGGACTTATCAGACTTATTGTGTAACAGAACTGGTGAGTATCAGGTGAGAGAAGACATCCAAACTGATGTGTGACACATCTCCTCTCCTACACTAGATGTCACAGTTCTAGGTTTATCTGGACTCTTTGGCAGGAATAAATAATAAACAGATGTCTGCTGGTGAGAGGGTGATAGAAGATGGGTTTACTATTTGAAACACTGGTCAGATGTACCTGGCACACCTTTCATTGGTGAATAGCCTGGTGAATGGAAACAGAAATGGTTTCATAATACCAGAGGAGGATACCTTACAGGGTGCTACTGTGTTAATGAGGGATAAATTAGTTCTTCGATATTAGCATACTACATTTTTTAGGTGGGAAAATGGCATTACTTTTTTTAAAAAAGCAAAATAGAAGTGTAGGCAATTATATTCGGCTTTCTGCCTGTGACACATATGGTTATTATTTATACCAAGGGTGGCAACATTAGTGAGTCCAGAGAAATACAAGAAAACTGTCAGTACTGGTTAAAGTACCATGGTTATTACCTGAGGTCAAGCAGATGGAGGGCAAACCTCTCTGCTGGATTCTGCTGCTCTTTAATTAATGTCCACATTTGTTATGTCAACATGATGTATTGCAATTTTTTTGCGTTATGTCCTCTTCTCCAGTACAGAACAATTGTATACCTACATTCTAATAGTGGAGTACTCCAAGGGGAGCTTGTAGATTGGCTGGCCTCCACAGGCAAACCTTAATTGACTGGGTGACAAAAAGAGGTGGAAGAATCCTATTTTGGGTTTTGTGGTCAGAAACAACAACCATGGGAGGAAAGGGTTAAACAGACCTTGCGTGTGCAAACAGAGACAAAAATGGGAAAGTTATACAGGATAGCTCCATTAACTACAGATCCAATATCCATGGTTTAACTTATCCATGATTCAAAGACATCCCCCTCCCAAAGTGTTTCAGACCTTTCTAAGTCCTTCAGTGCGATTCTATGATATGATTCCTGTAAAATATAGTCAAAATAGGTACCATCTACAATTTCAGGTACCCACAGAAAAGGTGTTCCCCATAGATACAAGGGTCATACTGTAGTTCTGATTAGTCAATATTTAATGATTAAAAATAATGGCACTAGATGGAAAGAGATACTACCATGAATCCTTTGGGAGCAGCTTATTGTAGACCCCTTGAACCAATTGTTGAACATAGGTAACATTCACTGATTCAATTATTTTTTTTCCATTTGTACTATTACTCAAATTCAGGACATTAATTAGGAAGAGGGGCACAAACCATGACCTGCTGTTTACATTAAAGTTCCAGAATCCCACATACAGTACAACCTATTATCATGTTGGCTAGGGAATTCTGAAAGGTGTAAATCAGAGTGGCCTGACATCAGGATGTTTGTGTAGGTTTGTGTGTGTATTGGGGGGGGGGGGGTTCTGATGGAGAAACATTTCCAAACTCTGGCAGAACACGAATAAATGAGAGTGCTAAATTCTTGCCCTTTGTCTCTGGTCCCTATATGGCTAAGGGCCCTTCCAGGATATGGGCCCTGTCAAATCTTTACCTGAGGCATTGTTTGGTAAACCCTGCTGTGCCCTGCATTATTTATATACCCCATTAGATCCAAGCCTTCCTAAAAGGCCTGGATCTAATGGGGCATGGGCCCTGTGGGGACAGACTACTGGGACTGTGGAAGCAGCCCCAATAATCTGTCCTCAAATCCCAATTCACTTCTTCCAGTGCCATGAGCTTGGAGAAGTGAAGCTTTGCCGGGGGGGAGAGACAGGCAGTGGGTAAAGCCCTTTGGGGAGGGCACATGACTTAAACCAGCTTTGGAGTGGGTTTCTTAAACCCAGTCCAAAACAAGTTCAAGTATAGTCTGGAAGTTTCCTAAGAGATATTGTGGTCTTGCCTATATTGCTATCTCTACAGCATGTTAATTGACAACACAAGATCATCTGATACAAAATGTGATCCCTTGACACTAACATATAACTTTTGCATATATATATATATATATATATATATATATATATATATATATATTTGCAATAGGAAGAACCCAGTTAAACTTCAAAAGCTTGCATGATATATTTCATGCATTTCAGTTGAACAATACAAATACTGCTTTTTTGTTGATTTTGGATTTTTTGTATCATAATGGAGTTGGCACATTTGGTTGGTGAATGCTGGATCATCCCTGGAATGGTTTTACCAGCAGCCCCTTGGACCACTGCAGAGGCAGGAGAATATCCTCACTGTCCAACAACAAAGCTGGTTCAGTGTCATTGGGTGCCCACATTTACCATCCTGTTCTTGAAGGCTTTTTTTCATGGTAACAGCATACAGGAGGTGCATCAGAGCTGATGGCCATTGCCAGGGCCGTAGCCAGGATTTTGGTTCGGGGGCTGAGTTTGGTTGGGGGCTGAGACTGGGTGGAAGAGGGTTTACCCTAGCAAACCTTTTGTATTGTTATCCCAATAACCCCATGAAGGTGGGATATAATGAGCATGGTGATCAGATCATGATATGAATAAACATAACAGTTTAAATAATGTACCAGTAAGGCCTTCTCGCGGACCACCCTGAGAATTTGGGGGGGGGGGCTGAAGCCCCCTAAGCCCCCCCCCCCTGGCTACATGCCTGCCCATTGCCTTTCACCAGGAAGTGGGGGGGAGGACTTGGCCCCTCCTCTCCCTCTTCCAAGGCCTTATCACTCTGGTTGCTAGAATCACTCCAGGTAATGAGCAACATACACTAGTTATGTTGCACCTGCTGGCAGCTGTAATAATAAAAATGGGAAGGGAATGGTGAGTGCCAACCCAAGTCCCTATGCCACCTGAACCCGTGAACCTGAGAAATAGAGGATGGTCATGTAAACCAAGGCAGACAATTTTCCCTTACATGGTTTATTCCAGATCCTTGGGGATAATTTGGAGCAACCCGTGATTATTGTTAATGCAGTTCAAGGCTATGTTAAACTACCTTGGCCCATGTTAACTTCAATCATCTCTGTGCCCCTCCTTTTAGGACAACTGGTCAATGTAGTTGTGCCCAGTGTTAAAGCCAGCCTAGGGTCTGAAAATTGTTTAGGCTGTTACAGGCCAATTTCAAAATATTCTTACCAATTCCTTATGTCTCACCTCGAAATTTGCGATCTTCCGGGAAGGCCCTGCTCTTGATCCCACCTTCGTTACAAATACGTTTGGTGGGGACGAGAGACAGGGCCTTCTTGGTAGTGGCCCCTCTCCTGTGGAACTCACTCCCCAGCGAAATAAGACCAACTTCTTCCCTCCTTTCCTATAGAAAAAAACTAAAGATGTGGCTGTGGGACCAGGCGTTTGGTTGATGTGGAGCAGTGGACGGACAATCTAAGTAGGATAGGGTTGTGTTAGCGGACTGTGGATTGGCTGACAGCCTATGAATATGGAACAGGGTTTATAGGGATTTGATATGTAACTGCTTTTAATCTGTTTTGTTGTATTTTGATATGTTGATGTTCTGCTCTTGTATGCGGCATTGAATTGTTGCCTTTTGTTAGCCGCCCTGAGTCCCCCTTCGGGGGTAGAGGAAGACGGGTTAGAAATAAATAAATAAATAATACATTCCTTCATATTTCCCACTTATCTTCCAGTGGTTTTAATATGTTAATGTGGAGTTGAAATGCAAGTATTTCAACATTAAAGAGTTTCAAAATCCTACATTAGGCATTAACATGAATATAATTGTATACATGACCAACAAAGCATATCTGGAGTCTCTCACACTGCAGTTTACATTAGGCATTCACATGAATATAATTGTATAGATGACAGTCAAGGCATACTTGTATTCTCTACTCCATATTTTGAGCTATTCTTCCAAAAGACATTGACTTCAGTAGGGAAGAAAATTAATTGGTACAGCTATTTCCTGTTGCTACTTTATGAATCACTCTATGAAAATCTCATGTGCTGAATCTGTGAGCTATGTATTTCCAAAATAATGCATATACTGTCAGCTTCCTGGTGCTTGTATATCCTCCCAAGACTAAATCGACTCAAGTGAGTAATTTTACAGTCATGTGAAATTAGGAAAAAAAATATCTCAGAGTGATTTCTTCAAGCCTCCTAAATTACTCATGGGTTCCGAAATATGCTATTACTGTTTTTGAAATCCACCAATAAACAGCCTAGGGTGTGAAACTGGGATCTGAGATAAGTGCATTATTCGGACCTGGAGTTAGAACTTCCTGGCTTAAAGTCAAAATCTAAAAGCTTGTGGAACAAAATTGTTAGGGAAAGAAATCACAGCCTGAAGATACAAGAGGATATAACAGAAAAATATCAGCGTATGCAAAAAGAGTTGTGTGGGAATATGTGTATGTGTGTGTTACATTAGTTCCCTGGGGAGACATTGTGAACTTGAACTTCAGAGAAGTAAATTTCAGATGCACATATTATACTATAAGTTTTCCCCCCACCCCTGCCTCAAAATCAACTCTCCTCCCAATTATTTTGTTGCATAAGTGGAACATTTTTGAACTTAAGAAAAAACAGGTCAAGTCTAAATTGCAGAAGGCACTTCTGTACCACACATTCACATATACAAATCCAGCAAATAAAAAGGTATTGTTCCTGTTTTTTATGAACTGTTTTTAAAATATACTCCTATGAATTCAGTGTTCATCAAAAGCTCTGAGAGAAAATAAATCAAATTCCAGGAATACTCACATAACTTGGCAAAGTATTTTATAAGCCATTCATTAAATATATAGTTCCTAGCCCTTATCAAGTAATTAATTACTCTTTGAATTACCATTTGCAAAAGGTAACTTCTGTTTCTCCAAAGTAAATAAAAATAGTCCATTTAAAAATCTGAATGCTACAAGGCATTATGCTGTGTTACAAAATACTCCTTAGCAATACCCATCACAGCACAAAATACAACACAACAGTATGGGGCACAACATGGAGTAGCACTTAAGATACCTCCTTCACTGTTTAATGAGACCTAAAATTAAAAGTTACATTGTATGATAATAATGGTCAAGCTGTATTTATTTGCATGTTGATTGTGGTGTAACTTTGCTATCAATTTGGTTTCACAAAAGGTAATTTACCAGTAACTCGCATTTGTGAGCTGTTAATTTAAATTCTGCCCATTTCTTTTGTTGTCTTCAAATACTATTCTGCTTTAGAGCTTTGCACTTAAGAACCATAAATATAATGATGTACTGAAACTATGTGTTACTGAGCATGTGGATAGATCAGTTATGGATAACTTTGACACATCACTATATCAACTCTTCTAAAAAGTAACTTTTCAAGCTCTCATTCTTGGAAAACCATTACATTTTCAATTGGTATTTGTTGTTTTCATTTGTCAGTGTCAAGCGTATAAAATGTTTCTTCATTCTTACCATACCGGTTCTCATGATGTATCTGAAATAGGTCAGACTAAGAGGAACATAGAGTTTGAAAGAGAAAGTTACTAAAGGCCACTCAGTCACTGTGTTCAAAAACAGAAAGGCACTCTCTTTTATTTGGGTTTAAATAACTTTTTCAGCTTTCTTTTATTATAAAATCTGAGGGAAAGAAAAACAATTAAGTCATGCCCAGTTTAGAAGAGTGGTTAGTAATTCGTGAGAAAGTTACTACCTTTTTGATACTGAGTACTTCTGTGGTTTTGAAGCTTCTGATATCTAGGGCAATGGTGAACTGAAAATGTTTTGGACTAAAATTCCCATATTCCGTCACAATTTACTGTGTTGACTAGGGTTGATCTGAAATGCAGGGTAACAACTTTCTGAAAGACTATTATTACCTGTTCATGTTTGAGGGAAATCTTCCCATATCAATTTGGCTGATAACTGGTGATTCAGGCAGCAGTCAACTCTCAGTCTCTATACCACTGAAATAGCTCACAACATGAAGATGCTACTACTCTGATCTCTGCTTTATTTTCATGTCAGGAGCGACTTGAGAAATTGCAAGTCGCTTCTGTTGTGAGAAAATTGACCATCTGCAAGGACATTGCCCAGGGGACACCCAGATGTTTTGATGTTTTACCATCTAAATTGCATAAGGCACCATCCTTGAGGGAGGCTTCTCTCATGTCCCTGCATGGCGAGCTGGAGCTGACAAAGGGAATTCATCTGCACTCTACTCAGATTTGAACCTCCATCTTGTCGGTCTTCATGCCGGTACAAGGGTTGAATGCATTGCACCACCAGGGGCTCCTGATCTCTGCTGTGCCACTCATTAGGACCAAAGTAGCGGTTACCTTGCTATTTCTGGTTAACTAGACCAAGTGACTTGAGATGTCAATGGGAACCAGGAAGCCCATATATAATGGTTGCTTCAAACTGTTGCTATGATTCCCCAATCTGAGCAACTTGCCTTTGCTTCACCAAGAACTTCCAGTGTGTTTTTGCGTAAGATGCCCTTTCACACTGCACAACTATAGTTATATGGGGTACATCTACAGTGTAGAATTAATGCAGTTTGACACTACTTTAACTACCATGGCTCAGTGCTATGGGAGTTGCAATTTTATGAGGTCTTTAGCCTTCTCTGCCAAAGAGTGCTGGTACCACATCCAAACTGGAAATCTCAGGATTCCATGATACGGAATAGCGATGTAGATATCCAAAGGGCTCCCGGGCTGCTTCTGAGCTGCATTAGCGCACCTCCAGAGCTCTTTACATTGCCCCCCCCCCCGCTCCCAGTAGATGCACCCCATGTTTCTGGAGACCATGGCCCCATCTACACTGTGATGGCCAAATGCCACATGGAGCTGATCTGCAGTAATACAGGGAAAGGCCACTTTAATGCACTCTCATCCTGTGTTACCCAAAGTCAGGGACACATCTGAATTCCTTCTCAGCCATGGAATCCCATTGGGTGACTTTGGACAAGGCGTAGTCTCAGTAGAAGGCAAAGTCAAACTCCTTTGGAAAAAATCTTGCCAATCAAACCCAGCTATAGGTCAGTCCTGGGGTCACTGTAACTTGGAAACAACTTCAAGGCATACAACAACCAACCGAAACTATAGTGAAGGGAAGGAGAGAAAAAGAAAGTAGCACTATGCTGTGAAAAAACATTCAAAAATATCTTGTCACTTGGGCAAGATACATTTCAAATATTACAAGAGACAAACTGTCCCAAGATCTTATGCTTTCATTTGAAATGTCCTAACTTCAGCTGTTGCCCTGTTTTAATTACATCTCCTGCTCATCCTGAGAGTTCAGGGGATGCCTCTCAGGGCCCATTATGCTTTTCTGGGCCTGTCTTCAATCTTATATCTAGGACTCGCTGTGTTTTTATGTTCTGTTTGTGTCCTTGTGTGAAGTATCAGCACTATGCTACATGCCAATGTAACCTGAAGGTAAACTCATATAAGCATGCCAAACTTTCTCACTATGATTCAATGGAATTAACAAGATTGTCCACTTAATTGTACTCCTGCTCTTTGCAGGTGATATTTGCTGCTTCAGACCAACCGCATCATTAAGATGGAATGCTCAAGCCAGCAATCAAGCCAAATAAAATTCTCAATTTTGAAATATTGTGTTATTGCTCCACAACAGCTAGGGCCTCCTCTCCTCCCACCGATGCTGGTAAAGCACAGTTTTAGATAACTAAGCACTGCATTAACTTCCTCATCTTGCAAGCAGGGAAGAATAGTTTTTTGGATTGTGCATCAATGTGTATGGACAGGCATCCTATTTTTAAAACACACACACATATAATGAACATTCTTATTTTCTTCTTTTCTTTCCAAACTTTAACAGTCCTTCCCTTGCCTGGATTTATGAATCTTTCACTTACATTGTGCATTTTTTTAAAAAGGGGCAGCCAATTTAAGTAATTTTGCCTTTTTCTCTGAGCGTACAAGGTCATTAATTGCTATTGGGACCTTCGTAAACCCTACTCTGCTGATGGGGTGAGAACTCTATTGTTAAATGTATTATGGCAGGGCTGTCTTTGGAGATTGCCTGCTTGATTGCTTTGTAAAGGCCCAATGGCACACAGCAATTAAAATCCATAGACCTTTATAACCCTACTGATGTTTTATGGGCCTTTTTGTGTCCTTTGGTATAGTTTACCATTTGTGTGTGTCCCAATGGGTCGTCTTTTCAGAACTCAGAGTGGGATTTTCTTTTTCCAGAGTGATAAAGCTAGTTATACATCATGTGAAAGGTTAATGACTATTTTCAAAAAGAGCATATGCTTAAAGTCATAGGGTGAAAGTTATAAGAAAGAGCCATTATGTAAAACCACCGGCCACTTCCTCATTTTCTGAGTTGGTGGATACCTGCGCCTGTCAGGTGTAGAACAGGTACATGAATGGAATTTTCTATGCATTCATGTTCTCTTTTTTCTCAGAAATGGCGAAATGCTCATAGATTCTATTGGCTTGCTAAAAGAGGAGTCAAAGTAAAAGAGTGAAGACCACTAGGCATAAGGACCATTATTATTTTACAGGGTCAATCAATTAACCCGTTGTCTGTCAGGAACACAGTTTTTACTCTCCCATTTGTGGGTTTGGTTTTGCAGATTTGAGTATTCTTGGATTTTAATACAATTTCTAGGTCCTCCATCATGGCTCTATGGTCAACCTCCACCAGAATTTGACCAAAGAATTTAACTCCAGCAAATGTGGAGGGTTGGCTCTACTAAGAAGTAAAAAGTCGGTCAGATATTACTTGTTTTTGCTTGAAGAAAAGGACTAGATGGCACTCCATCCTCCACTCGCATTCCACATAAAGAAGCAAAGAGGGCTGAGAAGTAAATATCATTTCAAATAGTGATGGAAAATATTTTTAAAGAATTCGGAAAAATGGAAAAGAGGTTTCTTGAATACCAGGAAACCCCTGCAAAAAGGATCCTGAATAACCTGCCCCACCCACCCCACCCCACATTATACAAAACAATCAACTTATTGGAACTATATGTGGAAGAAGTCGCTATGCACATGATAGTATGGTTTTTGCCCTTCACACACTCATTTAATAGCTGTCTATTGTCTAATGGGATATGCGAATGAAGGATGTAATAGGCATGCAACATTAATCTGAAACCTGTAACTGATATTCTTTGATTTTCAAACCTGCATGATTGTAAACAAAAGCCTTATTAATATAATATTTTAATGAATTGTTTTAAATGTATTTTATGAATATGGATGGCACTAAATAGTGCTTATTGTGAAGCTGCCCTGAGTCCCCCCTCGGGGGTGAGAAGGATGGGGTAGAAATGCACAAAAAATAAATAATAAAATATTCATGCATGTGAGTATTTAGCTTGTGATGGACAGGTACCCCTTATGGGAAGGAAACATGAATGGATCCACTAAGCCTTAATTATAGTATGTAGGCACTCAATAACGTCAGAACACTTTCTTTAATGGATTGCTGGAAAGTTAAAGAATCAGAATGTTTTATTACTACTAAAAGGGGGCAACATACAGTTTGGGGCATCTGAGGATACTGCTTCCTGCTAACTAAAAGACAGGCATGTTTGTCATATAATGGCAACTTGGATCCCCAGATATTTGAGGATGTTAATTCTTTAAGGCCCTAAGCACCATGACCTTGGTCAGGTATTTTGAGAGCCATAGTCTAACAAGTTCTAGATATTCAAGATCAGAGAATCACTGCTCTCATGTGTGTGGTTTTCTAAGATGGATATCTTGTGAACTGTATTTACAAAGCAAATCCTCTGGGAATTCTGCCCTAGAACTATAATTTCCCGATTTCAAGGTATGATTTGAGGGCACATTATGATGACCTTCAGCAAATCACAGTACCTGCCTAATACAGAGGGAAGCATAGTGTAATCTTTGATCCACAGGTAGCCTCTGGACCTTCTTTGCTATCTCCTTAAGTACACACTTGAAAGTCTGCCAACTCCATCATATTTTCTTTTTAAAAAATGCAATGTGATTTCCTGGTATTTTTGTCCCCAAATCCCACATAATCCTCACCTGCCCCCCATGTATGTGAACACATGAAATCACCTCTACCCCATTTCCCGCAAGAATCCCAGTACATTCTAGAGGTCTCAATACCTCCATTGTCCTCTACAGTCCTACGTGCAATGTTGTTGTTTTTTCACCATTTCAAGAAGGACTGTAGAGGAAAATGAAAGTATTTGGACTTGGGATGTGTGGCCTGTGTGTGCTGGAGGAAATTGATGCTTGGTCCCCACACAGTTGTCTACCCCAATCTGCTTGGTCAATGTCTGGATGTAAGGCTACCTAAGATCTTTGGAAAGCTAATTTGGACTTTATTCAGGTCACCTGTGAAAGTAGAGATAAAATAAATTCAAATTCCATGATTCAAAAGATATGTGAGATCTTTATATTGCACCAAAAGCTATTCATTGTGTTATATTTGAAGATTAAATGAATTAGCATGCCGTACTAATATGACCAAATTAAAAACACTTCCGAGAATAAAAACGAAATCGAAAGACTACAACAGCATCCAGAAAAGAGCAAGTGCTTTTCTTTTCATGAATTTGTGGCAACAAAAGACAGTGTTAGTTATTGCATACCGCTGAGAAGCAAATAGGTTATTCCCATCTAACAAACCAAAACAATCTTTTAAGGAGTCGTTTCTCTGAAAAGTGACTTTGTGCAAATGGCATCATATGGTTCCACATTTATTGAGTGCAATGATTTCCATATGAGATTTGGAAATAATAGTTTCCTTTCCCTAATACCGAACATATAAGTCAGCGTGGCCCCTTGTAGATCCAGCTGAGTTCTGCCAATTCAATGCATCCTCACAGTAATATATGTTCTTCTGGACAGATTAGTTACTCAGATAGTTACACATATTTAGAGTATTCTTGGGTGCTAAAAAAGTAGCAGCAACAATAACAACAACCACCCTAATCCAGAGTCAGTAATGTTACACATGATATGTTTAAAACCACTCTTAAGTTGAAGGGTAGCATACAAAATACATTGTTAGACAAATTATACAAATAAGTAGTGTAGATAAGCACTAATTTGCTTTGCAGAACTTCTCTCATAACAATATGTGGTTCTACAGCTGTTAGATCCTATGTCTTTTGGTTTGCAAACTGGGACAATTTGAGGTAGGCATTGGAATGTGTCTGAATAAAAACCATACTATACGATTCCTTTTGTGACTCAGAGGCCATGACACAAGGTCCAAAGACAACCAAAAGGATACTTGGGACTATATTTAGCTCCAGATGTCTTTGAAGATCTTCAGTTCCATGACCCTCGGCATGCGGTCAACTGTCCCAATCGCCTCAGTCTTTTTAGCTGTTATTATTCAGTATGAAGTCAGATGGTGAAGAAGGCGCTCCCAAGCATCAGTATATTTTATGACTGTGGATTTAGCAAAGTGGAGCAGTGGCCTCTACCCCCTTCCTGCAGCAAGCCTTTCTTCACAGCATTTAGCTCCCTGGGCTTGGCCAACATATTCGTAGTAATTGGGTCCACACAAGAGAAGAAACTCCCTTGACCCGCCGATACAATATGGCTTTTTGCCCTAGCAGGCTTTTGTAATTCAGATTTCCTCTCTGAAGTCAGGAGCTGGAGTCCTCAGTCCATGTTCTGGTGAGAAAAGTTTAGCCTGAGATTCTGGACCATTAGCAGTCACTTTTCTACTGCTGGTGAAAGAAGTTGGTGGCTGTGGGGGCTCTGTTGGGAAGGCTGGATTGCTCTGGGTGGATTGATACAGACAGATACTTCGAACACAGAGACACAATGTAGGTAGATCAAATAAGCAACATTAGAAATAAAAGTAAAATGGGAAGAAATGCATTGTGAAGGCTTGGTTTTGTTATGTTGAGTAAAGATGCTGCTCACCAGGGCTATGCAAAAATGATGAGACAGGATTATTCTTGGACTGTCACTCATATTACTCAGCATGGTCAATGATGAGAGATGATGGGGGCTCTGTGGTGTCAATGATTTTGGTGGCTATTGCTTATGGCAGTTTATTTTGAGTTGCAGGGTTTTTTTTGGCATACTGCTATCATCTAGGCAGCACTATTTTTGAACCCCATTCACATTCATAAACATGCATTAAAATGATCATCACATATAATTGAAAAGGGACAGTTTGGAAAAATGATTGGAAATAACTTGAGTCTATTGGAAAGATGATATCCCACCCAACTGAAATTTTAAGATCCCTGAAAGATCTTTCAAGATCATTGTGGTCCCATCACTCACCACTGGTGCATGTGGCGAGGAGACAGTAGCTGCTCCCATGCTGTGGAACCCATAGTAGTTTCAGCTGCAGCTCTCTCTCTCTCTCTCTCTCTCTCTCTCTCTCTCTCTCTCTCTCTCTCTCTCTGCTTGGCTGTTTTAATAGAACAGCTGATTTAATTGTTTTTAAAATATTTCATTAGATTGAATTTATTATTTTTAGATATAATGTATTTTAAGCTATCTTGGATCCCACACTGGCGAAAAGATAAGATGTGAATAAAACAAATATATATCCACATGCTATTGAAGAAGATTGGGAACAGAGCCTGGTCCAAGACTTGAATGGGGTCTTGTTTTACACTGTTTACTTGTCCCAAGGAGTTCCATAATCTTTAAAACAACAAGATGAAACTTTTAAAAAAACTCTATTTATTAATGTAGCAAATGCTATTATTTTTCTAACAAGACATAGGGTGGGATATAAATGCAGGAATCAAAGTCCGCATGTGTTGTCAAAGGCTTTCATAGCTAGAATCACTGGTTTGCTGTGAGTTTTCAGGGCTGTATGGCCATGTTGCAGAAGCATTATTTCCTGATGTTTCACCCACATCTATGGCAGGCATCCTCAGTTGGTTGTGAGGTCAGTTGGAAACTAGGCAAGTGAGGCTTATATATCTATGGGGTGTCCAGGGTAGGAGAAAGAACTCTTGTCTGCTTGAAGCAAGTGTGACTATATCCACAGATATATAAACCTAACTTGCCTAGTTTCCAACAGACCTCTCAAACTCTGAGGATGCCTCTATAGGTGTGGATGAAACATCAGGAGAGACTGCTTCTGGAACATGGCCATACAGCCTGGAAAACTCACAGCAACCTAATGTCCGCATGATCAAGATTGTTTAAAGCTTGAGCCTTAGAAAGCTTGGGCACTGAAAATCATAGAATCATAGAGTTGGAAGAAACTGTAAAGGTCATCCAATCCAGCCCCCTGCCAAACAGACACCTTCTATTCTGCCATATAATCTGGATTATCAAATCAGATCATCCAAATTATCTGCTTTGAGCTGGATTATACGAGTCTACACTGCCATATAATCCAGTTCAAAACAGATAATCTGAATTTTATATGGCAGTGTAGAAGGGGACAAAGAAATACATGATCAAAGAACTTCATTTCTTAAACATCCGGAAAAGGAGACTGCACCATATTCCCAGGTAGTGTATTCATTTGGGACAATTCTTACTGTCTAGATCAGGAGTGCTCATTACGTCGATCGCGTTCTACTGGTCAATCGCGGAGGCAGTACTAGTCGATCGCAGGTGTCAGGGTGTGCACATGAGTGCATCCAAATGGACACGCGCCAGTGCAGAACATCTCCTCTGGCTCCGGCTAAGGAGCTTCCCCCCTCGCGCTGCCACCCAGAAAGAAGGAAGACAGACCCGGGCCTGCTTAGCCCGAAGAAGAGCAAGCTGGGAGGAGACATGATCAGGGCCATGAGGGGAAGCCATAGGGAGGAGGCTTGTTTTCTGCTGCCCTGGAGACTAGGAGGCGGCACAGGAACCCGGAGAAAGGGCGAGCGCAAGGTGAGTATGTGTGTGTGTGTGCATGCGTGCACGGTGTGCCAGAAGGGAACGAGAGAGAGGCATGCACCCACCCCTCAGTGGCCCGTGAACGTAGCGTAGAGTGTGTGCGCACACGCGGTGTGCCAGGAGGGAATGAGAAAGAGAGGCGCGCTCCCACCCCTCCTCAGATGGCCATCGAGGAGGAAGAAGAGGAGAAGGGGTGCTGCTTGCCTTTCTTCTCTTCTTCCTCCTCTTCCTCCTCCAGATGGCCATAGAGAAGGAACTCCTACTGTTTCTTCTCCCCCAACTAGCCATCGAAGAGGAAGAGGAGGAAAAAGAGGAGAAATGGCAGCAGTGTCCCTTCTCTTCTTCTTCCTCTTCCTCCTCGATGACCAACTGGAGGAAGAGGAGAAGGAAGAGGAGAAAGGGAAGCAGCACCCCATCGAGGCAGGCAGGCAGCTGGTGGATCGCAGGAGGGGGCATCTCCTATGTACTTTCATTCCTTCCCACGATCCACCAGCTGCCTGGAGTCACCTCTTCCTCTCCCTCCCGCCCCCAGAAGGGAAACCTGCAAAGTGAGGAGAGGAATGGAAGCGTGGAAGAGAGCCCTCTCCTGCAATCAAGCAGCCGCCTCCATGCTTCCTTTCCCCTTCCTGCTTTCCAGGACTCCCTTCTGGGGACAAGGGAGAGAAGAAGGAGGCAACCCCCAGGCTTTGTCTCTCCTTGGCTGAGCCAAGATGACACCTTCCTTCCTTCCTTCCCACCTCAGTTCCCCCCCCCCCCACACACACACACAGTTTTCTAGCACCCCTTTTCCACACCAGTCTTTTCTTTTACTAGTCTTCCCAGTCTTTACTACCCCTATTCCCCAGCCCCCCCTCTATTTTCCATCCCAGCCTTTCCCAGGTTCCAGTCTCTTTCCCATTTCAGTCTTGCTTCTTTTCCCAATGTAGTTTCCCACTTTCCATCCCACTTTCCCACATTAATGGGGTTATTGGGATAACAATCTTTCCCCTTCACCAATTGCCCCCTTCCCATCCCAATCTGACCTACTTTTTCAGCTCTCCTCTTTCCACCTCATTTTCCCACCTTTTCAAATACCCCTTCCTATTCCAACTTTTTCCTGTTTCCAGTCCTTCTTTCCCACCCACTTCTCAAGTCAGTCTTTCCCACTTTTCTCATTCATATACACACAGCCTTTCCCCCAAAATGTATACTGTAAGTTTTTTGGGTTGTATGGCCATGTTCCAGAAGCATTCTCTCCTGGCGTTTCGCCTGCATCTATGGCAGGCATCCTCACAAGTTGTGAGGTGTGTTGGAAACTAGGATTTCCACAGATATATAAACCCCATATTCCAAGTTTTCAACAGACCTCAAAACTTCTGGGGATGCCTGTCATGGTTGCAGGCAAAACATCAGGAGAGAATGCTTCTGAAACATGGCCATACAGCCCGAAAAACTTACAGCAACTAAGTCAGTGAGGTTTATATATCTGTTGCATGTCCATGGTGGGTGTGTCTGTCTGATTGAGGTAAGTGTGAATGTTTCAACTGGCCACCTTGATTAGGATTTAATGGCCTTGCAGTTTCAAGATTGGCTTCTTACTGCCTGGTTTATATATCTGTGGAATGTCCAGGGTGCAAGAACCACCTCACTGAGGTAGGGATACATGGGCACATAATTCAAAACTGAGAAAAAGTACTCCTGGCAATCTGGTCATCCAGGAGCAGCAGCCATAGATTGACACATAGAACCACCACCACCACCCCTGCAGAAAAAGTTCTATCCTGCAAAACCTAGGTAGATAATTTTGACTTGGTTGTTTTATAAGTACCTCACATGCTGAAAAAGTGTGAGCACCCCTGGTCTAGATGTTCTAGCTAATATTCAAGTGGAATCTCTTTTCCTGCAGTGTGAATCTATTGCTTCATGTCTCTAGAGCAGCAGAAAACAAATTTTCCCACAGAGGCTCTGCTTCAGGCTGCAAAATACCTTGAATTGGTACTAGCAGTCATGTCTCTCTACCCTAACATTGGGCTGAGAGAGGTGACTGCTTTAGACAATAGACGAATGAACATTAATGGAGAGGAGCGCATCAATGAGGTATTGTGCATGTCATCTCTCCTGGCTTGCGTCTTCCACAGGCAATCCTGTTGATCCTATTGCCATTACAGTTTGTGTTCATAAAATAATGAAGGCACTTTCAGGTTAAAGCAGCAAAAATCTTGAGTCAGCCCCATGGGGCTAATTCTGGGGGGGAAAACTTCTAAATTTTTAATAGCTGCCAATTAACCCAGTGATTGGTCAATTAATTAATTAATTAATTAATTTGCCGGTGCCGTTTGTCTATAGCACATGACAATAAAAATAACCCCTGTAGGGTCTGAGAATTCTAGACCGAAGCACATTAACAGCATGTCATATATCCCTGTAGGATGATATTAACTGACAGTTTATATTTCATTGGAACCAGAACTGTCCATGTCTATAAGGAAAAATTCAACAGAAACAAGTAATGTAATGCTCTCATGTGATCAGTTAGGGCTGTGTGGGAGTGTGTCTGATTTAGATATAAGGGGATATAGCAGGATCTCAAAACAGAATTCTAAAAAAGAGCTTTATAGTAAAGGACATTTTTGCAAAATGAGAAGTGGTCTCCACAACACAGGCTTCAGTGTCAAGAAAATGCCCTTTGTGTTATCTGTATGCAAGTGATGTCGATGGCATTGGCAACAGGCTCATAGGTTTTGGCCAATAAGAATAGAATGATTGTCATCATGGAATATTTTTCACTCAATAAATAACATTGAATGAATACAATGTCAGTCATAGTCATTGGGAGTTTCTGCAAATGTAAACAGAGTGGGCAGTTCTCTGTCTTTCTCATTTTCGGATGATCTGCTCTCTTTCTAAATAAGAGTAGAAATTCAATCCTGAAATAACTTTGTTTAAGCCTCAGTTGTATAGACTAAAATTTACTCTGGATTTTTGTTTAAACCTTGTAAGAGTCAGTCAAGGTTCAGGGCTCAATACCTGAATTAGGATTGACACTGGGACAACCCCTGGACTACAACAGACATGGGCTGACCAGTGAAAGTTAAAATGTTCTTACAGCCAGATGTGTTCTGTGCTAAACAAGTCATTGTTGCAGAATATTGAAACGCAAAAAATGTTCTGGGTGATCAGACACAGTTTCCGATAATTTTCAGAACATACACATGTTCAAAAACAGGTTTTGGATGTAGAAAAAAAGAAGCAAACAGCGAGAATTTGAAAGAAACCTTACATCCCTTCATATCCAAGGACATTAACTTGATCCCAAAGATGGCGGAGGCTGGTTTGTCTTAAATGTAATTTTATTTACAGTCCTTATACCAATGTTCTCATTCCACAGTCCAGTGGAACACATTTTCTTATGAATGGAGAATTCAGAAGTCCTGAATTCTCCACTCATACACACAACCGATTTTGGAAGTTAAATAGGTTTGGACCACTGATCTCCAGGGATGCATACAATATAATATTAATTAAAACCTTGGAAAACTGCTGCCAACCAATGCAAGCAATAGAGGGCTAGATTAGGCAAGATTCTGACTCTGGATAAGGCAGCTTCCTATGTTCTCCTGAATACATCCAGACAATGCACTAATAGAGACTGCGTTCTGCTGAAGTGTTTTGATATCCTCCTGTAAAGATGAAATCCTTTGCTTTATAGCATTGTCCTAATCCCCTTGTGAGAAGAAATCCAATCACAAGTATGTGTTTTATTTTTTTGCAGTCAGCAATTAGCTAATTAACTTGCTAATAAAACTAAGAGATTTATCCCGGTTGGTAAACAATAGTTTTTCTATTAATTTGAGTTATTAATTATTCATAGCGTATTTATCCTGTATTTTTTTTAAAAAAAATCAGTACATGGACATGTAAGCCTAGAAGAAAAGTAAGAATAATAACTGGAAAAATCTAAGAAAACATTAGCAGCTTATTGATCAACAGGCAGGGCTCATAAAAAAACCCATATGGGCATGCGGCTACCTCTCTGTGCTCCACAAACAGCCAAAAAAACCAACAACAACAACAAAAAGCAGTCATTTTCAGCAGCCACGTGGTCTGTTGTGGCTGGAAAAGAATTGGCGTTGCAGCCTGTGCCATTACAGCTAGCTAAAAGGGCAGAAACAGCCAAAGCCACCTTGAAAAATTGATCTGTGCACAACACTACTTCAAAGGTGACAAGAAGATATTAGTAAGATATTCTAGTCTCAATTCTTAAGACTCTCTAGTTTAGGATTGTAAATATCAAATGTTTGCATTCAGTTTCAGAACAAGTTGACTATTAGCATATGTACCCTTAACCTGGTACCTTGCAATCCAATATAATAGCTAAAATTTTGGTACCTGAAAGTAATTTTTGAGCTTTGAAACTAAGTTAAGTAGTAATTTATTTCATTGCTATTATGTAGAATAAAGTATCTTATTTGCTACTTATGTATGATATGATGATTTTCTTACATTACTGGTGGTGCTTATTTCTTTTACATTACTTTTTGTTACTTTTTAAATGAAGAGCAAATCATCTTAATATGCCTTTGAAACTTTTGGAAATAGCAAAAACTGTTTCTCGGTGCATCAGAAAAGTACATGTGCTCTAATTTGTAATGCTACCTTTGAACTATAACTTTCTTGGACTCATTAACTTTCATGACTAAATAGTTATACTTCATTACTTTCTGCCGGTCTTATCACCCAACTTTTCTCTCCCGCCCACATACTCAGGACCTCATCACATTGAAAGGATCAAGCATTCCGATTTGCTGGCCTCTGTACAATCCTGGCACCCTGCGACCTGCCTCTCCACCAGCTGACACTTCCCTATCACACAGGTAGCCCTGTTTATTCCAAATGGAGCATGGGGAGGCTCCCGTGTTGGCGGTACAGTATCTTAGGATGCTGCTGACCCATTTTACCCATGGAGCCCTGCTGGAACTGAAGCTACATCATGTGATGGATAGTGTGGGGATCTGTGGGTCAACTGGGGCAGAAGCGTCCCAGTTGTATGATGAAGTCCTTAGTTACACTAGAATTTAGAAATTTTACTGTTTTGAATTACAATTCCCAGAATTCCCCAGCAAGCATAGCCATAACGGCACTGCTGTTTGGAAAAATTCTGTGAGCTATACTAATAATAAAATATGATGCTTAGTCAAGCTATGATCTTCATACAGATGCACTGGATCATGAACTATATTCATTAAAAGCTCCATTTTTAAAGGTATTTAAATGCCTTGTCATTTGTGATTTTAAGCCGGCAATAGAAAAGCAATTGATCATCCTAGAATGGTGAAAGGAGGTAAATGGCAAGCTTTGTAACGATCCATAGCACACCACATTGGAGTTACTAAAATGCGAACTAGCTGTAGCCCTTGCACTCCTGGGAATCTGGTAATGTGGCACTTTGTCCTCGTCGAGGAAAAGTAATAGAGCTGGGGGATAATGAATGATTTCTTAGCTCAGTAATTATAGAATTTTATATCTACTTTTTTTAGAAGTCCCAATTCTGTGCTTATTATTACTGCGGCAATGCACGGTGCCCTCTCACCTTGCAAATGAACAGCTGAGTTCCAAAAATGTGCTCACATATTTAAAGATAACCACAGCAGACCTTTTTGGAAGTTGAATTAATATGTGTAGGTGAGAGGAGAGGAGAGAGATGATATGGGGAACAGCTCTACGCACACAGCATCTTGGAAAGTTCTCTTTTTGGACTACGATTGCCAGAAGCCTATGCAAGCTTGGGGGGATTTTGGGTTACATACTCTTTATAGCTAACATTTCCACATTCCACCTCTTTCACGTTATATAAAAAGTGTGAGCAACTGCAAGTAGGTGCAAGAGCCAAATCTTGCTGTCACAAGTCTCATTTGTGCATTGGTGGTACATCTGAAACAACACCATGTCTATATTTGTTTCCATTCTGCCACTTTAAAGCCAGTTTTAAAATTTGCTGGGTGGGAGGGTGATTAGAAGATTGTAGTTGGATAGAAGAAGGATGTTTGCTAGTTTTTTTAGATGTGTTTAGGGACAATTTGAGGGCAAATAATCACCAGAAAAATATGAGGTATTTAGTGACATGGGATTCAGGAAGCACAGGGAGCTTTTTCCACATACATAATTGGGCATGCATTTAATGCAGCATGCTTCTAACTGTATGCACATTCAGTGAACATCAGAAGCAGCAGCTGCACTTCTGCATACATATTAACATTTTGCAGTTGTTTCTTCAAAACATTTTCCAACTCTGCTGGAAAACAATATATTTGTGTGTGTACCAAAACTTCAACAAGGAAATCTCAAGAATGCCTTTACACTAGTTTCAAACCGAGTTATCAATTTGACGCATTCAAAAATTATTTCAATTTTGAGATAGAACAAACATGGGTTTTGATATAATATAATCATGTTAAAAAGAACAATAAATTAACAAATGTGTATGTCCAGGCCTAGCACTTTGAATGCATAAATATTAAGAGTCTTTGTCGTATTCAATCCTGTAGAATTGATATCTTCTTAAGAAAAAAAATTATCAGCTACATGGCATAGCCATTTCCTTGCTGGGAATAATTGTTCTTACTGAATTTGAATGTTGTGATTGATTGTCTACTAGCAGTCTGAGAAAGATTTGTGCTTGGCTTACTATGCAGGATGGGTTTAGATGCTACAACAAATGTTGTAGATAAGGCATAAACTCCATTTCATTATGGCATCTGAACCTGGCATCTCAACTTGTTTCAGCCTCAACAAGTAAAACATAGGGAAGAAACAACAAATCACAAATCTTTTGCTGCTAAGGAGGGAATCAAGTCTGAATTTAGGTCAGGTTTAAATATTGTGATAAACCAAGTCAAGTGTAGATTTTCTGTGATTCCTTTAGTCATGCCTGCTTACTTGTCCCTGATAAGAGAAAATTGTGAAGAATTACAACTTCTTTTTGTATGTGGATGCATTATCTGTTTTTTATTTTATTTTTATCCCACTTTTCTCCCAACATAGGGGACTCAAGGCAGCTAAACATGAATGTTCTTAGATCATGTGAGTGGGGGACAACTGTTCTATGTACAACATTCCTGCTTTAACTGCATCTGGATAGAAGCCAAGGCGCCTTCTATACCGGGTACTTAGGTCAGTGCAGAGGCACATCAGATTGTGGTAGCCAAATGACACGCAGGGCTGATGCAAAGTAGCAAGGGGCTAGACCCCCTTAATGCAGCTTTGCCCCATGATAGCCAAAGTTTGAGTATAATCCAAATTCTGGCCAATAATTTGGAGTACCCCTCATTTTGGTACCATCTAAACAATTTGGCTATTTCCAGAAAGGAACCAGCTATACCCATTACCATTGCCATCCTGTTTTTCCTGGGCAGTGCCTGGAGGAGTCCGTTTAAGAATCATATGTCGAATCAATCTGGCATTGGGCACATCAGATTGGCTCTGAGTAATGAGTCTGCTCCAAAATTCATGGGACCATCCAATTGTCATTATATAGCATTATGAGCAGATGGAGGATGGAGAAGTCTGCCTCTCATCTTTTGGTAATTTATTATTTACTTCATTTGTATATCACTTTTCACAGTGGGGGGGCGGGCGGTGTCAAAGTGGTTTCTAATATATATACAGCAAAATTCAATGCTTCATGTACCTGACAGCCTAGCATAAAACAATAATAATATAAGCTATCAATTAAATCATAACAGCGCAATGACATCAAAACATCAAAACATAGAGTTTAAAATAAATGTTAACATCACACAGTCCAACAATCCTAGTTCAGGGCTGTTCCAAATATCAATATCTATTGCACATGATCCGGATCATTCCTTGTATTGCTTATTGACCAAAGACTTGGCCCCATATCCAGGTTTTTGCTTTTTTTCTGAAGGCCAGGAGGGAGGACACCGATGTAATTTCACTGGGAAGGGCATTCCATAGCAAAGGAGCCACACTGAGAAGGTCCTGTCTCTCGTCCCCACCAGTCACACCTGCAAGGAAAGTGAGACTGAGAGCAGGGCCTTCCCAGACGATATTAATCCCTGAGATGGTTCATAGAGGGAGATACGTTCAGACAGGTAAGCAGCAAATGAATTATTAAGATACTGTTCTTCTGCTTCTTTCACATCCAGACTATGCAGGGTTGGGCACAAGGGAAAACAAATAAAAATCTCTGCTATATCCCTATATCACATGACCATTTAATGAATGTAATAGTAGTTGCCTTGAGTTCCCTTTGGGGAGATATAGTGAGGTATAAATAAATATAATAATAGTAAGTAGTCTCCCAGGATATGCCTGCTGCTTGGGGCATATTTTTTGTATGAGACAAAAGGTACACGAGTATAGCCTCTGACACCTTATACAGCAGATTCCAACCACTGTATTTTGGTGTTTGTGACTGACAGAACAATCATACACATGAATTCATCTACTGAGTTCAGTGGTGCTCAATCCTAGGGAAGTGAGGTTAAGATTGCAATTGAAAGCACTCCGTTCCATCACCAAGCAGTCTATTTAACCACTAATCCGAATTTCTTACAATGCAGTCAGTAAAATAAAAACACCCCAAAACACAATTTCATTTTTAAAAAGCAGACATTTTTTAATTTGTCTGAATTGTGTAACTCCCAAATCAACTATGTCAGGTATTTTTATTTCAGCTTGTTTTACTGCTTGACTACTTGTCATAATTCTTGTCTAATTTTACATTCTTTTCTTCTTCTTCTCCCTTTTAATTTTTTTTGGTCTGTCCTGTCCCCAGTGATTAGACAGGTTGACACTTGCCCTAATCTGGATGATGGTGTTGACAGATAAACTGGCACTTGGTTTTTGATGTCAGTCCAATATCCTTTACAGAATACTTTAAAGTGTTTAGAGCTTCCAGGTTTTGACTTTTACATATAGAGTGATTATTTTTGTATTCCTCTACCAATCTGGGAAATAAACAACAATGTGGAAAAGATTAATGCAAGGCTTTTTGCCATCTGGATCTGAACAGCAAATGAACTCCCCACCTTGCCCACCACAAGTCTATTTATTTGAATGCCCATGCAATAATTGGGTTGCCTACATAGTAAAGCAAATACACTTTTTACTTCCCTCTACTTGGGGAGAAATACACCGTGTGCCTGACTAGCCAAAACATGATTTTAATAGAGTAAAACAAGTATCTTTTCAGAAAGAAAGGGAGGGAGGGTAATGCTATAGACTCATGTGTGTGTGTAGAGAGGAAAATCATAGTCCATAGCGTTCGGGAAAATCCAATATATATCTAATGAATACAATTATATACACACACACACACACACACACACACACACACACACTAGCTGTACCCGGCACGCGTTGCTGTGCCCTATTTAGGAGATGCGAGAAAGTCTGAGTATGTAAGGGTTGGAATTGTTGTTAGTTATGGTGTTGTTGGGGCCATGGCTGTGTCGTTGTGGGTTGTTCTGGTGGGTGGGATGTTGAAGTCCTGGGGAGTTGCTGGTGTGTGGTGTTGCTGGCGTTCTGCATAGCTTGTGGATATGCAATGTTTTTTGTCTTTCCGTCTGCTGTGTTAATGTAGAGGTTGATGCTTGTGTGGGTGGGGTACTTTGGAAGTGAGTGGAGGTACTTGAAATCCCATTATCCATGGTGTGTCCTCCTCTGAACTGCAGTCGGATGGAGTGTGGGTCATGGGGGGCATTGTGTGCCAAGTTTGGTCTGTATCGGTCTTGGTTCTGGGCCACAGTGGTCTGTGGGGAATGATGGGTTTTGAAGTAGTACAAATCCCATTATCCATGGAGGTACTTCAAGTCCCATAATCCATGGTCCACCCGCCTCCAAACTGTAGTAGAATGTAGCATGGGTCATAGGGGCTCTGTGTGCCAAGGTAGGTTACTGTAAATTCAGACCACACACAATGTCCCATGAGCTGAGGCCTAGTCAGGAGAATCAAGTTAATGAAGCCTTACTGTCAATTCAGAGCATAAACAGCATTCCATTAAGTGAGGCCTAGTCAGGGAAATTAAGTTAATGAAGCCTTACTGTCAATTTTGGGCATGGTCTGTGATTTGTAGGGTGTAAATTTTCTGTGGGAAGTGAATTGGGTGTTTGTGTTTGTGCCTCAGCCCTTTGCCTTATCCTCCTCTGACAGTTTATTATGGGTCGGAATGTTCATGTTGGCTGGCCAGTACAGGAGTTATGCAAATCCGCCCTTATTGGCAGCCAATCATGTTGTCAGAATGTAGAGGCTGGGAGAGTCATTGGCTGCCCCGGAGGATGCTGGGAAATGTAGTTTTTTTACTCGTTTTGGGGGCCATTTAGGTTTTGGGGGGAAAGTTTCTTTGCTACAAACCTACCTTGCTTGAGGCCTATTTCTGTTGGCAAGTTTGGTGTTTCTGCGTTGTAAGGTTTCTCTGTTTGGGACGGTCGTTCCATGACGGGAACCCCTTTATATAATAGATATCTATTTAGTCCCATACAAAGTCCGCAAACAGTTCCTGGGTTCAAATACGCGGTGTCCCAATGTTCGCTATTAGATGTAGGTGACCAAATGCATGGGAAAAGTCCATGGAATGGGTGTGAGGTTATCGAACAGGAGGGGTATGATCACAAACACGGAAGCCTGGTGAAGGAGTGTAATGCTCCTATGGGGAAATCCCCAGGACGCCGACGGAGGGAGTGGAATCAGCGTCTCCTCGTAGTACAAGCAGATACAATACAAGAGCCAGAGGAACTACTTTCAGGACTGCCCCCTCAAAGGCCCAGAACAGAAGGCACAGAATACACCTACAAACAAATTAATTTGCCACAAACTAGGGTTTTCCTGGTGAATTAATTCATGTTTGCTTAGGACATCATCTGGACAGCCCCCTTTTAATTGTGGGAACTCCTGTGTTAAAGGAGCTCTCTGGAAGTGCACTCGGTTTTCTTAAATTCCAGTTTACTTTCTGGGGGCCATATTCAAATTTGATCTGTTGTGCATTGCAGTTGATAAACAAATGTCTTCCCTTCTCAACACTTTTTGCTTAATTTCAACCTCTCTTATGACCACACTAGATTTTTTAAAAATGCCCCATTTTCTTTTCCTTCTTTTTATCACCCCACAAAGGTAGAACAATTTATGGAAAATATAATTGTAGGGATGGTTCAGCTTATAAAGCAGAATACAGTTCAATGCTGTGTTGAAAAGCCTTTCCAAACTAGAACTTGGAAAGATCACTTTGAACTGTAGTCTAAAAACTGTAGCTGTAGCCTTAAAATATTTTATTTATTTTTATTTATTTATTTACATCATTTATATTCCACCCTTCTCACCCCGCAGGGGACTCAGGGCGGATCACAATGCACATATACAGGCAAACATTCAATGCCATAGACATACAACATATATAGACAGACAACAAGCTATACCCCGATCCGGGCGTGCCTCGAACTCATGACCTTCTGGTCAGTAGAGATCTTATGCAGCTGACTCCCAGCCAGCTGCGCCACATTCCCAGTTTTTCCAGGTTTTGTCCCAAACAGTCAGAGATTACTGCAGAACAGCCTTCACTCAACACTAACCCCATCACTGCGCACATGCAGTTCCAAAACAGTTCCAAACAGCAGTATATGGCTGTGTAGATCCAGCCTCAGCTATACATTTGGAAATGCCTTAGTGTGCCTAAAGAATCTCTCTCACACGCAAACTCTCTCCTTTTTGAAGGAATATCAATAATAATTATAGATGCAAGAAAGACCTTGGATCTATCATGCTGAATTGTAAGATAAATGTGAATTATATGCACACTGCGTTTTACTGTTGGCTAGTTTGTACACTTGTGAATGTTCATGCAATTAAATGGCCGGGTGAAACAGCTGCACACACCCAGCCATGCATGGACAGGACACATTCAAACACTCTCCAAGGATCCCAAAAGGTAAGCTATCAGAGGCTTTAGGGTTTAAGATACTAACTGCAATTCTATAGAAAGCAACTGAGCAATATATAGCCTCTTAAGAGACTTCGAACTGCCTCATTAAGCATTCTGTGCTTTTTTACCATCTCTTGTTTGTAGCCTTTACATCAAGTGGGGTCACTGTCTGGGGATGTTGTCACAGAAATTCTACTCATGACTGCCTGGAAGGAATCTCCCTTTGTCCCTCAAGCTGGTAGAAATCAACTGACAAAATAAATGTCAGAATCAGAAAGGACTTCAGGCCAGGCCTCATGCCACAAGCTGACTGGCAGAGTTGTTCATGCATTTTGCTGCAGAAAACAAATGCACTGTGCAGTCTGTGCTGTGATCTCATGCATGCAATCTACCTCTTGCTTGCTTAGAATGAGAATGCCTGTGCCTCATTAAAGAGGCAGTTGCAAGCATTTTGTATGATGAATCAGAATCAAAGCTTCACTGTGACCATACCTAATCTACTTAGCTAGACATCTATGGGCCCATCCACACAGTACCTTTATCTCAGGAACTCCTGGTTCAAAATAAGGGGTTCTTTCCCCTTTATTATTTAACATCTATATATGCGACCACTTGCTGGTCTGGTTCGAAGTTTTGGGCTGGAATGTTATCAGTACGCTGACGACACCCAGCTTGTTCTGAAAATGGAAGGCCGGCCAGACTCCGTACCTTCTTGTTTCCAACAGTGCCTTGAAGCCGTTACTGGTTGGTTGCGTGCCAGTAGATTGAGGGTGAATCCAGCAAAGACGGAGATACTGTGGCCGGGCCACCTGGTTGATGGGGAGGCCTGACTGCCTAGCTTGGATGGCGAGGCATTATGCCCGACATCCTCAGTTAAGAGCCTTCAGGTCGTTTTTGACCCATTGCTGTCTGTCACATAACACCTATCCTCCAGCAGCTTCATTGGCTTCCGGTCACCTTTAAGGAGATGGTATTAACTTTCAAGGCCTTGCATGGTCTGGGGCCACTGTATCTGAGGGACCGTCTTTTCCCCTACCAACCCCAGAGGTCACTTCGTTCTGAACAAATGAACCTGCTTGAAATACCAACTTTCAAAGCAATCCGTCTTACATCGACACGGTGCAGAGCCTTTTCTGTAGCAGCGCCATCAATATGGAACACTAGCGATGTACGGTCCATGCAGGACCTTCTCTCCTTCCGCAAGGCCTGCATGTCTCACCTTTTCTGGCTAGCCTTTGATTGCTAGGCCAGAAATCTTTTTTAAGTTAGTTTAATATGTATGCTTTAACCTCTGTGTGTTTTACCTGATTGTAAGCCGCTCCGAGCCCTTGGGGAGTGGTGGCATACAAGTCCAAATAATAAATAAATAAAATGAAAGGTGGCCAAATGATGCCCCCTAAATAACACAGAAGAATTGCTCAAAAGCGCTAAAAAGTGAGATTTTTAGCTGAGGGAATATTCTGGTTCTGGCCAGAAAATGCAGATATTTGTATTTCTGGGCCTGTTCAGACAGTACCTTTATCCCAGGAGCTTCCACAGCAAACAAGAGGGTGGTCAGATGCTGTTCCCACTAAATACAGAAGCAATCACTACAAAAGGCAAAATTTGCAAGATTTTGAGGTGCAGGAATATTATGGTTTCGAGCCAAATATGCGGATCTTCACATGTTTGTATGTTCCTGCAATCAGAAATCATAGGATTTTTTATCTGGGTTTGTTCGCAGGTTTGCATGTTTGTTCCTGATTGGTTTGATCCTAAAAAGAAGGTGGCACTTGAGTAGAAGGCAAAAACTTTGTTTATGTGCCAGAAACTTCATGAAACATGTGGAGGGCACATTTTCTCTGGCCAGGACAAAGTTGTGGTCCTCTAGTCAATATTGTGCATCTTTTCACAAGAAGAGCAATCAGGAACAGCCATGGAACAGCACCTTGTTTGATGCCACAAGTGCACAACCAAATCTGTCTGGACAGATAGCCAGATAGCTAGGCTATAAAAACTGTCAATAAGTGTCTATGGATTGCACTTGTTTTATGGAGAAGAATAGGAGATTGACAGTTGTAGAAAATCAACTGCTAATTAATACCTTCTCCTTTGGGGTGGGCTTCTTTCTCTTAAGAGTGTTTTTTAAAGCCCTTCTTATTTTGTGACATAAATAATGTTGCTCCTTATTCCATCAAATAAATGCTTGCCTCTCTTCCACTGTCCTCACATAGCAGGTAATTTGAAAAGGGCATACTTTAGCTTTGCACACCATTCATGAAATTGCAGGTTGAGTATCTGTCATCTGGAATTCTGAAATACTCCAAAATCTGAAATTGTCCACATGGGTGGTTGAGATAGTAGCTAAGATTGTCACTCTTTTGCTTTCTGATTGTTCAATGTATGAATTTTTTGTGTGAATTGTAATAAATATTGATTTTCAAGGACCCTTTCACATAGCCATTAGGGTTGGGTTTTCGGATGAAGAAATTAAATTAGTTGGTATTTGATCCGTTCAAAATGCTAATTTTGAGCTTTACCGCACTTTTCCCGCCAAACCGAAAGTGGACTTTGTTTACCGCACTTCGTGGACCCAAATTTTTCGTTATTATTGTAATTATTTCGGATGCCCCTCTAACAGGAAAATTATCCCCTCCAAAATAGCTTTCCAGACATACTCACAGTCAGATCAGGGCCTTTGCATGGTCGGAGCCTAATTTAATTGAAAGGCCTTCCTCTGGGAAGTGAAAAGGTGTAGCAACCCCGTTCTCTTTCGTGTCTGTTTTGCCTTTGGATTCACCTACGAACTCTTTACCTTTTTGATTGAACTTTTTGATACCTTAATGGACAATTTGCCTTTTCACCTGTTTTCTATTATTCAATAAATAGTTAGCTGATTACTGTCTCTGTGCGTGTGATTAAGGGGCTGGGCCGAGACCCTGCATTGTGACAAAAAGCAACCGGAACCATAGAGAACCACAATGCTACTCTTAGAGCGGCTTGGAGGACTGAGAGGAAAAAAGCCGTTTAAGCCCCCAGGAAATTAGGCTAGATATAAGGACAGAGCAGAAGGACATAAGAAAGACTGAAAGAAGGGGAGAAGGGAGTGAGAAGAGCATGGAGAGAAGAAGGAAAATTTCAGAAGAAAGAAAAACCATAGAGGACAAACGGAGGTTCCTAGAGGAGAAAAGCTGGAGTGAGGGAGTCAGAAGAGCACTAATGAAGCAAGTCCTAGACCAGAGGTGGGCAACTATTTTATCATAATATTAATAATATTAATTCATTATATTTCCCTGAAAGGAAGCCCAGGCATTTTATTATAATAATAATATTAATAATATTAATTCATTATATTTCCCTGCAAGGAAGCCCAGGCATTTTATAATAATAATAATAATAATAATAATAATTCATTATATTTCCCTGCAAGGAAGCCCAGGCATTTTATTATAATAATAATATTAATAATATTAATTCATTATATTTCCCTCCAAGCAGGCCCAGGCATTTTATTGTAATAATAATATTAATAATATTAATTCATTATATTTCCCTCCAAGCAGGCCCAGGCATTTTATAATAATAATAATAATAATAATAGGTCCCACTGAATTGCACTCCAGAGAAGAAGGGAAATGTTGCCCCTTGATTTGCCTGTGCTTAAAACAGTGTCAGTCCTGTTTCCCTGCTTTGGTCAATTCAGAACTAATTACAAAATTTTGTAAGTAATAACATATCAAATAAGAATTTTTTAAAAAATTTTTTGTAAGTCATTAAGTTAAGAATTTAACCCCCCCCCCCCCAATTTGTTTTTAGAACCACGATTTTTGGGTTCTAAACCAGCCCTAATAGCCATATGACCCAGAATATCAAGGAAGATAATCCACACTATCTGCTTTGAACGGGATTATCTGAATCCACACGGCCATATAACCCATTTCAATGTGGATTTTATACAGTTGTGTGGAAGGGGCCTAATAGTACCTTAAGTCTAGTTGTAGTTTTACAAGGTCTTTAGCCTTCTCTGGCAAAATAGTGGGAGAGACCATGACCATGCTTTTAAATGGGTTTGTTTACTGATTAGCTATTCTATGTTTTTATTTTGGTATTTAATTTTATTTGATTAGTACAATGCTGTTACTATTTTGTATTATGTTCTTTTGCTATAATGTTTTGACATATCTCGGGCATTGAATGTTTGCCTCTGTATATGTCTCCTGAGCCCCCCTAGGGAAATAGGGTGGTCTAAAAATAAAGATTATTATGATTATGATGGCCTCTCCAAACTACAAATCCTATGATTCCGTAACATTGAGCCATGGCCGTTAAAGTGGTGCTTTACTGCTTTAATTCTACAGTGTAGATGTACCTCAAGATGCATGAGCATCTTTGCAGATCGGGAATTATTCTGCATAAAAAATACATGCAGAATAATTCCTGTGCAGAAACTGGCATTTTTACATGAAAAATAAAATTACATTTCTGCATAGAAATTGCTATTTTCTGCACAGGAAAACTGTTTTCTGCATGAGATATATATTTTTTCTTCACAGAAAGAATATATGGATCAGAATCCTTTTGGGCCATTGCATGCTTGTATATTCGTTTGAAATAGACCTGCAAAGATGTACAATGTCTGTACTCAGTTATAGGGCTGCTGCTTTGTAACTGTATAGCAGAGATAACAAATGGGTATACACTTCCTGTGTGCATTAAGCACTCCTACTATGCATCAGTTACACATCTTCACAATTCAGATACAATTTTGTAGTACCTCAGGCACTCAGTTATTAAATTTGAACAAATGTAGTAATTGCCGTGCAGACAAAAGAAATGTCTTATTTTCTTGCTTAGAAAAAAAATAATTGGGGTGAGAGAATATACATTTTCTGTGCAAAAGGCAATATGTTTGCACAGAAATAAGTATGTTTTGGTCAAAATGTACTGTCTAAATATAACTTCTTGCCTCCTGGACACACACACAAGGCATAAATATTCCTGCTAGCTTTTTTTCTACCTGAACATGTGTAAATAATGTTCTTCTTTTGAGCTACAGAAAAAAAGATTAATATAACTGCATGATCACATGGTGGTTTGAAATGTATCCCTATGGAACAGAGTGACACACATGCCACCACTTCATTTGTGCCTATTGCAATGACTCTACTGTTAGGCAGATTTGCATCTGTATGAATTCTTTCTGTGAACACAACTTTTCATTTTTAATTATTTATATTTTACTTCAATGTCATAAATAAGTCATCATGTTTTTTTGGGGGGGAAATCTTGCCAGTTCTTTAAGAGCTAAAGCTGTAATGTTAACACACTTTGGCCTTGCAAGCCCACCACGTAAATGAATTGAATATATCAAGCTAGATCATGCTCAGTGGTCCATGATGGCCTGCTCCAACATCAGGGTATAGGTGCACTTGATACAGAGAGCTGATGTCATGTTTAGAGGCCTGGATTTAAATCCTTACTTAGGGCACATGTACACAGATCCCTTTTTCAGGGCCAGCTTGGTGTGCTGGATGATAGATTCGCCCCAAAAAGAATCCCTACAAGATTCCCCACCTTAAATGTCCCTCCTCACTCTCAGGCCCCTTACAAACAGCTGTATGAAATCCTACATTATCTACTTTGAATTGGGGGCCCTTCCACATAGTCATATAACCCAGAATATCTGCTTGGAACTAGGGGCAGATCTAGAGAGCCCCAATATTCTGGACAACCCTGAATTAATTTGCCACAAACCAGGAAAACCTGTTTTGTGGTGAATTAATTCGATTGTGGATTTATTCCATGCCTTCTTGGACAGCGCGGGATAAACTCACTGCTTCCTGTGTCTGAACGGCAGTCCAGACACCATTCCCACAGTTTTCCAGGTTAAATTAGCCTGGAAAACTGTGGGAATCTCAACAGCTTTCCAATGGAGGCTGGTAAGTACTTTTATTTTTAAAGGGGGATTTTGGGGAGGGGTAGAGTCTCCAGGTGTTCACCCAGGCCAGTCCCGGAAGAACATCTGGACACCCACCTCAGGAAATGCGCACTTTCTTGAGTGTGTGTGGATAGGGCGGATGCTCCTGGGATAAAGCCCTGTCTGGAAAGGCCCTGGGTTATCTTACTCCACACTGCCACATATTCCAGTTCAAAGCAGAACATATGGAATTTTATTCAGCTATGTGGAAGGGGCCTGTGTTATATGGCAGCGTGGACTCAGATAACCCAGATCAAAGCAGATATTGTGGATTATCTGTCTTGATATTCTGGGCTATACAGCTTTGTAGAAGGGCCCTACGTGTCATAGCCATCTCTGGCCATGGCATGGGACCTGCCTGTTCCTCCATTATTTGCCATGATATCAGTCAGTGTGATAGAGTGTCAAGGGAGTGGGACAGGAGAGAGGAAGACATCTTCCCCTCTCCCCCTCCCTTCCTAGTACTCACCATCACCCCAGCTGATATCAGGGAAAGTAATGGGGGACAAGTAAATCCCATGTAGTGGCCAGAGATTGCCACGACATGCACCGGGGGCAGGGGTGTGTGTGTCTTCCAGCCTGACTCAGTGACCTCTGGCAGAAGTTGAGCATGGAGTTGTACTGGAAGATCTAGAGATTCCTAGAAAAAAAGATTTTAATCAAATGCATAAAAGTCAAACCTGCAAATGTGGAGGGCCAATTGTACTTCTCTGTGTGTTGTATTTTGAACTGATTGAGTGGAAGTCAGAAGAAAAGTGTGACACATAAAACAGGAAGATCTGAGGAATAAAGGTATTTCTCCCTGCCTTTTCATCTCATCTTCTTACACAATAATTAAACAAGATAGATGTTATGGCATATAATGATCAATAGATTATATAATTAGACTGTGCAAAAAATTATTGGATTCACATTTTAACATGAACTAATGCATTAGCCTGTAGATATGGGGCTTGTGGCAACTGCCATATGGGATCACTATTCACAATCACAGAAGGCATCCCACACTCCCCGGGCTCAGGCAGGCCAGGGAAGTGGGATGTCAGTGCCAGCCTCCCCTCCCTGCCTCCCATTTTGTCCCAGAAAATTACAGAATTGCCTCCTTACTGAGACCAAAGCCTTGCTTAGTTTCAAGTCACTAAAATGATACAACAGAGCTTTGCAGAGGGAATTCCCACTTCCCCTCTGCAAAGTTCTGTCATGTCATTTTCCAGCAACATGGAGCTAAGCAAGCCATCAGCCTCAGTAAGGAGGCAATTTCTGTAATTTGGGGGGAGGCAAAATGGGGTGCAAGGAGGAGTGGTTGCTAATGCCCCTGCGTACCCATACCGATGATACATCAACACAGGTTCGCAGCTTGGGAGTGATCCTGGACTCATAGCTGAGCCTGGAACCCCAGGTCTCAGCAGTGGCCAGGGGAGCTTTTGCACAATTGAAATGTGTGCACAGCTGCGCCCGTACCTTGGGAAGTCAGACTTGGCCACAATGACCCATGCTTTTGTTGAATCCTGTATAGACTACTGCAATGTGCTTTACATGGGGTTGCCTTTGAAGACTGTTTGGAAGCTTCAATTGGTCCAACAGGCAGCAGATAGGTTGCTCACCGGAGCAGTGTACAGAGAGGACATCCCTCCTGTTGTGTCAGCTCCACTGGCTGCCAGTCTGTTACCAAACACAATTTAAAGTGCTGGCTTTAGCCTATAAAGCCCTAAATGTTTCCGGCCCAGCTTATCTGTCCAAACATATCTTTCCCCTATGTACCACCTCAGAGATTAAGATCATCTGGGGAGGCCCTGCTCTCAGTCCCACCTTCTTTACAGGTGTACTTCTGGGGATGAGAGACAGGGCATTTTCAGTGGTAGCCCCTCGGCTGTGGAATTCCCTTCTCAGTGACATTAGATCAGCCCCCTCCCTCCTGGCTTTCAGAAGGAAAGTGAAAAGTGGCTTTGTGATCAAGTCTTCATAGAACAATTGCAGAGCAATAATAGATATGGAATATATGCAATCACTATTGAAACAGCCCTAGAATGCGATTATGGATGACATGATTTGTAATACTGAATGTAATGTATAAAATGTTTAATATGTATTAATAATAATTAGTATGTTAATGTTAGAATGTTAATGTTCATTGGAATTGTGTGTTGCTTTAAGGCATTGAATAATTGCCTAAATGTAAGCCACCTTGAGTCCCCTACGGGTTTAAGAAAGGCAGGGTATAATTAGGGTAAATAAATATCTGGCCACCCATTAGCCAGAAAGGTGAGGTTTCCTCCAACAGTCTGGCATCCAAATCAAATTTTGGGCTGTCTGGAAGAGCCTGGATCAATCTTTCAAAATGTACATCTCTCTGCATTTTAAAACTGTCTGGTAGTCAGACGGATTAAAATTTCACATATTCCAAAAAGGCATGAATAAAAATGTGGGAATAAATTTAACATTAAAGAATGTGTTTTATTAAAGACTTGGCTTGTTAGGCAAAATCACATACAAAATGCATGTATCAAAAGAAAGACTATAAAAGACATACAGATGTTCATGGACCCTTTCTATATATGAAAAAAAAATATTCATAATTCATGATGAACAGAAATTAAGGCTAGCAAAACGAAAAATGTAGACTACCAGAATTTATAAATGTACTAGCTGAGGACCCGGCGGTGCCCGGGTTATTTGAGGAAGGCATTGTATGCCAAGGTTGGTTCCTATTAGATGTTTATGTGGCTTGCAGTGGTCTCAAGAACTTAGTGAAGGTACTGCGAGTCCCGGGAGCCTAGTCAGGATAATCAAGTTGAGGGAGCCTAACAATATCCCATGTGCTGAGGCCTAGTCAGGAAAATCAAGTTAAGGATGTCATGTTGTCAATTTTGGGCCTGGTCTGTGATGTATAGGGGCTACATTGATGTTTTTGAAGTGAATGAGGTGAAGGTACTTCATATCCCATCATTCGTGGCCCATCCTGCCCTAAACCACACCAGGTTGTGAAGTGGGCCATTGTTCCCCTGTTTGCCAAGTTTGGTTGTGATCCGTCATTGCTGTGGGCCGCAGTTGGTGACTGCCTGAGGCATTTCCTTTTCCCTCTGAGTCACCTTGGAATGGTAGAATGTGGTTGGCCTATCGGAGTACGTTATGCAAATACCATTTCAGTGGCAACCAATCCCCTCTGTCTGGGGCTGTAGAATGTTGGAGTTCTGAGGCTAGCCAATCGGAGCCTGTTATGCAAATAATCCCACAGTGGCAGCCAATCGAAACGCTTGCACATATTCCTCCCTCTGCTCGGTCTCTTGGACGCACCACCTCCCACAAACACTGACTGTTATTCTATGTAATAGATAGATAGATTCATCCCTGGAAGATGGAACTCCAGGAGACAAGACTGAACCTTCACTCAATTTACATGGGAATCTCTTAATAGGCACTTGTTTTCTTTAAAGACAACTGATTTTATATCTCCAGTTTCTCCAGAGGTCAGGCTGTACTTTCTATTTTTCTCTCAATTCTTGTCTTTCAGCTCAGACTAATCCTTTATGGATTGCATCCATTTTGTCACACAGCATCTTGCAAGATAGTAATGCTCAGCTCAAATTCCGCTGTCTTTTTATATCAATACAACACCATAGGCATGGCTGAATTTGTATTGGCGTAACATAGAGAAGAGAATTTGGCCAAATACTTTCTCATGCTGTGCTTGGCGGGAACAAGTGTGTTAAAACTTGAAGACAAAAAGGATTCAGAGTCTGTTGCTTACAATTGGCGATAGTTTAGGAACATTTTCTTTGCTCTTTTCTTCCACTGTAGAGACAGAGTCCAAGGTTGAAGGTAAGATCAAAAGCAACAACTTCCACAACATTTCCTCAGTTTAAACCCTTTAAAGATGGTGCACCACCATGAAGCTTACTTGAAAGAAGACAAGGAGCGCTGACTTCTCCACCTTCATGTGTGTGCATGTGCACACATTTCTTTTTTGTACCCCCAACAAAGGGGAGGAAAAGCAACAGCTCTTAATATATATAGTGAATCAAATCTACCTTTTTCCGCCATATAAAAATCTCAAAGTTGCAACTAAGTTCTATAGATCATTCATAACTCATAAGAATGTCTCTTCGGTATTTTATTGGGCAGTGGCTTAGGAAATGCAGCTATGGAAAGAGTGCTGTGTCTAACCTAATCAATGATAGAACATACTGCATTGGAAAGTGGTGGACTCTCCTATGTCAGAGGATTTTAGCAGAGGCTGGATGGCCATCTATGAAGGATACTGTAGTAATAGATTCCTGCACCTGTATCATAACCTAGAGTTATGAATAATACGTACCTGCTCTGAATTCAGTAAGGCTATATAGTCAGTTTCTGCATTAAACAAAGGAGATCTGTTCATCTTCTGATCCAGATGTGATGTGAAAGATATTTTTGCACCCCTCTCACCCAATAGGTGAGACTTTGCCAATCATAAGCAAGATCGCTGAAGCAGTTCCTGGTTAGAATCTCACTTACTTACTCATTCACTCACTCACTCACATGAAGAGTGCAAGACATTTTTATTCCAGCAGGCTTTCGAGGTCTGATCTGGTTAATCAGCTGTAAACATTTTTATAGTTTTAGTTAAGAGCTTAATTTCGGTTGTTTTAAAGTGTGGGGAAGGACGGCATACGAAACTGAATAAATAAATAAATAAATAAGTAAATAAAGAGGCTGGATACTTCATCCTTCTTGCACCCTAATTGGCAGCTGCCCAATGTGACTTTTTAGTGTCAGGAATGACTTGAAAAACTGCAAGTCGCTTCTGGTGTGAGAGAATTGGCCGTCTGCAAGGATGTTGCCCAGGGTATGCCCGGACATTTTGATGTTTTACCATCCTTGTGGGAGGCTTCTCTAATGTCCCCACATGGAGAGCTGGAGCTGACAGAAAGAGCTCATCCATGCTCTCCCTGGATTTGAACCTCTCACCTGTTGGTCTTCATTCCTGCCGACAGAAGGGTTTAAGCCATTGCGCCACTAGGGGCTCTTGCCCAATATGACTGCTGGCAGTTATACTGGACTTGGGGCTACATAGCAAACCTGAACTCTCTCTAGAAGCCAAGATGACTAAGTAGAGATTGTCATATTTTGGGCACAGTATGAAAGCACATGACCTACTAGAAAAGGCAATAGAAAAAGGGGAAGAGTGAAATCCAAATGGGTAGACACATTCAAAGAAGCAATGGCCCTAAATCTGTAGGATCAGAGCAGGGTTGCTTTAAATAGGATGACTGGGAAGTCTCTCATCCATAGAATCACCATGAGTCAAGCTTGATAGCAGTTAACAAAAACAAACCAAGCAGTCTATGCAGAATATTGTTGGTCCTTCCCAAGTTTAAATAATTGTTCTGCGCAAATTTGTTGTTCACTTGTTTTTGGTTTGAACAGACAGAAATGGTTGTTACAAAAATATTTCAGCAAATCTATTGTAGTTTCAGCATTGGGGTGTTTTATATCTCAACGAGCAAAGGCAAAAATGTCCCATATTATGAGAAGCAGAAGTGACATATGTCTGTCAGTATGTTGGACCCATTTGACAGGGGGCATTGGAATTCTAAATAGTTTCAAAGAATCCAAAACGTGCAAAGTTAGTCCTAACCCTAACTGTTAACCCCCAATATATTGGATTCTTAGGCAGTTGGAAAATATCCCCTAACCTCAATGAAGATTTACTCCAAAGAGGGTAGGAAGCATTCATCATTTTCTGTTTGCGAATTTACAAATTCCCGACAAACTAATAGACCTAATCTAGGGAATCTTTGAAATATATTTTTTAAAAGAAGTGGGGTAGCTAAGGATTGGAAAGGGTGCAATTTTTCTGCCTGAAACAGTAGATTCTGTGTTTCGGCACAGCTCTGGCTCCAAACTGAACATTTCAGCATTTCTTGTGCCAATTACATTCACTTCCTTTCAGTTTCAGGACAAAAAAAAATATCCCTGGCAGCTTCGTTTCCTCTATCCTGCAATGTTCTTTTAAAGATCTAAATACGGTTGTGCTCAGATCTCCATATTCCTTTATGAAGGCATTGCTCCTGCTGTTGGGAATTCTAGTTCTGAAATGGTTATTACCACTTTGCTAAAGGCAGCTATTACTCTACTTATCTGAAGACAAAGAAAGACAAGACCCTGCAAAAATGAGATTTTAATCATTGGCTTGTTTTATTTGATACTGTGATTTTAATCATTTTGCCCCCTCAGAGCCTTGGCTTTATTAAATTACAAAATATGAAAAGGGGCATGAATCCTGTTAGAGCATTTTCTGTTTGAAAGTCTTTTGGAGTCTGATATTGCAGCAGTGGAAACACGGGGAAAGTTCCCTCATTCTGTTGCTTGTCTGTTTAGCTCCCGGTTCTTCCCCACACGCTCACATCTTCTTTCAGTGGGTACAATTCTCCCTCCTATCAGATGGAGAACTAAATATTGTTTCCTTTTTTGGATATGGTAAAATTTATATTTTCTAAAGTATTCTTTTTTTTTCCCCTGGAACATTATTTTATTTGTAAAGGAATTGTGCTTCACTGCTTACTATTCTGGGAGCTGGGAAAAAAACTTCCAGAATTTCCCCAAAAGCATGACACTGGTCATGGAAGAAGTCCAATATAGTAACTTTTCCAAGCTTTGATATGTATTACAAAGGAAGACATGTCTCTAGGGAGGAACACACAATCAGTCGTCTGCATTCACTGGGATTAGATGCGTAGGATTCCTGCAAACATAACAATTGCAAATATAAACATTGCCATTTTTTTAACCTGAGAGAACACCTTTATACAGATCTCTAGGTTCTCCAGTACAACTAAACTGGTTTATTGCTGACAGAAGGCAACCCTATTATGAAGGCAATTCCTATTATGGAATTTTATTGGTTCAGTGGTTTGCCATTGCCTTCGTCTGAAGCTGAGAGAATATTACTTGCCCAAGGTTACTCAGTATGTTTTCATGGCAGAGCCATGTTCAAGTCACTATATAATGTTGGCTCTCACTTGCACATTACTTTTATCTTGATTACTATATAGAATGCTTTTATAGTTCACCTTTTCTCCAAGAATGGGACTCAAGGATTACAATAATGGAATTTACTTAGGCCCCACTTACACTGCCATATAACCCAGATTATCAAAGCTTTTGAACTCAATTATGTGAGTCTACACTGCCATATAATCCACTTCAAAGCAGATAATCTGGATTTTATATGGCAGTGTAGAAGGGGCCTTAAATTCCTCACAAATCATTAAATGGGTTTAAGTATCTTTAGGATTTCGGGCCCCTTCCACACAGCTGTATAAAATCCACATTGAACTGGATTATATGGCAGTGTGGATTCAGATAACCCAATTCAAAGTAGATATTGTGGATTATGTGTCTTGATATTCTGGGTTATGTGGCTGTGTGGAAGGGCCTTAGATCTCATCAAATTCAAATAAAAAAAGGAAACTGACAGATTTGACAATCTTCTTATCACATAGCTCTTCCCTTCCATATTCATAACATATTTCGTTTTGTGATGGCTGCAAAACTATATGCAAAGCCTTGCCCAAATTGTTGTTATACATGTGGGCTTTTAAGTAAGGTCCCTTCTACAAAGCCGTATAAAATCCACATTGAACTGGATTATATGGCAATGTGGACTCAGATAATCCGGTTCAAAGCAGATATTGTGGATTATCTGCCTTTATATTCTGGGTTATATGGTTGTGTGAAAGGGACCATAGGCAATCTTTCATGGTACAGTCATCTCTCCACATTTATGGTTTTAGCTTTGGCGGAGCGGGTTGTTCAGAGATTTGCTTAAAAAAAGTTCTCTCTGGGAATTTCTATGTCTTCCACTGTGACTTTATGACCAACTTTTTCAAGTAATGAGAGTGAATACTTCTCTAAGAATCTCTAGGTTCTTTGTTTCAGAAAAAGTTGACAGCAGAATTGTTCCAGAGGAGTTCAAAATTCATAGAGAAGTTATTTATAGCCCCCCCCCTCTCAGGTTACTTACAGTTCTTTCATTTCACTGGAATCCTGGACCCATAACCACAGTAAATGTGGCTGACATTAGTGATTTCCAGAATGGAATTTTGTGATCACCATTGAAATATAACATGGTCCACAAACTTAGCATGATTCCTGCTGCTGATACCATCGGATGCTCCATCGTATGATTCATAATTTAAAGCAGTTTTCCATCAAGGAGCCCCCTGTGGAAAGAAACTTCAAACCACACATATCCCGCATGTTACAAGGCCATGCAGAAATGGCTGCCTGAATGGGCCAGGCTTTCAACAAGTCCAGAGGTCTGAACTCTGAGCACAACTGGGATAATAAGAACAGATTGTTATTTACATGCCCATTTCGGCTAGATTGTGTTTAGTACTGTCAAGATCAAAGCCAAGCAAAACTATCCCCCCACCTCCACCCGCTCCACTACTTTGTCACTATCCTTTACCCTTATAGGCATGAAAATGGAAATTCCTCTCTGTTATGGAGAGATAATGTTGCTATGGTTATAATTCTGTAAAGGTAAAATAGATTTATCAAAATAATTGGAGGCATGTACTGCCACTAAGGTCAGTGATTGCAGAGACAGGCTGACATGAAATGACTTAACTTTTAATTTGCTTCATTTCCACCCTCCTCCTTTCTCCCTCCCTCTCCTCTTTTTTCATCTCTCTTTTCTGGGGAAGCAGAGATGCAGCATGTGCTGACAGGAGTTTAACACAGGAACTCTGCCTTCAGACCACAGTCGGAAACATTAATGCATCAATTAATTTGGCTGTTTGATGTGTCTGAAAGAGGTTTCTCAGGCAGGAAATGTTCGCTGTTTGACCATAGGCTACAGTTAGCGAATCTAAAGCATGACATGGACATAGAAAACTGCTTTCTAGTCAATTTGATCATCAGTCCATCTTGCTAAGGCTCCCTCAGGGTTTCAGAGGGGAGTTTTTCTCAGCCCTACCTGGAGATCTAGTGAACATGGGAACTGTTTTGGACATCCCAGGCTGCATCCTACACTGTAGAATTAATGCAGCTTGACACCAGTTTAGCCACCATGGCTCAATGTTATGGGATTCTGGGATTTGTATCTTGGTGAAGCACCAGCACACTTTAGCAGAGAAAGCTAAAACCTTCTAAAACTACAACTTCATAGTATGAGTTCACAGCATTGAATTATGGCATCTAAAATGGTGTCCAATTCCATTAATGCTGGAGTGTAAATGCACCCCAGGATCACCCAGGGCTTATAAGGTATGGTTCTTTGCTTCCTTTTCTGCCCCCCTAACTGGCATTCATTCTATTCAATCGGCATGTCAACATGAACATTCCATATTATGAGTGGACAATTTGATACCATATTTGTTTTGGATTACAACTTCAATCAGATCCATTCAGCATGACCATCTCTGAGGGAGGTTCCACACAGGGCTTTAACCCGGGTGCAACTGGGTTTCTTAAACCCAACTGTACCTGAGTTAAAGTCCACACACTTCCCCCCTACGCTTTCCTGAGGGTAGTGTCAGAAATCAACCCCCCCCCAAAAAAAGCCTTAAAAAGAAAAAACTTACCTGACCACCATTCCCCCCTCCCTCTCCAGACCTCTCCTGGTGCATAGAAATGATGCACCAGGAGAAGGGGACAGGAGAAAATTTCCAAGGACTGTCTTGCATTCATTAGGCTCCAGGAGCCCAAAAATCCTGAGACAGCTGTGTGGATGGGCATTGGAAGGCATGTAAGACGATCCCCATGCCCAATCCACACAGCGCCCACAGCTAGAAAGACCCAGGTCTTCCCACTGTCAAATTATTTCAGCACAAAGCAGGGTCTTTCTTCTTTGTATCAAAGGAATTCATTTTTTACTTGAGGTATCATTTGAATACCGCAGGGAAAAACACAGGAGGTCATGCATTTTAGGTGCTGTCTGGATGCGCCCTGAGAAGAATGTGATATAACTGCTCTAAACAAATAAAGTAAATAAAGAAGACATGGTCAGAGTCACCCAATGTCGCACCCCAAGGACTATATACTTACCCTGGACTATATACTTACCCTGCTACCTTATAATCAATAAAGGTTGTTGTACCTCAGCTGTCTTGTCTGTTGTCCGGGGAGGTCAAGTGCCAAGGGGCCCAAGGGGGCGACAGTTTGGTACGAGATCCCTTACTCCCTGGACAACCCAAGACCCAGATGCAGACGCCACCGCCGGCGGCCGGAGCAGCGCCCGCCATGGCTCGAGGACCCTCTGCAGAGGACTTCCAGCAGCTGCAGGCCGAGCTTGCTACTCTCCAGCAGCAGTTCGCCGCGGTGATCCAGGCTCAGCGGCAACCCACCTGGCGCGTCCCAGTGGCCCTGCCTGTCCGCTTCAGCGGGGAGCCCGCAGCTGCTCACACCTTCTGTGGACAGTGCCAAGCGTACCTGGTGGCGCGAGCGGCCGACTTTGCCACTGAGGCGGAGCGCGTGGCCTTCGTGTATACCTTGTTGGATGGCCCTGTGGCGTTGTGGGCCACCACCATGCTTGATGCCAACGCGCCCCAGGTCAACACTGCCCAGGGGTTTTTGGATCATCTCCTGGAAACCTGGGGCCACCTGATCAACCGAGACCTGGCGGAGAAGCAGATGCGTCGCCATTACCAGCGCAGAATGCCCATGGGCCAATACATTGCGGAGTTCCGTGTGTTGGCTAACCAGGTGACCTGGAACGCAGATGCCCTGCGCTCTCAGTTCCTGGAGGGACTGAGCCCCGAGATACAGACGGAAGTGCCCCGGACCCCTGATATCCCGCTCACCTTGGAGGGGGTGATCGCGATGGCCCTTCGGTTGGATGCGCATCAGAGGGCCCAGCAGATCTGGAACCGGAGGGCTCCGGCCCCGCTGCCTGCGAAGAAGCCGGCCCCCGAGAAGCGCGGACCGCCACTCCCGCATCCACCGCTCCCCGTCCCCACCGCCAGGCTGGACGACGAGCCCATGCAGCTGGGGCAGACTCGCCCGCGGCTGGACGATGCTGAAAAGGCCCGGCGGCAGTGCATGAACTTGTGTTGGTACTGCGGGACCGCCGGCCACTATTCCAAGGAATGCCCGACCAAGATCAAGGGGAACCCGCGGCTGGCAGCAGCGGAAGAAAAGCCCAGGGGGGAAGGGGAAGACCGTGTCTAGAAAGGCTTGCTAGCTCGGTCGACCCCCACCCCTCAGAGCCTAAGACCGGAGTGCTGTTCCTGATCATGATTACCCTGTGGTCCCTGGACAAAGGCCCCGTCCGGGTGCATGCCATGCTGGATTCTGGGGCCACCAACGACTTCATCGACAAAGATCTTGCCAAGCACCTGGGCCTGGACATCCAGAACTTAAGCCGCCACCGTCCCGTCGAGACTGTTGACGGAAGGATTGTCAAGTCAGGCCCAATAAGTCAGTGGACCCCGCCGATGAAGATGACCGTTGCCAACCACCAAGAGGAAATCCTGCTCCTCGTTTCCACCTTGCCACACTTTCCTGTGATTCTGGGGTGCGGTGGCTCACCCAGCACGACCCCAGATCTCTTGGGCCCAACGAGAAGCACTTCCTCACTGCTTTATTGCCAAAAGCATTGTCTCCGAGTCAATTGGGCGCCGCTACTGAGGCAAGCACTGTGGCAATCTTGCTGTGCAAGTACCAGGACTTTTGGGAAGTGTTCAGTGAGAAGGAGGCAGACAAGCTCCCGCCCCACTGTCCGTACGACTGCGCGATCGACTTGGTGAAGGATGCCCCAATCCCCCGTGGAAGGCTATATTCTCTCTCGGCACCAGAGCAGAAGGCTCCGAGAGTTCCTGGATACCAACTTGCGGAAGGGATTCATCCGCCCCAGCCAATTGCCGGCCGGTGCTCCAGTACTGTTCGTGAAGAAGAAAAACAGCAAAATGCGCCTGTGCCATAACTACCGGGCCCTTAACAGCATCACTGTCCGCAACAGGTACCCCCTCCCCCTGATCTCTGAAATGTTAGAGCAAGTACGGGGAGCCAAGGTGTTCACTAAATTGGACCTGAGGGGGGCTTACAATCTTGTGCGGATCAGGGCTGGGGACGAATGGAAGACGGCCTTTCAGACCAAATATGGAGCCTATGAGTCCCTTGTGATGACCTTCGTCCTTTGCAACGCGCCGTCCACATTCCAACACTTCATGAATGACATCTTTAGAGACTATCTAGACCGTTTCCTGGTCTGTTATTTGGACGATTTGTTGATTTTCAGCCCTGACCTGGACTCTCATGAACGCCACGCACGGGTCGTGTTGCAGCGGCTCCAAGACCACGGCCTGTACGCCAAGCTGGAGAAATGCACCTTCGAGGTGGAGGAAGTGGATTTTTTGGGACATTGCATCTCGGCCCAGGGCATTGCCATGGACCCGGTGAAAGTAGAGGCAGTGGTGCAATGGGGAAGCCGGCAAGCCGCAAGGACATCTAGCCGTTTATGGGCTTCGCCAACTACTACCGGAAGTTCATCCCGGATTTGCCAAGTGTTCGAGCCCATCACTCAGTGCCTAAGAGGTAAAACCCCGTTCCGGTGGTCCGCCGAAGCGGAAGGGGGGTTCCAGCAACTCAAACAGCTGTTTGTGTCTCAGCCAATTCTACAACATCCTGACCCGGCCAAGCCCTTCTGGGTCCAAGCGGACGCCTCCAATGTGGCGATTGGGGCGGTCTTGTTCCAGCCCCAGGGAGAAGATTGGCTGCCGTGTGCCTTCTACTCCAGACAGCTGGCCCCGGCGGAAAAGAACTATATCATCTGGGAAAAGGAACTTTTGGCCATCAAAGCGGCTTTCCAGTTCTGGCGGCATTGGCTGGAGGGGCGCAGCATGAGATCCAGGTTCACATTGATCATCGGAACCTGGAGCACCTGAAAACGGCGCAAAAGCTAAACCAGCGCCAGCAGCGCTGGGCCCTGTTCTTCGAACGGTTTCAATTCAAAATACACTATGTCATGCCAGCCCACACCAAGCAGGCCGACGCCTTGTCTCGGAAGCCGGAGTACACCCGAGGAGTAGAAGACTCCGAGGAGGGCCAGATCCTCCAGCAGGAAAACTTCACCGCCACAGCAGTGGAAGCTGCACCCCCGACTGCCTCGCCTCTGGCGAGGCCCAGTTCCGCTTCACATCCCCAGCAGGCCCTTCCCCTGGACGAGCAACTTCGTTCCGGGCAACAGGAAGACGCCTGGGTCCAGGAGCAACTGGCAAAGGAGGTACAGTACCCGTTCAGTGTGCAAAATGAACTCTTGTGTCACCGAACTCAAGTCTATGTTCCCCGGGGCCCGGCAAGGCAGACCATCCTAAAGATGTGTCACAACAGCCAGGCAGCAGGCCATTGCGGCCTATATAAGACTATCCAGCTAGTAACCAGAGACTTTTGGTGGCCCAAGATGCAGAGGGAGATCGAGAAGTATGTGGCCACCTGCCCGGTGTGTCTGCGGGCTAAGCAGGTGGTGGGCAGACCCCAGGGACTGTTGCAGCCTCTGCCCACCCCGGGGGGGCCGTGGGAGATGTTGTCCGCAGATTTCATCACCGATCTGCCAACCTCCCAGGGAAACACTACAATTCTCATGCTTGTGGATAGCCTTTCCAAGATGGCCCATTTCATTGCTTGCCCGGGCCTACCATCCGCTAAAGAAACTGCGGACCTGTTCCTGCATCATGTGTTCAAGCTTCATGGACTGCCTAAAAGTCTGATAACAGACCGTGGCAGTCAATTCACGTCCCAGTTTTGGAAGGAAACCCAGCGGTTGCTTGGAATAGAGGCACGGATGTCCTCGGCCCGACACCCGGAGACGAACGGGCAAACCGAGTGAACCAATGGGACCTTAGAGCAGTACCTACGGTGCTATGTCAATTACCAGCAAGACAACTGGGCCTCCCTGCTATCCATGGCGGAATTTGCGTACAACAACTCTGTGCATGACAGCACCCAGCAGACCCCATTCTTTGCCAATATGGGATACCACCCGCGGTTCTACCCAGAGCTGGTGGAGCCCGGGACCGTCCTGGCCACGGAGCAACGGCTGCAGGAATTGGCAGCAGTACAGCAAGTAATCAAGGCGCAACTTGATCAGGCCAAGGCTGACTACAAGAGGACAGCGGATCGACATCGCCAGGAGGGGCCGGAGCTGAACGTGGGGGATCGGGTGATGTTGTCCACCCACCACTTGCCCTCCCAGCGCCCCTGCCGGAAGCTTAGTGCCAAGTTCATCGGGCCTTACAAGATTGTGGCTAAGCTGTCCCCGGTCGCCTTCCGGCTCCAGCTACCTAAGGGAATGAGGATCCATCCCGTGTTCCACCGCATGCTCTTAACCCTTTCTGGCCAATGAGATTCGTCCAGAAAGGGTTAAGCCTGCACCACCTCTGTTGCTAGTAGATGGGGGGGGAGGAGTACGAAGTGGCTGAGGTTTTGGACTCCCGGATTTTCCGGCGTCAACTGCAGTACTTAGTGGACTGGGAAGGGTACGAGGCGGAAGAGAGGTGTTGGATTCCAGCAGTGGACCTACATGCCCCTGAGCTCGTGGAACAGTTCCACCGGGCCTACCCTCACAAGCCTGGGCCGTTGACCGGCCGGAGGGGGGCCTGGCGTGAGAGGAGGGGTAGTGTCGCACCCCAAGGGCTTCAGTCGGCATATTTCCTAGGGGCTGCATTTTGCCCGCTTGATTCCAAGGAACTTTCCAGCCCAGCTGGATTAACTCCCAGCTCCTGCAGTGGGCCTCCTTACTGCTCTATTGTGCTTCCCATGAAAGATGCTATGGTAAAGATATGTCAAGGCCAAACTGGGCCCACCAGACTGATAACAGGAGCGGGTACTCGGCCCATCCATCATTGGATTTGATGTTCGACACACTGGGCGCTACGGTCAGGAATCCTATAAAGGCGGTGAGATCCTGCAAGACAGCATCTCGTACCAACGACCGCTATTGCCATGATGCTATTGTGAACCGGGTCTTTCGGCCAGCTTTAAGATCCAGCCAGCCAGCCTTCCTCGGCTGCCTCGTTCCAGCATCAAGCCTCGTTCCTGTTCATCGCCGAGCCCTGCGGGGAAGCCGTGTTGCTGTTGCATCGACTTTGCCTGCAGTACCTAAAGCCGCCAACCTTCTTGCGCCGGTTGGGGGCTCAGAGACTATCTATCGCATCCCGCATTTGTTCCTGAACTGACTCCACTTGGGATCCTGCCGTTGTGGATACTCAAGCTTTGCCGAATCCAGTATTTGCTACTATCCAGAGGCTGCATATTAAAGGCTTCCTGGACTATATACTTACCCTGCTACCTTATAATCAATAAAGCTTGTTGTACCTCAGCTTTCTTGTCTGTTGTCCGGGGAGGTCAAGTGCCAAGGGGCCCAAGGGGGCGACACCCAAATCCCTATACTGCATAACAGACAGAGCTGTTTACAACCAATAATAGTTCAACCATGTTTACTATCCTTTGAACTAGGACCTAAAAATACCCTACGACAGGGTTTCTCAATTTTTTTCAGCTGTGGAGTGCATTTTGAAGCAAAGGTTTCTTGTGGAGTCCAATAAATGCTTATATATTATATTTTATATTATATTATATATTATATATAGTCTATATATACCAAACATGGACAAACATTTTGATGCATTGGGTTTTCAAATTTGACAAACCAAGCCAGTGGCAGATGGATGGAGAGTGTTTATGTGAATTAACTGAGAAAAGCATGAATAAATTCCTATGCATGCTGCACATACCTTGTTTGTTGTGCAAAAAAAAGGAAGGAAGGATACAATATTTAAAATGAAGACCAATTTTAACCAACATAAATTTAATAGTATTTCAGTGGAAGACCCTCCAGGGGCCATCCAGTCCAACCCCCTTCTGCCATGCAGGAAAAGTACAATCAAAGCACCCCCAACAGATGGTCATCCATCCTTTGTAGTAGTAATAATAATAATAATAATACCCCAGGTGCCATTTGTTGACAAGGAAAAAAGGTAGGGGAGGGAAGGAGCAGGAAAGAGGAGGGAAAGCTTGGAGGAGGAAGGAGGAAACTGCAGACTCCCTCAGGATTGGGCCTCAAGGGCTCCATTCAGCACACTTTGAGAACCATTGATCTTGGAAGCTGAGTACTTGGATGGGATACTGTCAGTGAAGACCAAGTGCTATTGGCCATTTTTCAGAGGAAGGGACTGGTAACAGTGTCTCTGAGTATTCCATCTCCAGAAAACTATGAAATTCAATGGGCAACTTGGAGATATGCACACACACACAAAACCCTAGGATGAACAAGGACTTATTTTTACATGGCACGGTCTTTCCATTTTAATGCCATGGCTGCACACTGGGATTTGTAGTTTGGAGTGGCACTAGTGCTTTTTGTACAGAGTTCTAATTAACTCATGAAACTACAAATTCTATAAAATGCATTCATGACAGTTAACATGGAATCACAGTACTGTAATTGTGTAGTGTGAAAGGGCTGCTGAAATCAGTTCACAATTATTTCTCTGGGTGGCCCCACAATGGAAAAGGGATAGAATGGTGGTTCTTTTTTTAAAACTACTTCCTTCAAACCATGCATAGTGTTCAAAACCACCGGCATTTCCCCACCCTGAAATTGCCAAGCACAGAGAATCTTGTAAATGAACAAGATTTCTTCTTCTTCTATAAAATATTCACCAATGGATGAAACACCCTAGTTCACACAGCATTGAGCATTTAGCATATGATCAGACTGGGGTGAGATTGCAGGGATGCCCTGTCCTCCTTTCTAGTTGGTTATTAAATACAAAGGATAAGGAGGCAATAGGTCTTTCTATTACATGAGCCGCTTGAAACTGACTGCCAATGCTGTGCTACAGGAATAAATGTTGAACTAAGAGGTAGCGCTGCCATTCTATCTGTGCAGGTCAGCACAGTGGCACGGATTAAACAGTCTCACAGGAAAGCCAGAAATAATTTTAATTGAGTCCAAGCCTCGCAGCACAATATATCTTTCCTAAAATAGATGCTTTCTTAATGCATAAAGGTCTGTAACAGTGCAAAAGCAGCTGCTGATTCTAACCCTAGTTGGGGGTTAAAATTGCCTCCCTTCCTTAGTTGTATTTAATCTCTCTCTTTCCAGGCTGTTACGTACATTTCTTTGTCCCCTGATTCCTTTATCATTCTGCCGGCAAAACTGTTACCTCGGCCTTTCAAATAATGTGTGTGTATGCGTGTGTGTGTTGGGGTGAGGGGTGGGGGAGTGGATGAGAAATGTAATTAGGGGGTAGAAAGTTTGAAAAAAGTTCTTTATCCCTCCCTTGTACATCACAATGCACCCAAACTAGGATTTTCCACTTTTAATTTTAAAAATTGTATTCTGTTTGTGCAGCAACTGCTGTATATATTACAGAGAGCATACAATTGGTCCTCTATATCCATAGGTTCTACATCTATGGGTACTCCCACCTACAGCTTTTTTAAAAAAAAACCCCAGAGAGTTTTGCTGCAGGTGATAAATTCACAGTTGTGGGTGGCTAAGTGCCTGCAAGGGGAAAAGGTCTTCTGGCTCTTTTCCCACCATGTAGGCACCCATCTGTGGGGCGGTACTGGTGAGGATTTCAATGTGACAGCCTGGAAGAGAAAAAGCATGGGGTCCAGTGCTCCTGCTGGTGATGAAAGAAATATGGCTGTGGATGCTGGTACATCAAGGATGCTTTAGCGAGGACTTGAGATCCAGGGATGTGGAAACCAGTACCAGACAATCGTGGACCCACTGCATCACAACATGCAGAAAGGTCTGCCCAAAGATGTTCCAGAGGCAGACTGGAATGAGGATGGTATTCTAGGTCAAGCCTGGGCAGCCCTGCTGCTGCTGTGGTTGCAAGTCCTGCATGAAGAGCTTGGCCAGGTAGCTTTTTAGTGGCAGCACTTGAGTACCCTGTGGAATGTGCTGAAACCAATTCCTCATGTATCCTGACTGTTTTTTATTCATATGTCCCAGAGTCTTTGCTGAATGTCAAAGTCACGTCATCCTATATATACCTTATACTTTACTTACTTACTTAGGTGATCCCTCATTGATTGAGTAAGATTGTCTTCCAGGTTTGTTGTACTGGCGGTGGGTATGTAGGTGACTATGGAGCCCTATTCTTGACTTGCATGTTCTCCTGCAGTGAGAGCATTGGTTTCTAGGTAGGAGGCGGTTCTGGTTGGGGTTGGCTTGGTGTGCCTTCCGCTTGGCATGTTTCTCTCTTTCGTCCTCCATTCATGCCTCTTCAAATTTTACAGCACTGCTTGTCACAGCTGACCTCCAGCTAGAGTGCTCAAGGGCCAGAGCTTCCCAATTATCTGTATCTATGCCACAGTTTTTAAGGTTTAAACCCATCTTTAAATCTCTTTTCCTGTCCTCCAACATTCCATTTTCTGTTCTTCAGTTTGGAGTAGAGCAACTGCTTTAGGAGACGGTGGTTGGGCATTCAGACAATGTGGCCAGTCCAGCAGAGCTGATGACGGAGGAGCATTGCTTCAATGCTGGTGGTCTTTGCTTCTTCCAGCATGCTGACATTTTTCCGCCTGTCTTCCCAAGAGATTTGCAGGATTTTTCACAGGCAATGCTGATGGAATTGTTCCAGGAGTTGCATATGACGTCTGTAGATAGTCTACGTTTCACAGGCATATAGCAGGGTTGGGAGGACAATAGCTTTATAAACAAGCACCTTGGTATCCCTATGGATGTCCCGATCCTCAAACACTCTGTGCTTCATTCAGAAAAAATGCTGCACTCGCAGAGCTCAGGCAAAGGTGTATTTCGGTGTCAATATTGACTTTTGTGGAGAGGTGATTGCCAAGGTAGCAGAAATGGTCAACATTTTCTAATGTTACACCATTAACCTGTATTTCTGGCATTGGAGAGGGTTTGCCTAGTGACTGCTGGAGGAGCACTTTGGTTTTCTTGATGTTCAGTGACAGGCGAAGCTTCTCGTATGCTTCTGCGAAGGTGTTTAGAGTGGCTTCTAAGTCTTTTTATGAATTTGCACAGATGACATTGTCATCAACATATTGGAGTTCTATAACATATGTTGTATCCTTGGTTTTGGCTTTCAGTCTGCTGAGGTTAAATAGCTTGCCATCTGTCCAATAGATGATTTCCACTCTGGTGGGAAGCTTCCCATCAGCAAGATGAAGTATCATAGTAATGAAGATGGAAAATAAGGTTGGGGCAATAGTACATCCCTGTTTGACACCTGATTCCACCTTAAATGGGTCACTTTGGGAGCCATTGCTGTCCAAGACTGCTGCCATCATGTCATCATGGAGGAGCTGCAGAATGTTCACAAATTTGTTAGGGCACCCGATTTTTTGGAGGATACCTGTCCTATCATTACTGTGCATATACAGTGCACATCAGCTCACATTTTGGTGAAGAGATCTATGCAGAAGTTCTACCTGTTTGGCCCTCAATAAAGCACGGCCTCTGAAGCATGCATCCTATCTTCCAATTCTCTGCACTGAGCAGTCAGCTCTAAGGGACATAGGGGAAAGACCGGTATGGATAAGAATGTTTAGGATGGGGCAGGAGAATCCAGCAGAACTGCCATCACAGGATAATGGATCCACCCTAGATGTTATTGTCACTTTTCCTGCAGCAGCTCCAAGTTGAAAAGGTGATCTGCAGTTACATAAGTGTCAATGAAATCTTGAATTGGTTCATCATCCTCTTGGTGGATTCATCAACAGTCTTGAGATGGATTAAGACCATGGATGGTGACCCCCTTTGCGGGTGCCTTTATTAGAGTACCAGAATGCAACTCTGTGCACTGATGTCATGTTAATGAAGATTGCAAATCTACATAAAATCTTAAATGAGCCAAAGTGCTCCACTCCAAAATAGGTTCAACATCATAGATAGTTCCTTTGAAATGTGGATTACAATCAAGAACAGATTTTTTAAAATCCTACTGACTTGGGAAGCACTAAACACAACTGTTCCTATCACACGTATCTCCTCATCTTTTTTTTAGCAGTACACATAATATTATATATACAAAGGTGATTTTGAAGTAAGTTCTATAACATGAGCTTTCTGCACTTATTTTTGAAGAAAACACCAAAATAGCCGAAACATGACTTTTTCATTTCAAAAAAATAGACTAAAAGAAGTTGAGATGGGTTGTTTTCATCTAGAATTGGAGAAGACACAGACCCAAGGGAAGGAAGCAGTCAGAGCCCAAAGCACTTGATTAAACTTTTTAATATTTTCTTTTAGTTCTTTTTTCCCTTTTTAAAGCTTTCAAGTTTTAATCACTACCTTATGGGATTTGGTAAGAAATTGTTAAAAAATAATTGCATACAATAATCACTTATGGAACTACGAGAATGCCGATTCTAGGAAACAGAGAGTGCTAACTTTCTTTAAGCAAGGCTTAAGGGAGCTTCATTTTTTCCCAGTCAATATCAAAATTATTATTTATTAGTTGCATTGAGAAGTAAAGAAAAAAGAAGAAAAAGATTCCTGGAGTTAGGATTTTTGCTAAAAACAGTCTGGGGAAAATTCCTTGTGCTTTGATAGGGTAAGTATGCTAAAAGAAATTTAAAACCTCTCGTGGGATTTTTGAGATTTAAAGTCAGATCCCCTCTCTGCAATAAATTCTATTGCATTCAACAGGGAACTCCTTATTCAGAGCAGAGCTTCAAAGACCTTCCTTCCTTCCTTCCTTCCTTCCTTCCTTCCTTCCTTCCTTCCTTCCTTCCTTCCTTCCTTCCTTCCTTCCTTTCTGGATTTCAGCTCCAGATGGATTCAGGATATCAACTTTCAGAATTCTTTGAACAGCAGCCTGGAATCTGTAGTTTTAAAAAACCTTTCTCAGGCTCTGGTTTTGAATACTATAATTCATGCTGATTTGAGTATTGGTCAAAGTGCAAGGAACCTCAGTGTGTCCTTGCATCTACGTGGGTTGAATGAAAAGTAATGCCTCCACCTTCGTTACTTGGGTTTAGATGGAAATATTTTAATAAACAAAGAAATAATCCTTAGAATGTGCTCTTTAACTACACTTCTCACATTTCTACATAATCACCAGACAATTGGATACATTTCTGTCAATGATGAACAAGTTTTCTGAAGCCATCATGCAAGAAGTTGACACTATGTTTTGGGTACGTATCGTGCACAGATCTTCCGATAGCCAAGCAAAGCAATAATGTGACCCACATGTTCTTGTGAAATGCTGATTATGTTTGAAATTTCTGAGTGATACTACGACCATCTTGAATCAATCTGTCAATCTTTTGCTTGTGAAACTCGGTGGTTGCTGTCATAGGACTTCCATTACTTTTTATTCAACTCTCGTAGGTATTTAATTCTTTAGTCACTGGAGTCAAATATGGATGTGTTTTGAATGCTTTTTGCTTTTTCTCACTAATACAGAGCATATACAGTCAGTTGAAAGCAGTAACAACTATGTGGATTGTGAAACCATAGAAGTGCAAAAAGTGAGTGTCCGCAAAATGTATTTTGCCAGTGCACTTTCAAGTCATCTCTGGTGTCCCTAAGGTAATCCTAGCATGGGGTTTTCTTGGCAAAATTTGCTCAGATAGAGTTTGCCATTGGCTGAGGCTGAGACAGTGTGACTTGTCCAAGATCACCCAGTGGATTTCCATGGCTGAATTTGATTCATGGGCTTCCAATGTCCTAGTCCAAAGATCAAACAACTACACCAGTAGTGCATACTTAGTTCAGTAGTGCATACTAAGGCACACTCTGCTAGTCAAACTCCAGTTAATGATATGAATCATTTTGGTTAATCCCAACTAGAGTAGACCTACTGAATTAATTATTGAATGGAGATGAATGATTCAGTAGCCAGGAGGGTTAAGAGTAACCAGTAGAGTTTTAGTATCTCTGTATTGAATTTCCAGATGGTGCTTTTCCCTCTTGGCCCTTGTTCCACTACAGAAGCAGGGTTTATATAGTCATCATTATACCCAGTTTGCAGTGTTATTTGTCACACTTCAGTTTCAGTTCTAGTTTTATAGTATTCTTAGTGATGCCTAAATCCTTTGAATGGGGTGTCATCTGTGTTGCCCAACAAGTACCATTGTTGTATCTCCTCTATGCTTTTTCTTTCTCTGCATCTATATTCTGATATAGCTGTGAAAGTTGCTATTTCTCCACCCCACATTTCCATATTTTTAAACTACATTGCCATAATTGTGCTATTATGTATGCGCACGGAAGAATGCAATCGCAGTCATTAACCAAAGATGGAATCCTGTAATTTGTAGTTTGATGAGGCACCAACACTCTTTTGACAGAGAAGACCTTGTCAAAGATCTTGTCAAACTACAACTTCCAAGATTCCAGAACATTGAACCATAGCAGTTAAAGTAGTGCCAAACTGCATTAATTCTAAAGTGTGACCCAAAAGTGTGACAAAACAACCCTGCACCGCTGTGTAGACATTATTGTAAAATATAATCTGGAGACATCAAGGTCTAAAAATGGCCTGAAAAATTGTAAGTGGCCAATGAGCCACAATTTTCCATACTATTATCTGGATAAAGTTTTCCATATAAAGAACTATTTTGTATAATCCAGAATGAAGTATTTAGCTATCAATTTTCATCCATATCAATATATAAGTGTAGGTAAGTACCTTATATGTAAATATTTCATTTTACCTTTTCTTTGGGTGATGAATTGCCTCCTTCTGGGAGAGGGGGTTGCATTTAACAATCATTCTAATTCCCATGCATTCTAGGAATTCACACATGTTCCTAAATAACAAAACAGGCTCTAAAAGAATCTTAATATATTTCAGGAAAGTATCCTTAGATTTCCTTGCTTTAGCAATAATAGGAGCTAGAACAACAAAGTATGGTAATTAGACATTTAAAGCCTTACACAAGAGCTTCCAGACTACATGTGCAGTTGATATTCTCCCACAGTATTGTGACATAATTGATTAAAATAATGCTTAAGGTCGTCTCATTATGGCTATATTTGGTATTCATTAGAGTATCATTGATCATAATGACTTCATTGGGGATTCAGACATGTCATATGTTTCTCCATAGGTGCTCATGGACACCTTCAGATGAATTACTTCTTTCCTCTCCTGGACCCTTTGATGGCATGCTAATGCAAAAAGCATTTGCGTTGACGCTTTCCCCCGAAATCTCCTAAGTGATGTATAACCCTTGGTTTGAATTAAAAAATAGTGCTGTTAGACATTTTCATTTTATAAACCATGTAGATAGATAGATAGATAGATAGATAGATAGATAGATAGAGATAGACGGATCCAACTTTTATTTATTTATTTATTTATTTATTATTCATTTTTGTATTCCGCTCCTCCCAGCAGGCTCGGGGCGGATAACAGAACGGTACATGGGCAGCATGTCACAGCATGTCGACTTGGCTCAATCAAATTATATTAAAAGGCACAAAGTTTTGGATTGGGTAATCACAGCAACACAGAAAAATGTCTTACACTGGGTTGGGCCATTGATATATTTCATGTAGCAAAGTCAGTTATGAATGACAGCAGTGCTCTAGGACAGTGTTTTTCAACCTTTTTTGAGCTGCGGCACATTTTTTACATTTGCAAAATCCTGGGGCACACCACAAACCAAAATGACACAAAATGCCACTGTAACATAGTAATACAAATAGTTATTAAGTTTTTAAATGTATTTATACACTCAGTGTGAAACCTGGACCTGTTTCGATGAACACAACATAGATATCCTGGCAGGAATGGCAGAAAGACACAAACTTCCCACACAGAACTCCCATAACCAAGAGAAAATATTATAAGGGTTTGGTGGGCATTGACCTTGGGTTTTGGAGTTGTAGTTCACCTACATCCAGAGAACATTGTGGACTGAAACAATGTTGGATCAGGACCAAATTTGGTATGAATACTCAATATGCCGAAATGTGAACACAGATGGAGTTTGGGGAAAATAGACCTTGACATTTGGGAGTTACAGTTTCTGGGATTTATAGTTAACAAACAATCAAAGAGCATCTTGAACTCTTGGAACAATGGAATTGAGCCAAACTTGGCATATTGAACTCTCATTACCAACAGAAAGTACTGAAAGGGTTTGCTTGGGAATTGACCTTGAGTTTGGAAGTTGTAGTTCACCTACATCCAGAGAGCACTGTGGACTCAAACAACGTTATGTTATGTTGTTGTTTGTTTTCTATCCAGAATCACAATGTTGGAAGGAGGCTCACCACTTTAAGGTCCCTAAAACAGGCATCTGGAAGGTCCAAGTTTGCCCATGCTACCTTTCGACAGAGACCTGCCCCCCCTTCCCCTTCGCACCCTTTCTTCCCCCTCCTGCTGAACACTTACTTTTTCTTCTACATTGCTGCTTCTGCCGCCATTTTGATCCGAGGGGGCAGCATGAGCGTGTTCAGGAGAGTAGGGGAGAGGGAGGAAGACATGACCTGTTCGGGCGCTACTGCACAGACTCGCCCCAGAGCAAAGCGAGGCAAAGTGAGCAGAGCGAGGATGGAAAGAAGGGAGCCCGAGTGGAGAAGAAAAAGTGTTCGGCAGGAGGGGGAAGAAATGGTATTGGAGGTTCCAATTTCCCACGGCACACCTTATGATCGCTCACGGCACACTAGTGTGCCACGGCACACTGGTTGGGAAACACTGCTCTAGGGTTTTCACATGATTTTTAAGGCCTATCTGGATATTTGTGGTATTTGTTGATAGTCTTCCATTTAAAAACTACCAGGCACAATCCTCCTTTGCTTCCAAAATGAGCTATGAGGATGTCTGTTATGAGCAGTATTGTAGTCTTTCAGCAGTAGGATCTTTAATATATTGCCTCCTGTCCTGTGAAATGCCTTTTCATCTCATTATCTAAAGCAATGACTCCTTGCCAAATACGCTTGTCTTTTGAAGGTAGAATCTTGACAGTAGGTCCATAAGTGACTGTGAAGACTTATTCTCGACCAACACACAGTTTTCATAGAAAGAGTTTCTAATTTAATGGCATGGATACCACAACGATTGGTGACCTTTTATCTTTTGCAGCCTTTGTCTGCCTTCACAGCTGTTGTAATGTGCATCGTGTTATCATCCACTTGTTCTGCAGTTGAAGACTTCCTCAAATAGTTCTGTGTAAAACACAAGTCACCATGTGTAGCTGTGTCTTGCTGGCCACCTCCCTCCCACTCAGTAGCCAGCAGAATGGCAGTTGAAGGTGGCAGTTGAAGGATGGCCCCCAACATCTGTTGGATGAGACACGATGTAGCTGGGACTTGCTGCCTCCCTCCCTCCCACTCAACTAGGGTTTTCCGTTTTCAACTAGGGTTGCCACATATATCTCCCATTTTTGTGAGTCCCCTGCAGGAATGAAATACAGGTGTAGATTCTCCAGTTTTGGTGGACTAAACTCCAGACGAGAACTGTGTACAAATCTCTAGATCAACCAAAACAGCAGCAGATTGCTATGATTTGCAAGCCTTAATTGCTCTGTTTCTGAAACATGCAAAGACTGTTGTGGGGGAGGTCTATGTATTTCCTTAGTTAACTTATTCCTTCCTTCCTAATCGTTGTGCAGTGCCAGAGCTTATTCTCCACTCTGTTCTGCATCTACTTTTTGGCTAGAAGCAAGTAGGCTAGATTAAATATTCTTTATCCCATCTCCCTAATTCCCTAATAATCCCCTCATTTGATTTTGGGCACTGGAACAGCCTCTTTTGCTCAGATTTTGGTCTTAATTTCCAAATAGTAAAGTATGTTCTGTGTGTGTGTGTGTGTGTGTGTGTGTGTGTGTGTGTGTGTGTGTGTGTGTTTGAATGACAAGTTGTGAACAACTGTGGTCAATACTTAATGCATAACACTTGATGACATCAACATAGGCTGCGCCTAGGGGCTGTTATCACATATCTGCTATTCCATTACAATTGTGTTATCATTTATAGTGAGTAGTACATGCTGTGTTGAACACTCTTGGTATAGCACCTCTCTTCATTAGCACAATTGTACTGATTCGTCAATGCATGGTCCTGTGACCGTGCTTCCACGTAGCCTTGTAATCCCGCCTATTTGCACTAGTGCTGTTCCTTAATTTTTTTAATTTTTAGCAGAACTGAGCAAGTCCAGCATTTAGAAACAAAAACAAAAAGCAAATAGAAATATAAATTAAAATGAAAAGAGAAAATGGCCATTTTAGGAATAGTGATGGAGTGGAGGGGGAGAGTCCCACTACCTAATGTTACTTTCTGCCAACATGATAGCAGAGAAGTGGAGGGACCCATCACCCCAAGGTAGGTTATTGGAATGTTGCAGAACTGGGAAATATTGATAGGATTCACCTGTTAATAGCTAAGGATGATAGAATTAGCAGGTGGTTGAAGGCAGACCATGAGTCCTTATATCTCTTTTTGAGGGCACCTCTCTTGTGCTGACCCGTGGCGCATTCACCATAGAGTAGTATCTTTGGGAGGTGGTGGTCCTCCATCTTACAGACGTGCCCTGCCCAGTACAGCTGTGTTTTCAATAGCATGGCTGATGATCCCTATTTGCTCAGGGACAGCAACATTTGTCACATAGTCAGTCCAGTGTATATTTAGGATTGTGTGAAGACAGGGCTGATGAAAGAGTTTGAGGAGTCATAGGTGTTGGCAACAGGTGACCCATGTTTCAGACCCATATAGGAAAATAGACAGTATGATAGCTCTGTGCACACTGATTTTTGTGCTTTGCCTCAAGTGTTTGTTACTTCAGACTCTTTTGTGAAGTCTTCCGAATGCACTATATGACTTTGCTAATCTGTGATCTATCTCTTTATCAATCTTGGCGTCTGAAGAGATGATGCTTCCCAAGTAGGTGAACTGCTGAATGGACTTAAGCACAGATTTGCCTATGCTGACGCGGGGATGATGGTGTTCTTCCTGTGGTGCAGGCTGGTAGAGAACTTCTGCTTTCTTCAGGCTTACTTCCAGCCCAAACAGCTGTGCAGCTGTTGCAAAGCAGGATGTTAGGCGTTGGAGAGCTGAATCTGTATGGGCGACAAGGGCATCGTCAGAAAAAAGCAGCTCATGGACTAGATATTTTAGAGTCTTAGTGCGAGCCCTCAGACGGCTTTAATTGAACAAGCTGCCATCAGTACAATAGTGTATATATAAGCCGTCTTCTTCCTTGAGATCTGCCATAGCCCTTTGGAGCATCATGCTGAAGAAGATTGTAAATAGGGTTGGTACAAGAACACAACCTTGTTTCATTCCATTAGTTATAAAAAAGGGCTCTGAGAGAGCATTGCTATATCTGACTTTACCGTGCTGGCCCTCATGTAACAGGATAATCATTTTGAGGAATTTGGGGGTACATCCTGGATCTGCCACAGACCTTTTCTACTCACAGTGTTGAAGGCTTTGGTGAGGTTGACAAATGTTACATAGTGTCCTTTGCTCTGCTCTCTATATTTCTCTTGCAGTTGTCTAAGGGCGAATACCTTATCTGTGGCGATCCTATTAGCTCTGAAGCCGCTTTAGATTACACTCTGTGCATCTAAGGGCTCTTCCAGACAGGCTTTAAACTGGATTATGTGAATCTGCACTGCCAGATAATTTGGGATAAACAGAAAACCTGGGATCAGATCCTGGGATATAGGGCCTGCCCAGAAGGGCCCAAAGAAGTGGGGTGAGTAAAAAAAATGCTTCTGCCTTGATTATTTTAATGTATTTTCTGATATATTTTGAACAGTAGTACTGTTAGCATTCTTGGGTACTTTTTGAGGTGGAAATGCCAATTGTGAGTACTGTTAAACAACAATTAAATCAAGACAATCACAGAACACAGGCTCTAGTCAATAATATGTTGAACATGTGACAACAATAAATCAGGAACCTCCTACAGAAAGGAATCTGATGTTTTTCATTGAGATGCAATGCTACATCTGTCATAAGATGCTGTGATGTTTGTGCGATGCTGAGCACTGTTACCTAATAGTTCTTTGTGAAGTCTTTCCTGCTGCCCCTACAATAAATGTTCACACAAGTATACTCTCAAGCCTGTCTATTTAACCTTGTAACTATACCATTAAATGCCACCCAAAGGGGAGTAGGGAATTGGAAAGTCCAAAGCTGCTACAAGGTCAGTGGTGAAATAAGCAAAAGCAGCTTGTTAGCAACATTCTCTAAGGGAAGCAAGCAACGATGAAATTATTTGTGCATCAGCGGATTACACTCACATGCCATGTATCTTTTTTTGCGTTTGTCAAAGGCCTGAGAAGTTAACACAGCAATGTTGATATTGTGGAAGTAGACTTTGAAGAAAGGAAATAAACAAACAAACAACAAGCAGTGCAATAGAGGTTAAAAACACCTTTGGCAAATATTAATTCCCAGGACATCATTTTTCCTTCCTTTGAAAACAAGGATGCTGCTGAGCGCTAATCTAAAACAGATACAATAAGAAAGAATAAACTACAAATAGTGGCTTCTGTACATTACACCACAGTGTTGTTAGCGAACTGAAAAATGCATTTCACAATTGATATTATCTGCAGAGTATTATTTTTATAAAGATCCTCTAATTTACAGTCCTAACCTTTTAGATGCCCTTTATTGGAATGATAGCTGTCCTGATACTCACTGGGGGCCCTTCCTCACTGCCCTTAGTCCCAGGATCTGATCCCAGATTATATGCTTTACACTGATATATATGAGTCCCCACTGCCAGATAATCTGAGATAAACAGATAATCTGAGATCAGATCCTGTGATATAGGGGCCGTGTGGAAGGGCCCCAAATGGCTTAGTAATTAAATGAACAGCAAATTTCTGATTGAAATTTGGTTGAATTATGAGACACTTTAAAAAAGGCTCAAGTTAACAAAGATATGGGGCAAAAACTTATGAGAAAGCACTAAACTGAGTTTGACTGCAACCAGAACCATCCATCCATCCCTACCTACATGCTGACAGAGGAAATGGCAGTCAATAGAGATTGGGCATAGTTATGGGGTGGCTAAGTGAAAACTTTGCCATTTTAGTTTTTAAAAAAATCTGCCCCCTCCCAATAACACTTTCCTACATTAAATTACTTCTAGCATTGCAGGAATATAACACTTTGGTCAATAATTTCAGAATACAGCTTAGGAATCCAAAGCAAAGGGCTTTTTTAAGATTTTGGAATATCTGTATTTATTTATTTATTTATTTACTTACTTACTTACTTACTTACTTTATTTCTACCCTGCCCTTCTCCCACAAGTGGACTCAGGGCAGCTTCACAATTCATCAGTGATGCTAAACAAATAAAATCAGTAAAAACAATTAGTACAAAATATTATAAAATCATCAATAAAAGCATTAACTATCGCATTCACATGCCGTTACAGCCAGAGTTCAGTCATAATTCCGATATCGTCATATCAACAAAATTCAAGTCCAATTGCCATTATCTAATGCTTGGTACCTTAATCAAACGCCTGGGCCCACATCCAGGTTTTTAGTTGTTTCCTAAAGGACAGGAGGGAGGTGGCTAACCTGATGTCCTTAGGAAGGGAGTTCCACAGATGGGAGGCCCTGCTGAGAAGGCTCTGTCTCTCGTTCCCACCAACCGCATTTGTGAGAGTGGTGGGATTGAGAGCAGGGCCTCTCCTGAAGATCTTAAGTTGTGTGGTGGTATTTTCACATATTTATTTATTTATTTATTCAAACTTCTATACCGCCACTCCCCCAAGGTTCGGAGCAGTTTACAAAGTTTGACATAAAACTTACAATAACAAAAAGAGTAACAGCAACAAAGAAGAGGGAAAAGGGAGGGAGGGGACATGAGAGGATAGGGAGGGCAGAGTATGGGCAGCTCAGGGCCCAACAGATTTATGCGTTGCCAGGAGATAGCCTTGTGATAGACTTAATCCTGCAGTATATACATAATGAAACACGTATCTTGGAGATGGGACCATATATAAACACAAAATTCATTTATGTTTCATATACGCTTTATATAGCCTGAAATTAATTTTATACACAGTATTTTTTAAAATAATTTTGCACATGAAACGAAGTTTGTTTGCAATGAACCATCAGAAAACAAAGATGTCACTATCTCAGTTACTATGTGGACAGTTTTGGATTTTGGAGTATTTTAGATTTCAGAATTTTGGATAAGGGAATCTCACCCTGGCCTGTAAAATTCGTCAGAGCTGGATCATAAGATCAGCAGCAGCAATTCGAACCAAGGAACCTGCTAACCCAGCAAAGCTGTTCCATTGAATCAGACTCTCAAAAAGCATGGTCTCCACAGTTGCTTCAAACTTCTTCCTCACTTATTAAATAAATACATTTATGATTCCAGGGAAAAGGGAGGCCCCTCCCTCTCCGGACACCCATGGACTTTCTCATAATTATTTAGTGAGATGAATGGACGTCTTGTACACAAGAACATAAAAAGGAATACTCTTCCTCAGCAATATGCCACTCATAATTAGACAAAGAAAATTAATGAATGGAAAAAGAAGGAGAAAAAGGACAGAAGAAAAGATCGTGGTCAGTAGCATGTATTTATATGTGAAAGTGTTTAACATTTAATGATTATAATGATTTAGAAGCCTCCCTGTCTCAGATAGCAAATTTCAGGGTACTCTTAGAATACCTTATCAGAGATTCCCTAGACTATCCCTTTTCCCATGAAATATGACCTTGCAAGCTATTTAGTTTCCTCCTATTTTTTAAAGTTTAGATACAATTTGCAAAATTAAGCCTTTCATCTTAGCTATTAAAATGCAGCAAATGTTTCTCAGAGCTTCTCTGTTTTGGGATGTTTGTTTCAGTGATACTTCTCCTGAACCCAAAGCACTTTTATCTTTCTCTCTGGGCTTATTCCTAGTTTTATTTAAAAAAATAAATGTTTTTATTTTTCATTAAAAGAAACCACATTCTTCACAAACTTCACAGTGGGCAAAAGCCTTGTTGAAAGATTACTTGGAGAGGAAGATAATGTTCTTTATAAAAAAACAAAGTCATACTAGAATAGTTTGGATTTTCTTGAACTTCACATATTTCCGTGTTCCCAATGGAAAAGAACCTAGAGGTTTTCATGTAGTATCCAAAGGAAAAGGGGAAAGATAGAAAGTTGTCTGGCAAAAGTAACCCAGTGGTAGAAAGAAGCTATGCCATTATTGATCATAACATGAAAAGGTTTCAAGGTGGAAGGAGTAAATCATTGAGATAAGTAAAGATAAGAGACAGAGAATATGCTGGTGAAGAAAAACACACCAACTCTAATGGTGAAAGAATCAAAGGTCTTCAAGACTCAGTGGGTGCAATAGTAACTGAAAGCCAATTTTTGAACTCCAGTACATTTAATGTGGTCATGTCAAAATATCAGGGCCTGCCCCACAATTAGGAAGAATGAAGCAACTGGCTTATATTTTGTGTGTCATAAAAGAGTAAAAGAAGAAGATGTTTAATTATTGTGTTTCTCTCCCAAGTTTTTTTTTTGGGGGGGGGGGTTGTTGGATTTTCTGTCTCACGTACAAAAATGATTTGATTTGCTCTGACTACTCTGCATCTTAACTTGGGGTGCATCTACATTGTTGAATTAATACAGTTTAATGCCACTTTAGCTGCCATAACTCAATGCTATAGGAGCACTGGAGTTGTCGTTTGACAAGGGTCTTAGTCCTATGTGCCTCACCACATTACAGAACCCAGAATTCTATGGCATTGAGCCATGCCAGTTAAAGTAGTGTTAAACTGTATTTATTCTACAATGTAGATGTATTCTTTGTTGAATAGGGAGCACCACTTTTTTCTGTTTCAATCATAAAAAAACATCTTGGGTCAGCCCCAGAGAATATGAATTCAACAGGAGAACATTTCAACTGGGTCAGTTGAAATGCCGAACACGGGATCTGGTTAGAGCCTGTGTTGGATGGAGTTACACTCCCCCTGAAGACACAGGTTTGCAGCTTGGGAGTGATCCTAGACTCATCACTGAGCCTGGAACTCCAGGTCTTAGCAGTGGCTAGGGAGGCTTTTGCACAATTAAAACTTGTGCGCTAGCTGCTCCCGTACCTTGGGAAGTCTGGCCACAGTGGTCCATGCTCTTGTTACATCCCGAATAGACTAGTGCAACACTTTACATGGGGCTGCCTTTGAAGACTTCCTGGAAGCTTCAACTAATCCAGTGGTCGACAGCCAGGCTGCTCACCGGAGCAGCATACAGGGAGCACACAACCCCTCTGTTATGCCAGCTACACTGTCTGCCAATCTGCTTCTGAGCACAATTCAAAGTTCTTGTTTTAGCCTTTAAAGCCCTAAACAGTTCTGGTCCAGACTACCTGTCTGAATGTATCCCCTGCTATGAATCATCACAAAGCTTAAGATCATCTGGAGAGGCTGTACTCTCGATCCCACCACCATCGCAAATGCAATTGGTGGGGATGAGGGACAGGGCTTCTCAGCAGTGGCCCCCTGTCTGTGGAATTCTCTCCCAAGGGACATCAGGTTAGCCATCTCCCTCCTGCCCTTTAGAAGGAAACTCAAGACATGGTTGTGGGACCAAGCATTTGACCATTGAATAGCAGCAAGTGAGAAGAAGATGAAAGCAACTTGAAGCTACAATGAATTGACTCGGACTTGGGTTTTAATTGGTGTGTTTTAAAACTACTGTTTATTTAATGTCTTGTTTTTTAATGAATTTGTTGATTTTTTTAAATGATTGTGATGGCATCTCATGAGGCTGCACTGAGAGGCCGCACTGTGAGGCCGCACTGAGTCCCCCCTCGGGGGTGAGAAGGGCAGGGTACGAGTGCAGGAAATAAATATATAAATAAATATGTTTTATCTCACGTGTAATATGTGCAATGCTAATTTAAGAAAGAGGAACCACTCACATATGAAAGTCTAGCCTGTTACACTTTCTCAAACAGCGCACAAGGGGGTTATTTTCTACAGAGATCTGAGACATCATTAGAGTGTGGAGAAAAGTCAGGGTTGGTTTACAGAGCTTTTGCAGCCATGTTTTAAAATAATATTGGGAGATTCAGTTTCAGATCTTTTCTGAAACTGCTTTCACAAATGGAGATTCATTGCAATTGATTTATCCATTTATTTACCTGTCTGAGTATCCCTCTCTCTTTCTCTAACCTACAGTAAACACAATTTAAATATGTTATCTGAATGGATAACATGCTAATAGAATAAAACTCTATGCACAGTAAAGAATACCAATTAGTTTTAGAGAAAACTGCAATAAAATGTGTGCAAAACCAAGCATTCCAATTCCGGGAACACAATCATCCCTTAAAGGTAGGAAATCTTTCCTTTCTGGCTTGCATTTGCTGAGTCTTTTATACAAAGTTAAAATCACTCCTCCTGGCCATTCAGGCAACAGGGCTGGATTGCAATTTATTTCTGGGTGAAGCTGCTGTCTTGAGCAACAGATATTCAGGGCAAATAGATAGTAGCAACACAACCAAATGGTAAATCACAATAATGTATTATTAATCGCAATCAAAGAGACTCAATGGTCTTATGTGTTAGAATTCAAAAGCATAAGTTCATCATATACATAGCAACATATTTTTACAAGGGCCAATGCCACATTCATATTATTATACAATAGAAAACAAATACAGCATGTATGCGCTGCTGACTTACACCGGAGTGAGCAGAGACGCCGCAGCTGGGAGGGAACACTCCTTTGTCATCAAGGACGGACAACAGATATTCAGGGCCAAAGAAGCAGTACTGGAGGACTGAGCTAGCACAGTGGTAAGAACAGCTGTGCTTGCAATCTGAAGGTTGCAAGTTCGATTCCCGAGCTGGCTTGGACACCCAGCTGTGAGCCCTGTCCACTGTTCACCCAGCAGTTTGAAAACAGCTGTGATTAGATAAACTGGGAACCTGCCAAAAGCGGGGGAGGATTCTTTTCAGTAAGGACTTTACAACACCTGAATAAATAAAGATCGGCTGTTGAAAGGTGGAATGCGGAACAGAGGAACAGAGGTCCTCAGTCATGAGGATGAAGCAACAGCACCCCCTTGTGACGTAATGACGCACCCTGTGACACAGCCAGAAGAAATCCTCCAAAAATTGTACAGGTATGTGTTGTATTGTAACTGTACGTCTTCCGGCAGGGATTGTCTGCCATATGTGTGATGTAATCCGCTCTGAGTCCCCTTCGGGGTGAGAAGAGCGGAATATAAATAAAGTGTATTATTATTATTATTGTACCATCTTCTACCCTCTGTGCAGGGAGGGATGCTGTTGCGTAGCCAATATTGGCAATACTGTAGCTATGGTGAGGGAACACATCTTTTCCAATAAAAATAAATAAACTAATTGATAGAATTTCAGCTTTTGGGGAAGAAAGTCTGCCATTCTCAAAATCATGGATATCCAATGTAGCCCACATTGCATTTATATCAATGACATTCATATATCACTCTGCCAGCCAGTTTGTCAATCAGTTTAATTTTTCCATAATGATAAAGTTTCAAAGTCAGATCAGAAGAAAGAATCCTATTTGCTGAAGTCTATACAAGAACTCTGACCAACATATAGGGAACGAGAGAGTCTTAGGCCCATTCCACACAGCCACTATATCCCAGGATCTGATCCCAGATTATCTGGTTTTCCCAGATTATCTGACAGTGGAATCTTATATAATCTAGATTAAAATAAATAAACTGGGGTTGGATTCTGGGATATTTATTATTATTTCCAACATTTCTACCCTGCTATTCTCAACCCCTGAAGGGGGACTCAGAGCGGCCTAACAAAGGCAACAATTCGATGCCAAACCATAGTATAAATACAATATAAAACCAAAAACATTGAGCATTAAAATACATTAAAATACAATTAATATTAATACATCATATACATTCACTTAAGTTAAAAACAGTGTTCCGTCCATAATAGGAGCATTGAGCCATTTCCATCAACTTCCCATTACAATCAATCCAAAGTGCTGTATGGTGCTAATGTCCAAACGCCTGGTCCCATAGCCAAGATTTCACTTTTTCCCCTGAATGCCAGGAGAGATGGGGTTGATCGTATGTCACTTGGAAGTGCGTTCCACAGACGGGAAGCCACCACCGAAAAGGCCCTATTTCTCTTCCCCACCATCCGCGTTTGAGAAGTCGGCGGGAGCAAGAGCAGAGTCTCCCCAGATGATCTTAAATTGCAAGATGGGACGTAGAGGCTGATGCATTCGGACAAGTAAGCTGGGCCAGAACCGTATAGAGCTTTAAAGGTCAAAACCAGCACTTTGAATTGAGCTCGGAATTGGACAGGCAGCCAGTGGAGTTGACAACCAAGGGGGGTAGTATGCTCCCTGTATGTAGCTCCAGTTAGTAATCTGGCTGCCACCCGTTGGACTAGTTACAATTTCCGAACTGTCTTCAAAGGCAGCCCCACGTAGAGTGCATTGTAGTAATCTATTCGGGATGTGACCAGAGCGTAGCCAGATCAGACTTCCCAAGGTGGATATAGGCCATGTAGAAGGGGTCTTAGCTGCATTTCTTCTATGCATCAAATCTGGTTCTCGTTCTTAGCTAGTTTCTCAAGTTGCTCGTGACACAAAAAAAGCTAAATGTTGACTCTCTTCATAAAACTGTCTCCTGATATTATATCTATGTTCAAAGATGGACCAATGCCAATGGATCAGTGAGTTTATTTCATTCAATAGGATAACTGGTTGAATCAATAAAGTGTTCATCATGGAGAGAGAGACTTAATCTTAGTCTAAACATAACACCAAAAATAATCCTACGCGGCAGGAAACAATTGATCCTACCTAGCATGGAGCTGTCTATTCTCATTATAAACCTTGGGGCATTACATTTTAACTGATTCTTGGTTTAAATATGAAAAGCTCTTACAGGACTTTAAGACTCCCGAGGCCTTAGAAGAAACATTCTGGGATGACAGGAATATTGCAATGAAAGTAATTACGTTTGTTGAGCTTGTTCCCACAAAAGACATATGGTAGGAAATACTGACATCGTTTTCTCAAAGTGATCAAAAGGCAAGAAACTGTCATGATTTTGGTCCAGTTTTCATCCAAACAAATAAGGTTAAAGGAATATATCATCACTATGCTGTAGACCTTATTATAACATATCACCATCAATCATATATATATATATATATATATATATATATATATATATATATATATATATATATCTCCCCCATGAATATGTAAACCCCAGAGTTATCAAATAGTGCTGCAAAGAGATATGACAAATTCTGGTAGGTTTCTGAACATGGCATCTTTTCAATGTTAGTTTTTGGTAGTGAGATTTGTAATCTAACACATTTAGAGCATACCTGATAGGAGCCTGCAGAGATGCAGCATCTTATTTTTATATCCATAATAGATATGATATATTGTGAAGGCCAACTTATCCAGTCCGAGATGACCGTCGCTTGGGGCCAAGTCTGGCATTCAAAGGGGTCCAACAACACCTAAGCTTTTAACAACAGGCGACTTGAGATCCAGGGTAGGCAACATCCAGGCAGCCAACCAGTCACAAGGCACTGAGGAGTCCCCCGCGTACTGATTCCAGAGAATAAGGGGAGAGGATTCCACTGATGAACAGCCACCCATTTAAGGGCGGTCCCCAATCCCGGTGCCGGCTAGACGGTGGGCTAACAGTGCGAAAATCTCATTCAAAGCACCCCGGAGACGATGGCCATCCAGCCTGTTTAAAAGCCTAAGTTGGAAACGGGTGAGGTCTTCACCAACATTCTGGTTCACTGAGCCAAACCCCAATCATTTGGTCTCAATTGCGCAGTTCAAAGAATAGTCTCATGCTCATAAACCTCTTTTTAAACTGTTTATAAGCCGATTCGACACTTCGTCACGGAGGCTCCGCCACACGTCCTCTAGCTGTCTCCTCTTCCTAATGTTCAGGTGAAATCTCCTTTCCTGTAGTTTGAACCCATTGCCTCCTAGTCTCTAGGGCCGCAAAAAACAAGCTTGCTCCTTCCTTCCTATGACTTCCTCTAACATATTTGTCCATGGCCCTCATCATGTCTCCTCTCAGCCTTCTCTTCTGCAGGCTAAACATGCTCAGCTCTTTAAGACGTTCCTCATAGGACTTGTTCTCCAGACCCTTGATCATTTTAGTCACCCTTCTCTGGACACATTTGAGCTTGTCAACATCTCCCTTCAATTGTGGTGCCCAGAATTGGACACAGAATTCAAGGTGTGGTCTGGTCAAGGCAAAATAGAGGGGTAGCATAATTTATTTATTTATTTAGGGTATTTGTACCCCGCCCTTCTCACCCCCAAGAGGGGACTCAGGGCGGCTTCTAGCTGGCACATATTCAATGCCTACACATAAAATACAATAAAATACATTATAATTAATTATAAATAGTTAAAACATTGAATTAATACAATAAAGTCTAGTAAAACAGGGAGCCAGTCTGGTGGATATCGTTCTGTTGAGTTCTGTAATTGTAGGCTCCATTAAGCTTATCCATAAACCATTTCCTTAGCCATTGTCATCATTATCATCGTCAAGTCTGCAAGATTACCCAACGGCCTGGTCCCACATCCATGTTTTTAATTTATTTCTAAAGGAGAGGAGGGATGAAGATGACTTAATTTCCCCGGGGGAGTGAATTCCACAGGCAGGGGGTTGGCCACCACTGAGAAGGCCCTGTCCCTCATCCCAACCAGCCATGTTTGAGACAGGGGCAGGGCCGAGAGCAGGGTATCCCCAGACTTCCCTGGATCTAGACAGTATACTCCTATTTATGCAGGCCAAAATCCCATATATCTTTGCATTTCATTTTTTCTGCCTAAGTGGAATATCTTGCATTTGCCATAGCCAGTGTTCAAACCACTACACCATACTATCAAAGCAATTCATTTAGAAAAAATATCTCTGGAAGGTAAAAGAACACACAGCTCCTAAGGTGGCCTGATAAGGCTCAATGGCTTTTTTGGGGGACCCTCAATATAGACTGAAGGGAGCAGAGGAAAGGACCACTGGAGAGGAACATTAAAAGGAATATCATTGAATCTGAAATAGTAAGATGTTGTTTATCATGCCAGATTCATCCAGTTAATAAATCTTATAAATATCCTTAGTAAGGCAGGGCCGTAGCCAGGATTTTGATTCCGGGGTGAGTTTGGTTCGGGGGGGGCTGAGACTGGGTGGAAGAGGGTTTACCCTAGCAAACCTTTGTATTGTTATCCCAATAACCCCATTAATGTGGGATATAATGAGGATGGTGATCAGATCATGATATGAATAAACATAACAGTTTAAATAATGTACCAGTAAGGCCTTCTCGCGGACCACCCTGAGAATTTCGGGGGGGGGTTAAGCCCCCTTAGCCCCCCTCTGGCTACATGCCTGTAGTAAGGTGTAATAATAGTAATAATAATAACAATATAATAATAATGATCAGTGTGTTTCTGTCATCTGAAGACTTTGCGAAAAAATTGTGGCTCCTAACCACCTTGTTAGCCTCGCAACAGAGCAAGGATCCAAATGCAGCATTAACTCTTGCTGTTCATCATTCAAAATGCAATACCAACAAAGTGTATCTGAAATATTGTTCACTTCTGGTTTGGGGGCGAACAGTCTCTAATAAACAGTAGGAATAATGCTGTCTAATAGATCCATAAGAGCAAATTAAATACATGCTAATAAAAGCAATCTCATGAGAATGATGAAAAAGAAGGACAAAGTTGCTAATCAGATGCTGTTTTAAAAATAGCCACCACTTCTTCCATTACAGACAGAGCTGTCTCTTCCCCTCCACACACACACACACACACACACACACACACACACACAATATCTACCCCCAAAAAAGCAACATCTGCATTAGTCAGTTCCACAACCAGTGTATCTTAGGCACACTAACTTAAACTCTCCCAAGGCAATTACTTGTCTATATGTCACAAATGATATCCCCAAGTAGTTTGACATTTCATCTATTGAAATGACTATAGTATGCGTGTCTCTAAGCAAGATAAAAGCCTTTCATCTTGCTAATGCAACAGTAGTATGTCATTTTGGCAAATCTGATACGTCCCATTGTGAAAAGAGAGAAGTTTTCTCCAGCATAGCTTATGATTCCAAGTACAAAGGAATAACACAAATGGGGCTGCCGAAACCACATCCAGGACTTTCTCTTCTTTACAAGGAACTCATTGAAGGGTAAGAATCCCACCCATAATGAATTCCGTGTAGAAAAGATTCCATCTGGATCAAAATCTAGTCTTTCTGATCAAGGAATGTGAGATTCCTTGGCACAAGATTACGCACGAAAAGGTATCTTGCGGTTACACATGAATAGCTTGTTTTTAATTAATATGCTAACTTGAGGACCTGGCAATGCCTGGGTTACTTGAGAAAGGCATTGTTTGTTTTGGGAAGTTTGGTAATATCTCTGGATGCAAGGTGAACTACTACTCCCACATGGGTGGGTCATCCCCCCCCCTCAAAAAAAACCCCTACTCTAGTATGTTATGTTGACCCACCTTATTTGAAAAAGGCAGTTTGTTTTGGGATGTTTAGGTAATATCAGTTTGGTATTTTGTGGCTCTATTTCTTTAAAAAAAGCCAACCTTTCCTGTTTTTATGAATACTCCCATTAGAAAATGCATAAGGATATAGGTGAACTGCAATTCCCAAAATCATCGGCCAATCACCCCAAACCTCACAGTATTCAAAGTTGACAATGTTGGGTCTGTGTGGCAGGTTTGGTCCAGATCAGAAGTTGCCTGCATTCACTGTTCTCTGTATAAGAGTGAACTAGGACTCCCAGATCAGAGGTCATTAACCCCCAAACCCGACCTGTATGCACAGTTGGCCATGTTGGAACTGTGTGCCAAGTGTGGTCCAAATGTGACGTCATCTGTGTTCAGGGTTCTCTGGATAACTACACCTCCCAGAGCCAAGGTCATTCACCCCCCAAACCCCATCTATATGTACAGTTGGGCATGTTGGGGCTGTGTGCCAAGTTTGGTGCAGTTCCAACATCAGCTGGGTTCAGTGTTTTCTGGATAAGGATGAACTACAACTCCTAAAATCAAGGTCCATTCTCCCCAAACCCTGCAGTATGTTCAGTTGGTCATGGTCTCTGTGCCAAGTTTTGTCCTTGTCCATTGTCGGTGGAGGTCACAGTTTCTCTGGATGCAGGCAAATTATAACTCAAGGTCAATTTCCCCCAAACATCTCCAGTATGTTCTCTTCATCATGGGAAGTCAAGTGCCAAGTTTGGTCCAGGTCCAGTGCTCTCTGGATGTAGATGAACTACAACTCCTCTAAATCATGGTGAATTTTCCCTAGCCTTTTCTTCAGTTGCTGATCAGTTCCTGTTTGCTGTGTTCTATAAGAATGGGTAGGAAAGGGTTAATTGAGAGGCAGTGGGAGGGGTTATGCAAATTTGAAGAGAGAGAGAAAATCCTTGGGATGTCCATTCTGGAGAAAAAATACAGAACATCTAGGATGAAATGGTCCCTGAATGAAAGCATTCCTTGGATAGTAGGTGTTTGGGGAGGACATCGGAAGGGGTTGGGAAACATGTTCACAGCACTCATGATAACCTGTAGGCATGGTTTAGAATCCTAAAATGGCGATTCTTATATCAAATGGGGGGGGGGGGGATTTTTTATTAGTATATCAAAAACTTACAAAAAATTCCCAAAAATTTCGGAAATGTAACTTAAGTACTAACGAAATTCGTTAGTAATTCAGATGCCAGAGCATGCGCATTCAGATGAGTTTGGCCTACAACTCCCAGAAATCCTAACAGCTGGTAAATTGGCTGGGATTTCTGGGAGTTGTAGGCCAAAACTTGAATAAACCACACTGAATTCTAGATGGGACTCTCCAAATAGGAAGGAGGGAGGGAAGGAGGAAGGAGGGAGGGAGGGGGGGGTTTCTATTCTTGGAAGCAGCAAAAGAAAAGGAGGAGGAGCCCCCTCGCTCCTCGCTGCCTCTCTCTCACCCCGATCCTGAGGGAGCGAGGGCCCAAGTTTGCCCAGGCTGAGAGGAAAAGGAAGAGGCCTGAGGCTGTGAGGAATGGTGGGAGTTGAAGTCCAAAACACGTACCTGGAGGGCTGAAGCTGGCCCCCTGCGATGGGGCATGGCAGAGCAACGGGGAAGAGAAGCATCTGAGAGAGCGCAGGAGAGAGAGGAGGAGAAGCGCGTGTGTGTGTGTGTGTGTGAAGCAGGCCCCTGCGATGGGGCATGGCAGCAGAGCAACGGGGAAGAGAAGGAGGGGGGACGCCTGGAGGACTACACTTTCCAGAATGCATTGCCTAGCCTACCTAGCAGCAGCGTCACTTCCAGTTCCTCATAGAAATGCGGGAAAAGAAGAAGCTGAATGAAGGCGGAAGGAAATGAGGGGGAGAAGACAGGAGAAGTGAGTAGTACAATAATTAATTAATTAATACTTTAGAATGTCTTATGTTCCTAACGCAAATTGTTGGCCACAAGGACCGTAAAAGCAAGTCTACTTCCGGGATCGCGGCAGCGATACGTAAAACCTCAAAAGTCCCATTACATACGAATCTCTTACGAATCCTTTTAATTTCCGTTTCATTTTTCTCATGCCTAATAACCTGCAATGTCAGATGAGGGAGTGCCTTTGGAGGCTTCTCAGCACTTGGAACTATAGTCTGTTTGTGGAGGCTGGAGGCTGTCTCTGTAAGTGGGCACCTCTGCACACACACACACACACATTTTCACTTTTATTATGTGTATAGATTGATTATTATTATGTGTATAGATAGATACTAGATAGATAGATTAGCTTTCTTCCTGTTCTGTTGATTTTTCTAAAATAATACTGCATATAAATAAATCAGAATTGATGCAAATTTTATGAGTTTTTTAAATGTAAGAATGTCCTAAATTCGCATTATTTTCATTCATTAGGGGAAAGGTTGTGTGGTTGGGTTTTTTTGGGGGTGTTTTTATAGGAGGTGATAAGCTGTGAAAGAACACAAATCTAACAGATTTATAGCCAGAGGACTTTGAGTGCTTGCTTATATTTAAAGGTTGAGGTTTTTAAATTTCTGACTATGTTTGTGGTGCTGAATTAAATTTGTCACTTCTATTTTTCTTGTTAGACTTCTCAATTTTAGCACCTATATAGAAGATTGGATACACAATGGCATCCTCCATGCCATCAAGAGCTATACATCTTTAATTTGACCCACCCGTCTGGTTGAGAATTATGCTCAGTTTATTTGTGTTGCTTATCCCTGCAGATGAAAGCTATCTTAATATATGGGACTAGGTGATACATCTTAGTATTATTCAACCCATATTTTTGCCTCTGGGCTCTAAGTCACAGAACTTTGGTATCACTACCTTTCAACTTCTTTGTTGCTGTTGTTGTTGATAGTGGTGGTGGTGGTGATAATGATATGTATCTTAGAATTTTCTTGGTAAGATTTATTTAGATAATCTTTGCTCTGACCTTCCTCCAAGGCTATATCTTGTCCAAGACATTTCAATAGCTGACCTGGGATTCAAACTCTATTATCCTGGGCTACTAATGCAGCATTCAGACTCAGGTTTTCAATTCTGTTCTGTAAACTGAGCTGGGGAAAATGCTGGGTCTGGAGACCAATTTGCCTGCCTTGAGAAACTATAGAACAGGGCTGCCCAGGAAGTCGATCGTGATCGACCAGTCAATCCTGGGACCGAAGGAGGTCGATCCCAGCCGAAAGGGGTGCTTCTCAGAGGGAGGTGGAGCCAGGCCGTGCCAAGCCCCACCCCCTCCCCGGCTTCGGCCCTCCCAGCAGCTTCTGCAGGCTTGAGGATGGCAGGGCCAAGCCAGCCTTGTGCTAGCTATGTCACCACTGGCTTGGCATTGCCATCCTCAAGCCTGGAGAAGCTGCTGGTAGAGTGGAAGCCAGAGGGGGATGGAGCCAGGCCATGCCAAGCCCTGCCCCCGCCCCTCCCCTCTCCAGCCTTGAGGAGGTAGATAGATCTTTCTGACTTGGTTTTATTATAAGTAGCTCGCGTGCTGAAAAAGTGTGGGCACCCCTGCTATAGAAGATGCATAGTCTACAACAAATGCCAAGGAGTTTTTTGGGTGTGGGGATGCTGGGTATTTATGTTGGATAGTGAAAAATTGGTATTTTTGATATTAGACAGTGTATGAGAGCCCCGCACCTTATTGGAAATGTGGAATGTCTCTCCTGGAGTCTTTCAAAGTAGGTTTGTCAGCACTTTTGTTATTTCTGGGAAAATTTGGAAGTGTTGCAGGAGAAAAATGCTTTGGGAGCTTAAAGCTTTTTTTTTCATGTCAGAAGGGACTTGAGATAACTCCAAGTCATTTCTGGTGTGAGAGAATTGGCCGCCTGCAGAGATGTTGCCCAGGGGATGCCCAGATGTGTCTCCATCCTGTGGAAAGCTTCTCTCATGTCCCCAAAAGGGAAGTTGGGGCTGACAGATGGGAGCTCACCCTGTCTCATGGATTTAAACTGCTGACCTTCAAGTCAACAGTTCAGTCAGCACAAGGATTTAACCCATTGTGCCACCGCAGCTCTAGTGCTTAAAGCTGCACATTGCCTGTTCCTATTGTAAACTCTGGATTTCTATATTAAATTAAATATTTTATTAGACAATGATTCAATGATTTCAATGATTTATTTATTAATTGTGATGCAAATAATCTAAGAGTCATTTATGTAAAAAATCAATAACATAAAATAAGATAAAAATGTTTTGAATGAGAAGGCATTTTCATTAGAGCTTCTACTGGCATAGATTCTTCAAATAACAAAAAAAAAATAGCCATACAGTTCCTTACTCCTCCACTAAATGCTTTATGTTCTCAGAACTGCAGCATCCACACCCTGAAAAACTATAATCCCAGCAGTAGTAATGAATTATATATGTAGAAAAAAAGGGTTTGAAAAATTAATTTATTTAGAGATTTTGAATCAATGAACCACTGTAAAAATGTAAATGGGGAAAAAAATCTGATATACATGTCTGTTTGTTGACTGTTAACCTTAACATTTGGGGTTTAAATGTAATAATGAATATGTATGACAATGTATGCTGACATGACAATTGATGAGATAATTCAACCAAATAGGTCTGTACTGCTACATCAGTGCTTAAAATAGTTGAATAAATTCATTGGTAGGTTTTATGGAACTGGAAGGTTGTCAGAAAGACTTTGAGGAGAAGAACACTTGACATCAATTAGACGGAAGTTTGTTCAGAAAATGCAGGAGTGCATAAAGGGAGATACAATGCAAAGAAAGCTAGGCGAGACAGTCAAGTACAATGAAGATAATGGGCGGGAGAAAAGGAGGAGACGGTGGTGAGAAGTGAGAAGAAATGGTTGTGAAGAAATGGTTGTGGGACTGTGAAGAAGTGAGGCTAGTACCACACACACAAAAAGAAAGGTGGGAGTGTGACACTATTGCAAAAGATGAACATGAATACTCTGAATACTTTAGACAATTATGAAACATGCAACAGCAGTCAATATGAGGAATTACTCCATGTTGGGGGTGGCATTTTAGAAGGATTGATGGAGAGGCAACAGAGCTATTGTAGGACAAAATGGAGATTAGTAATCAAATCAAGAGAGAAAGGTAGCAATGGAGGCACTTGTCAAATAATTTAATGAAAAAATTCTCCCAGACACCCTTTAGAGACAACTCCTTTTAATGCCTACCGTTTGGTACCCTGACTCAGAGAATGTAGCTTAAAATATGAAATATTTTCTGGAATCCTCTTGACTCACACTAGGATTGTGTAGTGGTTGTGTGGGAAGGCTGACAAAATCCACCAGTTCTGAGCAGCCTATTTTTCTAACGCCTTAACTTTCTTCATGGCCCATAGATTCTCCCCTCCTACTTCCATTTTACAGGCCATTTTTAAAAAATCTAATTGTATAATTTCTATGGGCTGAAAATGCCAAATGTTTGTAATCCACTATATTGTTACAGAGAAAAGATCCAGAGATCAAAGAAGGCTTACATCCATTTCATATGGTCAGATTTCCCAAGGTCTATATGCTCTGGATTACAGTCTGAACTTTACACAAGGTATTCAAGGTGATGCACCTTGGAATTATAGCTCATGCTAAAACCTGAAGTGAACTCAGCAGGCCATTGGCACAAAAATCCCCAGCTAATTGTATCTAGAATGCACTAGGAATCTTGTAGTCATGGGGGTAGGGTCCACTTCCAATTTATGTGCCTCATTGAACTTTTCCCATTAATTCTGTGCATACCTAAACTACACATATGCAAACTTTTTCCCTTGCTTTTTTTCAAGATTACCAAATTCATGTACAGACCTGCTATAGAAATAAATTGGAATGGTGGAGTTAAAATTCATTAATAAAACAATGCAGTCTGTATTGCTATTTATTTAATCATAGAAGGTTGGACTTGATGGTCCTTGTGGTCTCTTCCAACTCTATGCTTCTATGATTCCATTATTAGAATGAAGCTGAAACATGCCATGCACAGCACACTCCTCTATTCATAAGAACACATTTCAATGAATATACTGTATGTCTTAACTTTGCTTTTTAAAAAAAAGCCCTGAAGAAATTATGTATTTGTGGAATTGAATTTTAGTGGCTCAGTACAGTTGAACAGATATATCTTTGGACTACAAAACAGATCAGCTAGAGTAGACCTCATACCAAAGATATCACTGAACTCCAACCCCTGCCCACCTAGGACTCCTAAACAATTGGGAGGATTCAATGTTAATGCTTTCAGGATGTCAATAAGTGGGGAATATCCACATGGTCTTCAACCTCACGTCTGGTGTGATCACACTATTCATATGGAAAATGCTCCCACACTAATGGAAGAATGAATGATAAGAGTGCCAGAAAAAGGCAAAAGGGAAGTAGAATATGTGCACACCTGTTGTCATTGCTTTAAAAGGCTGAGCAGATTTTATATGTGTCTCCTGACTCCCATATGATTCAGCCTGCAATGAAAAGGTTGCATTTTTACAAATCTCCCAATAAACCTTTTTCTCCAAATAAGATTAATTTTAAAGATGCAAGCTAATCCTGCTTAATTACAATACCATTGTGCTTCACTTTTTGGGAGGGTGTATATATAACATTTCATGCAATCCTTCTTAAATAATTGTTAAATATATGCACAGGAGTGCATGACAGGAAGCAAAAATGTTACCGAAAAAACATTTGTCTTTCTAGTATGTTCACAAGAGCCATTACGGACAATTATAGAGCCATGACAATTGCCTGAGTTAGTTGTTGCCTCTTTCATCCAAAAAAGAAAAGAAAGAGAAGAAAAAATATTTCAAATGAACAGAAATGATCATATTCACAACTGTTCTTTATCCATATGAGCATTTACCCTTAATTCCCATGAGTTTCCATAATATGATGGGATCTTTGCCAACTAATTAGTGCAGGAGGAATTTGTACCCAAGTTGTCAAAATAATACGCATTTTCAATCTAATCTGATACACCAATATTTTAAAATTAGCATTCACATTTCATGTGACATTACAATTAATATCTATTTATTCTGCTCAATTTATCAGCTTCATGCCAACTAGTAATGACTATTTTGTTTAGAAGTTACCAATTCATGCATAATTGATGAACAGTGATCCTTTCCAGGACTATAATTTATCTACTATTTGTTTTCTAATAAGATAATTAGATGCCACAATTGTAGAAAAAATGTATAGACTGTTTATTAACTTCTATATGTGCCAATTGAGAAAAAAGCTTACAAGGGATTTTTTCCCCAAAGCATGTCAGTCATTTAAACACATACACATTGGTGCCTGTGAGTGGAACTATATTATTTGATCTATCTCCCTCGTTTAAACATAGATGAATGGAAACTGCTGATAGTTGATGTTCAAAGAAGTGTGGGTGGGGTTTAGCCTTGAGGCTCCCATTGATCTTAATAGAAGTTGCCTGGCACTGGCAGAAATCTCTCTGTACCACTTTGAACAATTTTCTCCATCAAATAGGGTGCCATTAACATTATGGAGAGCAAAGCCATGGTACGTTGAAACACATCCATCATTCTGATGGTTTTCCCCCCTATGGAATGAGTAAAGACCACTGGGGAAAAATGATCATCTAATACCATGACTCTGTTGTTATTGGCTGATTGCCTACTAGGATGATTGATCAAGGCTGAGATTCCCACACAAAAGGCATAGGCCTCCAGATATCCATGTACATCACAAAGTGCCCATTAGCAGCTGTTTGCAGATATTATAGTTGAAATGTCCAGTGCTCTCTTATACATAATCAATCAGGATGTAAGGACTGTATTGTGATGGTTTTAGATTATGATGGATTATTAAGAAAGATGTGGAAGAGAGATTTGATTTAATGATGAAGAAGGTTTTGGTTAATTGGTAAAGGTTGTTTGTCTTGAGAGTTTAGAGTGGTTACTATATAGGAAGGATTTTTGGAAGTCATAGGATATGGATCGATTGGAAACTCATAAGAAAAGCGAACTTTCTCATCTGTGTGAGCAGGCGGTAGTAAAAACGTTATTCAAAAAGATTTTCATTGATCCCTCCGTGCTCAATAATTACAGAGCAATTTCCAACTTCCCTTTTTTGGGCAAGGTGCTGGAGCAGGTGGCCACCCCACAGCTCCAGGGATTCCTAGATGACACCAATTCTCTAGATCATTTGCAGTCTGGTTTCAGACCTGGACACAGTACCGAGATGGCTTTGGTAGCCTTGGTGGATGACCTCCGCAGGGACCTGGACAGGGGAGTGTGACCCTGCTGGTTCTCTTGGACATCTCAGCGACTTTCGATACCATCGACCATGGTATCCTTCTGGGTCGACTCTCTGGGATGGGACTGAGAGGCACGGTTTTACTGTGGCTTCAGATCTTTCTGAAAGGTCGTTCCCAGATGGTAAACCTGGGTGTAACCTGCTCGGACCCCTGGCCATTGACCTGTGGGGTCCCGCAAGGTTCCATTATGTCCCCCATGCTTTTCAACATCTATATGAAACCGCTGGGGGAGGTCATTCGGAGTTGTGGAATTGGGTGCCATCTCTATGTGGATGACGCCCAACTTCACTACTCTTTTCCTCCGGAATTCAAGGAAACCCCTCGGAGGCTGGACCAGTGCCTGGCTGCTGTGTTGACCTGGATGAGGGCAAACAGGCTGAAGATCAATCCCGACAAGACAGAGTTCCTCCACGCATACTGACCGGGGTATTGGGTAGCAACCTATGCTTGACAGGGTTGCACTACCCCTGAAGGTGAAGGTCCACAGCTTGGGGGTCCTTGTGGACTCAGCGCTGATGCTTAATGCACAGGTGTCAGCGGTGGCCAGGAGGGCCTTTGCACAATTAAAACTTGTGCTCCAGCTGCGACCATATTTCGCAAAGCCTGGTGGTCCACGCCTTAGTTACCTCTAGATTGGACTATTGCAACGCACTCTACGTGGTGAAAGGGAAACTCCTAAAATCTCGTCCTGGCAGAGCAGGCAATCAAAAGAGAAAGAACAACCAGTCTCCTTTTAGGTGAAGAAAAAGACTTTTATTTTGTGAGCATGGCCATGCAAAGACGGGTCCAGCCAAAGACAAGTGTCTTCAAACAAAGGATTGCCCGTACACAACAATCTTCCTGTTTTCTTTTATATATTTTTTTACTAGGCATGTCATCGTCCCTCTTCTCACATCTCTTCACCCAATCACATTTTTAGAAACATGCTTCTCTCAGTTTTTTCTGTCTTAACACTTAACCTAATAAACTATTACCTATGCATTTATTGCTTTCATATTGCAGCACCCAACATAGACAAACAATATATTATTTGTTCCTTCTAAGGAGAAATTTGCCATGTCACTGAAATCATATCATTCTAGTTATCTAAGAACACACAGTTCTCCCCTTTGCCCTTGTTCCTTCTGCTCCCTTTTTGCAAAGAGGCATTTTTCATTTTCATACAGCATTTTGCACTATTAAAGCTTACTAACCTCTTCACTCCTCCCTTTTCTTTTGTGTTGATTATATTATGTGATGCTATACTGTTTATCTTATTTGTCATTTCATATATTTTGTTATGATGGTTTTTTCCCCTTGCTGTTTTATGTTCAATTCTGTTGTATTGTTTTGGGGCTTGGCCTCATGTTAGCCACCCCGAGTCCCCTTTGGGGAGATGGTGGTGGGTTATAAATAAAGATTAGTGTTATTATTATTGGCCTGGCTACTTCAGTAGAACATGACCAGATTAAACCCCCAAATCCCTGAACCCAATGTCTTCATAACCTTTGATATAACTGTATCATGAAGGATTATTACTGGTATTGTGAAACATTGACTATCTATGCCTTTATCAGTGTGCTGTTCAATATGTTGGTAACATATGTATTCTAGTATGGTAAGGCGAATAGGTTGTTCCATATGAATCCTCTGGAGTTTGAATGCCTTGCTTCAGCTATTCAATATAGATGGAGGCAGCCATGTTCCCCACAAAAAATGATTAATTTTGCATTCCTTGATGCCCTTCCATAATTTACATGTTTCTTAGGGTGTTGGCACTAGTAATAAATCTTTATTTGGTTTTCACAGGTCAGAGATAAAAACAATATAAAGAATAGAGAGTAAAGCACATAGGAAAAAAAAGTCATCTAGAAAAGCACCTGGTGGTTCAGAGTGACCACCTTCGGATAATGAAGATTAAGAGGAAAAGGAAAATAAAACAGCAGTGCTCATGAAAACCGAAAAAACAAGTTGGAGAGTTGACAAGGTTTTTGTCTTGTTTAACAAGGGATGTTTTCGATTACGTTCGTTTTTCACATCTCTGTTTTCCCGACCCATCCATCACCGACCTATAATTAAGGAATATATCACGTGCTTAGCTTAACAGACAAATTAACCTTTATCCTGACCCAGGGCTACATCTCTATGTCCACTTTACATTCGTTTCTACAATATTCTTGGAGGAGCGACCAGTCCCATTTGACAGTATAATTTTGGCCGTTGTTTCCTTCTCTCATTGCCTCTGTTAGTTTTTCCATGAGACTAATATCCAGTAGTTTTTGTCTCCATTCTTCCCTTGTGGGAATCGTTTCTGACCTCCAATAGGTGGCAAAGAGAGTCTTGGCCGCTGTTATGGCCAATATAAATATTCTACTTTCGCTTCTGTTGAGTTCGTTATCTATGATCCCTAAAAGGAATTTATCTGGCCTTTTTCTTATCTTTTTCCCAAGGAGTTTCTCTACTTCTCTATGGACCATACTCCAATATTTTTTTGCCTTAGAACAGAGCCAAAACATGTGAAAGAATGTTCCACTGCGGTTGTTACAAATCCAGCAGTTTGGTTTTGTTTTTTATATATATATTGATTAATTTTACGGGGGTGAGAGACCATCTATATAATGTCTTAATCCAATTTTCTCTTTATTTATAGCTTAATGAAATGTTTACATTTTTTCCATATGGATTTCCAGGTCTCTGGATTTATTCTATAACCTATATTTCTTGACCATTCCTTCACATGTGCTCCATTACATTCATTTCCATGATCCCCTTTTAATAATATTTTGTATATTCTAGACATCGATTTAGACTCTTTGCCCATAATTGCCTCTTCCAGCTCACTCTCTTTACTTTCCCAACCCCTTTTTGCATCCTCTTTCGTTCTTTCTCTTAACTGGAAGTACGGAAACCAGCCCATATCATACCCCTCCTCCCTAAGTTGAATTCTGGTCTTCACGGTCCAGTCTGTTCCCTCTTTCATGAGTAAATCCTTATATTTTATCCATTTGTCGTTTTCCAACTGTCTTATTTGATGTGCTTCATTTGGAGACACCCAAAGGGGTATCTTTTCACTCATTTGTTTCTTATATTTCTCCCAACCCTTTATCAAAGGTTTTCTAATAAAATGGTCATTTACTTTTCTATCTGCTTTTACCTTTCCATACCAGAGATAACCGTGAAGACCAAATTTCAAACCGTGTCCCTCGATGTTTAAGATTCTGTCACCCTCCAGTCCACACCAGTTCCTCAGCCAATTAAGACAGCATGCCTTGAAGTATAGTCTCAGATTCGGCACTCCCAAACCCCCTCCGTCTTTCGAGGCTTGCAAAACTTTCATTTTGACCCTTGGTTTTTTCCCGGCCCAGATGAATTTGGAAAGATCTTTGTTCCAAGTGTCAAAATGGGAGATTTTTGGGACTACAGGGATTGTTGTAAACAGGAAGATCATTCTCGGCAATACATTCATTTTAATGGTGGCAATTCTACCCAGGAAGGACAGGTTAAGTCTGGACCATCTCTGTATATCTTTCTTGATTTCACTCCACTTCGTTATATAATTATTTTTGAATATCTGTGAATTCTTTGGAGTTATCGTCACCTCCAGGTATTTGACTTTGTTAGTAATTTTCATCTCTATCAAGCCCTGTAGAACCTGTTTATTCTTCTCTGTTATATTTTTGACCAGCACTTGTGTTTTGTTTTTATTTACAACGAAGCCAGCTAGTTTTCCGAATTCTTCAATTTTTTCAATCCACTGCCGGATGGAATTTCTAGGGTCTTCTATTATCAAGGCCAAATCATCTGCATATGCCTGGCACTTGATTTTTTCTTTCTTAATTTGTATTCCCTTCAATCTATCATCCTTTCTAATGTCCTCCAATAGTATTTCCAATATTAGAATGAATAACAGGGGGGAGAGTGGGCAGCCTTGTCGTACTCCTTTTTATATTTTAACCCTCTCGGATCTCCCTTGGTTAACTATTATGCTGACATATTGTTCTCTATATATGGCTTGGAACGCATTTATCATGTGGTATCCGATGTCTAGCTCTTTCAAGAGTGTTTCCACGAACTCCCAGTTTGTTCTATCGAAGGCCTTTTCGGCATCCACGAAAACAAAGGCCACCTCCCTATCAATATTTTTATCGTAATATTCTAATGCGTCTACTAGGATTCTTATATTGGTCTTTAACTGCCTGTTTGGTAAAAACCCATTTTGATCCTCCTTTATCCAATTCCCCAAGAATTTTTTTAATCTTTCTGCCAATATACTTGTAAACAATTTGGCACTAGTGACATACAAATGAAACCCAAGCCATCATACAAAAATACTGTTGTTTGTTCCACAGAACACTCCTTCTGCATTTTTCGCCCCACATTGATGGAATCTGAGTGGAAAATACCATGCCAAATCATATTCATTTTTCTGGTGCACTAGCACAAAACCACTCGCATTCGTTTGAATATACAGAAATATGCTTCTTCTTGCTTTTCTTTCACTTGTATTTTTTTAACATCATCTATCATTTTCAAAAGTTACACAGAATTTTCTATATGCATATACTTAATTATCTCCTTAAATTACAAAGACAGCAGATCCTTCCCATCTGGTCACAGAATCCATTGAGACAAAGCAGCTTGGAATTGTGAGGAGGCTATTCCTTCAGAAAAGAGGAAATCTGATACCAGCAGATTCTGAGCAAATAACTCTGGCATTCCTACCTGGCAAGAGTTAAACTAGGGTAGGCTATTTAACACAAACAAAAACAAAAAACAAAAAGGCAAAAGAACACTGAAGTTCCTAGAATCAAGTATACGTGTAAATGCAAGCATATATCAACAAAACAAATATAAAATTACCTAGTGCACAACAAAAAGGTATATAAAGAGTTCTACACAAGTACAAAAAGATGTGGGATAAGTATTCAATCTGCAATAAGATAACACTCCACAGCGAGGTTATATACTGGGCTATATAGGTACTCCAAAATACCACTACAAGCAACACAATGAAAGAGTCTCTATAGAAACAAAGTCCATCATATATTACGGAGATACAATGAAGGAATAAGGAAAATCTGGGATATGTGAGACTATGTAGATCCAATACGATGTACGAAGAGATAAACCATCCAAATGAGCCGTATAATGGCAATAAGTAATGTAATGCCAGGAATATACAAAGTACATAAGTGATCCCACTGAGGAATTTCACAAGTAGATGGATAATTAAAGGATCTGCTAATAATCCACCTTATAATGGAGCTCTGTAGTATACGATATCCTTAAGGAGAGGTAAATGAGGCAAAGGTAACAAAACAACTCATGTCCAGGTTCACTGTGACAGATAGGCTGAATGCTGCGAAAATCTGAAAATGTTCAGGGAAAGGAAAATTACAAGTAAGGAACTATATTCGACTAATTACTTTCACACTCATTTCAAATTAAATTTTTGATATAATTTTTTAAAAGTAGATGACTTCTTGTTCTGGTTTGCAATAAAACTAGGACATTTTGGTTTCTTTTAAAGTAACTGTTTAGGGAATAGATATTCACAGAATGGTGGTCTAAAGAATGCCAGAGTGCTCTGTGAGAGCCATGTTTTCATAATGTGCTTAGGCAAGTCTAATTCTTACACCAAAAAGCTATTGTCATATTGTAAACTCACTTCCAAAGTTTAAATATGGAATGTGGTTCTTTTAGACAAAAAGTAATAGGTGCAGTTCAAAATATTGTGTAAAACACATTTGACTGTGATCCTTGATCGTCAAATAGGAGCACACTACACATTACCTCTTTTAATTGTCCTTTATTTCATTCATTTCTTTCTTTTTTGTCCTAGGTTCAAGTATTAAGTGAACTACCTAAGTAGAACGGAGAAGTTGAATAATGAACTGGAGCATCCCCTAGGCAACAAACGGGCTTTTAATTGCTTTAACTTCTGTTTTTCTAATACAGGATTGTCAAGGTGATCGTGTGATGAGAAGTTTCACCAAGCCCTAAATTTGAACTAATGTGCTAAATAGATTTGTAACAGCTCTAGCTGCTTATTCAGAAGTAACCTTGCTAACATTGCTATTGATGATCTCAGACTTTGTGGAGAAGAATAAGAGTCCTGACGGAAGGCATAAACAGAGTAAGAGACACACACAGTTATGATCCAGTTCAACCCCTATCTAGGAGCGTAGCTGTTGTCCCTCTGTGGGTGGTTCCAGAAAGAACTTTAATTTTGCTGAATTGGGTTTAAAAAGTGCAATTGGTTGCAGATTAGAGTTCACACAGAAAACTCATGCTTTTCTTGGGGGGGTCAGACACCAACAAAAACAACCAAAAATGGCCTTAAAAGAAAAATGACTTGCCTGGCTGGTATTACCCTCCTGGCATGTAGAATTGATGCTTCAGGAGAAAGGGGGGGAGGAGCGATTTTTACTATTAAATTTTTACTATTACTATGTGCTATTAAAGGCTTTTCTAGATAGCCAACCAGCATTTGTAAATAATAATAATAATAATAATAATAGAAACAACCCCAGGAGGTGTCCAGTCCAAACCCCTTCTGCCATGCACCTCCAAAGTGAGCAATGTGAGGGGTAAGGGAGGCAAGGAAAAAAGGCTTTTGGTGGCAAGTGGGTTGATGGCAAAAGGCTTTTGGTAGCCAGGAAGGTAAGAGGAGAAGCAGGAAAGAGGAAAATCTGGGGGAGAATAGGGACTACAAAGCACGGAGCCCCTTAGTATGCTTAATGGAGCCCCAAGGGCTCTGTGGTGCACATTTTGAGAACCCCTAATCTAGCCAATCAAATACCTGAACCCTTTCTCACAATGCAATATTATCGCTATGGCTGGGATCTTACATGTGAATGTAGCATGGCATGTGCAGTTCCACATCTCCCTATTATCCAGCAACTATCAAACTCCAGAAAGGCCCCTACTGCTGTTTTTTAAACAATGATGAAGAGAGGGGAATGTGAATCAGATCATACAATAGCAGCTGGTATCAGCTCAGGCAAAGAGAAAGAAATGAGGGTGCATTATCAAATACAGTGCCTTTGCCTTTAACTAAGAGCTCTGAATCATTGGAACGTTGTGCTGTGAATTACTCCTTGCTCCTTCTCCTTCCTTCTGGTAAGAAGGAGCAGAAGCATCTTTTCACAGCTGTAAAGAGAATATAATAAAAAGAAGAGAATTACTATGAAAGGACCCTTAGAGAAGAACCTTGAATAGCTATGCCAATCATAGAAGTGAATATCTGAAGCAATGCATAGCTTTGGGGAAAGTGGGGTGAGAGATTTCTGCCCTTCCCGAGGTCCCCAAACAGCCTTTTGAATTTCCAAGAAGGCCATGCTTCATCTTCAGTGGCCCCATTATTTTATGCTTCCCCAGCTTTATTTTGTATTGTTTTTTTTCCATTTCTAAAAGGTGAAAAATTATTTTCCCAAAATGTGATAGCCTTCTCTTTTTCTTGTTGTTAGTTCAGTCCCAGCTCTCATTGAAATGCAGCCCATCGCAAATAGGGATGTGCAATTTGGCTAAACCCCATATTGTTCTTGATGTCTGGATTTTGGTGGCCCTTCCGATCTGTATTTCTGGAACCCCCCAAATTAAGGCAGGCAAAATTCCGTTTTTCCATCCAGCAGTTGAAAGATCAGTTTTTTGCTCCGGGAAGATTGGGCCCATTGTTAAGAAACCACCTTTTCTGGGATTGTTTCTCCTTATATCATTCAATAAGTCCTGGGTTAAGACATCAGACTTAAGAAAGAATACATTCTGGGATCATTTCCCCTTATATCCCTCAATTAAACCTGGGTTAAAGCATCAGATTTAAGAAACCACTTTTTCTGGGATTGTTTGCTCTCAACACCCTTCTAATGATGAGTTAAGGCTCACAGGGAAACCCCCATGCATGGCTGCCTCTCTGTGCTCCACGTGTAGCCAAATGAAACTGAAGGTAGCCATGGTCAGCAGCCACATGATCTGTTGCGGCCAAAAAAATGGCAGTGGGGCCCATGCAGTTATGGCTGATCAAAATAATTGAAAAGGCACAACAGCCAGAACCCATTTTGAAAAACAGATCCATGCTGTTGCACTTCAGACACGGAGCACCCCTCTAGTCACACACACAACAGACAGTCTCTGAATAATAGGCTTTTATTGAAACAAATATAGTGTCCAACAAAAAGGTTAAAATAAGATCAATAGTACAATATATCCAAGGTAAAATACACAGTTCAAATAGTCCCAAAATCCAAAGGCAAAGATATAATCCCAAAATCCAAACGCAAAGGTAAAATGCTTGATGAAAATCCCATGAGTAATACAAGGCAGGTATGGAGCAAAACATGCACAAAGACCTAGGCAAAATCAGGAGCTTGGAGACACGACAAGAACTGGCATGGTATTCTAAATGAAGCCTGGAAACTAAATACAGTTTCTCTAGCCATCTAATATAAAGACAAATCAGTTTCAGTTTGCAAACCAACTGCTACTACGCAGGCTGGCAGCCTGCCTAGATTGCCGAATGCTATCAGAGTGGTTAAATGTAAGCTCATTAAAATTTCCAGGTGTCCCGTTATCAACATCAAGACCTTCAGAGTCCTGAACACAAGAATTCTCATCTAATGAAGCCCTGGGAAGAGAACTATTCCCAGGAAAGCAAGCCTCATCTGAAAGGTCACTTTGCATCTCAGAATTCTCACTAATTATCCCATCATCAGCATTTGCAGGAACAATTCCATCATCAGCATTTTCAGGAACATTCCCATTATCCCTAGCATGCACATGAGCACCAGGCTGAAACACCATACATGCACAGCCCTAATCACTCTCAGAAATTGAAGTTATCCATCACACTGGAAGGGATTCCCCGTTTTTGGCAGGTGGCTTCAGAGATTTTATGGTCAGTCGCATTCTATTCACAATTAACATAATTTTTCTAAAAACGGCACCACTGACCCAATATTATTTGGACTATAATTCTTGGCTGGCTTTGGCAGTGTGCACAACTGGAGTTGTAAATGAAAGCATCTGGAGGGTCAAAACCCCTCCACATCTTTCCTAAAAGAAAAATATACATGAAGGATAGAGACAACTTCTCTTTCAGATTCACCAACATTTAATTATGGAAATTGAGAATAAAAATTGAATATTCAAAAATGGTTGGAAAAGATTTGAGAAACATTTTTCTTGAGTGTCTGGGAAACACAATGAGGAGAATTCTTTATTGAGGAGAACCTTCACAATTTTGTCTTTTCCAAAAAAATCCAGTATTTTCTATGCAGAAAATAATATTTCTGCATAAAACGCTGTCTTTTGCACAAAATGTGTTACATTTGCAAATAATTGGTTTCCTGGTTCAGGATTGTCAGAGCAGGAAGAGCCTTTTAAAAATTGAACATCATTCTGGTCCCAAAATGGTTGGGACCAGAAGTGTTTTGGGTTTTGATTTTTTTCTGGATTTTGAAATACTTGTATTTACGCACGCACGCACACACACACACACACACACACACACACCTAAGGAGATATCTTGGAGAGGGGACCCAAGTGTAAACACAAAATTAATTTATCTCACTATCTCAACCACCCATGTGGACATTTTTGGATTTTGGAATTCTGAAAAAGGGATTTGTACTAATTCCTGTGCATAAAATTATATTTTCTCATTTGAAAAGTTTTCTACAGAAAAGAAGCCATCTGTGAATTCTGCACAGAATATACCCCAAATTGTGAATTATTTTGAAAAATAATGCAGTTCTCAAAGACATTTTGCAGTGGGAAGAAAGATGCTAAAATTAATCATTGCTTCCATTGAGGAAAAAAAAGTGAAGTAGAGAAATGCTTCTTCCTATCTTCTGCCTTTATACCAAACAAAAGTATGTATAGCTGTATCATTTCATAAAATGATGGAATAATTTCTCTCAGTTGTCTCCCCTCCCCTAAGATAAGGGCCCTTCCACACAGTCCTGTATCCCAGAATATCAAGGCAGAAAATCCTTGAACTGGATTATCTGAGTCCACACTCTGATAATGTGGGATTTTCTGCCTTGATATTCTGGAAGGGCCCTAAACCTCCAATTGCATAAATTGTCAGCACTATGGAGTTCTTCCAGCACATGTGATACTTTGGTTGTCAAGAACCACGGCTGCTTTTCTTCTAACTTACCAAAATTTACTAATAATGAGATAATGGGAAGAAATTTCCTGATAACTAATGAGGTAAAGGCTTAGGTCTTTGGATGCCCTTGTGTATGCCAGCAGCAACATCACAATTACAATCTACATGAGTTACTTTTACTTTTCACAGCTTCCAGATAAAACTATGGAAATGTTTCTTTTTGGGCTAAATTTCCCATAATCTAACAACAACAGGGCCATTGGCCATGGAAAACTAGAGGATTCTGAAGTTGTGGTCCAAAAAAAACCAAACCTGGTTTGAGATCTGTTGAAGATGGCACACAAAAGAGTGATAAAGCAACTTCTCTTTCAAGAGACAAATCCCAAGCAGAAACAATTTTCTTTCTCCCCAGGTTTGATTGGGATCCATATATCAAGGTCAATAAAAGAGTTCACTGTTGATTATCCTTTTTTGCTTGAGATCTGTCAAATTCTATATAGCATTTTCTGAGAGAGATCTCAGGGAGTCTTCTGCCATTACCCAATTAATAGAGTGATCAAATCATTGCTTCTCATTAGAACTCGGGTTACTGGCAATTATTTCCCCTTACTTGCCAAAATTTATTTATCAGTGTCTACTATTTTTCCACTATCCTGATAAATTGGCTTTTATCTGAAATGTCTGACTTGCAGCTTTAGAAAAACATGGCCATTCTACCCAGTCTGATCTTTCCCCCTCTACTAAAAGCTCATCACAAATGGTTAATGTAGCCTCTAGGCCTGTCTGAGGACGCAGTGATCTGTGATTTGACAATAAACTCAATTATTGGGGGGAAAGGAGGGGGAACTTGGTAAACCATTAGTAAAATTGTCATTAGATTTTTATCTTCTTCTACATCAAAGGGATCTGAAGGATGATTTTCCCAGTTTTTATTGTTTTAATATTTTAATTAAGAATATGCAATTTATTATGTGAATCGTTGATGGCAACTGGCTACAACAGCTCTGATTTACATATGAAAGAAGCAAGCCTCTGATATCTAGCAGTCAGCAGTTTCTCAACTGGAAAAAAGCGTAGGTGCTTTAGTGTTTTAGAAGATTCTTGGATCCTACTTGAGACCAACCAACTTTACAAATAATTTAAAATGGTGTCATTTTTCGTGATACGTTCTCAATGAAAATGAAGTAACCAGTTTATTATTGCAGTCAAACATACCACCATTTTAAATTGGGTTTAGGGATAGATTAGTAAATCAGAATTGCTTTTCAGTTTTCTCAATACTCAAATGCTTCCCATCAAACTGTGAAATGTTGCCCTCTAATGAAATTCTTATCCATAATATTAATGAAAATAATAATAATTCTATTTCTTAACCGCCTCTCCTTGCGGCTTGAGGCAGGCCATGGCACAACCAAAACACACAAACATTGCAAAACTTCTACAAATAAATACATATTAAAATTCACAGAACAGAGATTAAACACAAGAGACAATTTTAACATTTATGCTAAAAACTGGCATGGGCCACATTCAATATTTTCCACAATGAAAAGGGCCTTCTTGTTGCAGTCTGACTTCAAGCTGCTTAAGAGGGGCAGCCTTCTAAGGGAAAAAGTAGTGGAGAACCTGATTTGACATCACAAATCAGGATCAATTCACAGTGAATCACTGGCAGAGTTTTAAGAGCGAAGAACACAAATTTAAATAAGTAAATGTGCAAGTCCTTAATAAAATCCATCAAATTCTCTCAATCAATAATCTGCACATTTAAAAACATTTTAACATTCTTTCCATTTAATTTATTAAAATTATTATTGTTAAAGAATTCTTATCCAAAATTGGTCCAGAACTGCTTTTAAAAATAGAGTAGGTATAATAATACCCTCTCCTTCCAAATTCTTGGATGTACATTAGATTTATGGATAGATCGACCTTGTTAACAAAACTCCATAATCAACTTATTATACTTCCCTTGGCCTTTCCCATATATAAAAGTATGAAAATGAAGTAAAAAAAGTTTTTCCTCATGCTTTTCAAATCACATCCACTCATTCCTTCCTCATACTGTAAAAAAAAAATCCGTTACTTTTTCACTGAAAACATGGATTATGTTTTACCACAGTTAAATTTAAAGATCAAAAATGTAGAAAGGAGAAAAATAGTACCAAAGGCATGAAAAGTATCATCAGCATTAAAAGTGAAGCTAAACTTGAAATAGTTATAGCTCTGCTCAATTTTTGTAAAGTTTATCCCAAAGCTGAAGGGACTCTTAAACGTAGTTAAGTAAAATAGAATTATAGTTGAAGAATGGCTGGAGGCAAAGAATAAATGGGGAGAAAAAACCGCCCTGTTGTGAGATTCAGCAAATGAGGAACTATAAAATGGATATTATATTTAGAAGCGTTAACACTATTTGGAGTTCTACTAGGTTTCAGAAAGAGAGGGAGCTTAAGGTACATCAATTTCTATGCATCTTAATATAGTCAGGATATTTTGTAACCTTGATAAAAATGCCCAAGGAAGGAAAAGAAATTAGTGGAGTGTAAAGGTGAAAGAATTTAATGAAAATAATTAAATTAGCATTGTGCAACCAGATTGTGATAACTTTAAATTTATCCCAAGGACCCATTTTAAATAGAAAAGTGCTCTGCCTGGTGGAGGGGGTCTCTTTGCTGAGAGCTCAGTTGCAGCTTTTTCACGAGAAGTTTTTCCATAAGCTCTCCACATCCTTACATATAAGTGCAACCCCCCCACACACATATGACATATTAATTGTTTTCGTCTTATGGACCCAAGAAAAATTGGATGATGATGATGATGGTGATGGTGATGATGATGATGATAGTACATTACCAACACCATCTTCTCTGGTATCTTTCTATGAATCAAGCCAGGGAACAACAGATAACAGACTTTATTGCATGAAAAAGACGAACCAGCATTGAATTTGGGTGCATCACAACGCTAGTCTCCTTCCTCAACAGATTAATGCATTCCCATCAGTATCTGCCACAATCATCCTGTCATCTATAGGGGCTATTATGTCATCTACAAGAGCTCTTATGCTTCTGTGCTAGCATTGAAGGACTGTCAAGGAGTGGGATTCTCCTCACCACCCACTCTCCCTCCATCACAATTCCGTGGAAAAGTCAGGTATGCATACTAACCAGCTGGTTATGATTGCCTTCCACCTAGAAAACTATGTCTGCATTGTGGCAGACCATATGGATCTGCAATAGGTCTCTACAGTGTCCATTGTTTAAACTCTGTTTTGTGTATTTTAATATGTATCTTTTATAGGAATACATTTGAATATGTGTATTTGTGGTATTTTTACAATGTTTATGTGTTTTAATTACTCTGTAATCCACTTTGAGCCATGAGGAGAGGCGGGTAAGAAATTATTATTATTATTATTATTATCATCATCATCATCATCATCATCAAACAATTTAAGCATTACCAACCATTGGATCTAACAAAAATAATTTTATAAATGTATTACCTGCTTTAATGTTGGATTAATTTCTGTTGACATGCATGCAGGATATAAATGTACATATGTGTAAATACACATGCCTGATAAAAGGGGAATTTTTGGTTTCTAGTCTCAGTTTTATTATATTTCTTGACTGTGCTATAGGAACAGCTGGAATTACCTGGGAGATGCCAACCATTTTTGTCTCATGGATTCTTTGTTAGGCATGGATGGAGGAATTGTGGGCCATAGGTCACATGTGGACCTTATGGTGGATTATAGTTCACCCAAGACCCTGATCCCAAAAATATTTCTTTCCCAATAAATGTTTGAACTATTTCCCCAAATAGTTCAGTTTTTTCTACTTCACCAAGCCCACAGAAACATAAACTCTTATTCAAAATCAAATACTTGAGTTTCAGACAAGAATCAAACCATAAGTAATGTGGTGTCACTTCTACATAATTTGAGATGTACTCACGTGACCAACATTGGGAAGGATGGAATGGAATGGCTTTCATCACCAGAGCAGCTGTTTGCGGAAGAGTCCAGATTTCTAAAAGCACCCCCCACCCCAAACTCAGGCATTGAAAACAAGATAACTCCTTATATGGCTCCAGATAGCACAACTGTGGCATCTGCGTAGCTAAAGCTGTGACTCATCCATGCTGATATCCAGATCTGATGGTTATGCCATTGCAAAAGAAAGTATATTTATGTGACCCCCATCTCAGGGAACTGGGTTGTCTATCTATAGCTCTATTTGGGAATAGATAGGAAGAGCTTGTGATTCTGTCATTGACAGATGGAGCAGTATATACTTATCTTCATTTTCTTCTGTTAGTGGCAATGTAACATGACTATTAAAACTTTGTGCTAGTTTCATCTGACTAAAGTGTGGAAGCTCTGAAGGTAAATGTAAAATCTGTAAATACAAGTCATTCGTCATAAGAATCATAAAAGGGGATGAGAAAAATGTGAATGTACGGTGTTGGATATCTCCCCAAAGATTATTCCCAAGTTCAAGATTTACTCTCCCCCCCTTCTCTCTATATATACGTATATAAGACAGGGTCCTATAGGATACTTTTTTCAGCTACCTTCCTTGAGAAAGTTCAACAATCCAATACTTTGCTGTCATATCAGGTTATATTTATGCTTTTATACATTATCAAACTGCTTATCTTTCTTTATTTCTTCAGCTGATCACAGCAATTCACATCTACATCCAATATACATTTCTGTATTTGATTTCTTTCCTTTGTATTCTCTATAGAAAATTTAATAAATGCAAAAAAGAAGGGTCCAAAACAATCAAATTTATTTCTAAGTTTAGTTGCAAGGGAAATCGATTAGAACATATGCAAATAATTATGTCTAAGGTTCAGCCCATATTCCAGTGGCAATTGTCTTGGCCCCAGCAGTGTGTTTAGTAGTTTATTGGTTGATACCAGAAGCCTTCACTGAAAACCAAACTATAGCCCATAGTTGAACATGAGGCACTTCATCCCAAAATGACAGATTGATGCCCCACCTACAGCTTGGACAATGATTATCTGATGTGAGATAATTACAGTGTTTCATTTGCAGCAATATCAAGATGTTTTTTTTAAAAAAAGAAAAAGCAAGGGTATGCAAGATTTTGATGTTTGATAAACGCACGTGCGCGCGCGCACACACACACATCTATATAAATAAAAATGCAATGTTTGTTTGTGGGATAACATAACTCAAAAACCACTGAACGAATTGACACCAAATTTGGACACAATACATGTATCAGGCCAACAAGTGACCATCACTCATAAAAACACTGAAAAACACAGCAGAAGAGACTTTAAAAGCCAAAAATAAAAAGAATACATTACAATGCATGCAGAAAACACCACACACACACACACGTATATGTGTGTGTGTGTGTACAAACACACATATATACACATATACACAAATACACACACACAACATATACACAGACTGGGCCACAGCAATGCGTGGCGGGGTCAGTTAGTATATATGTGTGTGCGTGTGTGTGTGTGTGTGTGCACATACACACATCACATACCTCATGAACACACACATGACAGTATGGGCAAATTGCCATTTCGGTTTGACTTGGATTTACCTAAAAATCTGAAGGCAAGGGAAATTTTGTCATCTTCAAATTTTAAAGAATGAAATTTTTGCCATCCCAAATATGAGACTGATTGAGAAAATTTAAAATTTCTATTTTTTAAAAAAATCACGTTAAACCATGTTATCCAACTGATTTTATCACAACTACAATGTGATTACTGGTGTTTGGTCTATGATATGAGATTAACAAACCTGGGCCTTTAAAAAAAATCCTCACTTCTGTCAATTTGTTGCCATCCTAAAGTGTGCTTTGCCTGTGTAACTTAAGACGTACAGCGTTCAGTTGTCTAAGCAGATTCAATTGATCGTCACAGCTGAAAACAAAGATTTCCAACAGCAGAGGAATGGATTTTCCAGATAAATGCTAGAAAAATAATAGTAGGAAAGCATAATGTATTAGCCTATAATAGAGACTAATACAATCACCCTGCCTCTTCAGAAACTGGCAGTCTTTCAGCTGTGAACTATTTCTGAACAACTTCTGATCAACTTTGACACGCATTTTATTCACCGTTTTGGAGCAAAGAAGGCAAATAAAAATATGCCATTCTTCCCCTCGCTCCCTTTTATTCGTCAACAAAGCCCTAATGTTGTTTCTTATCTCTCTTCTATAGGAAGGAGAAGAGCCCATCCTTTTCACTGCTGAGATTTCTAGACTCAATCCTCACTACTGCATGGGTGGGCACTTTAATTTCAGCATATCCCCTCACGCATAACAGCAGGAGGTTGGAAAATAAGCCTCTGGAGAATAGAGACCTTCCTGCCTACGGCAAGCTCAGCTTTCTTGCCAAGTTTGTGAAGCAAGGAGCTTCAGGGCTAGCTTCCAATGTCACACATTTTGTGAAGGAAAGCTTGGCAACTGCTATTTAAAGTGTGCTACTGAAATGCTGAAACATCTCTATACAACACCCAGCTCTCTACTCATATAACTCTAGCTACTGACATGTGCCACATCTTCCATTTTTTGTTGCAAGAAAGGAGGGGAAGTCTGAAAACAATGAAAGATGGACAACAAACGCCACTAAACCTTCTGGTGCAGTCACATATAAACAATTTAAAGTTAAACTTCCATTTCAAGCAAATGATTTGTTGAACAATGTGTAAGTAAGTACTGTATATAGTTGGCAGTCCCAACACCAGAGCCATTGACTGACAAGGGCAGTCATGAGAAGCTTTCAAATCTGTCATATCTAAGTGGAAAATGTCTCCAAAGCAACTTCGCACAAGGGAACAAGAAAAGGGCATTTTGCTTCACTGAATTAGAGTACAGGATACTGAACTGTGTATGGCAGGGGAAGCATACGATAGCCATGAAGGGTGAAACTAAGCAACCAAAAGAGTCATAAAAGAAAATCTGATGGCTGTGAATACATACCTGTTCTAAACACAAATATTGGATTTTAACTTTAAAATGTCTAGAATTATTTACTCTGTAACATGCACATATTAGATGCCATTTAGTAAAATAATATAGTTTGTCATTAACAGTTATTTGAAACTTTGTGTTGTATTTGAGATTTCTGCTATTAGTTATTATCTTTATCTCTGTTAAGTAGCAAACATAAAAAATAGGATTGAGGAAGGCAGAACTTCACAGACTATTTACAATGTTGACACTATAGACATGTCTTTCCTTTGTTGATTCATGTTGTTATGTCAGCTGCGACACTCTTCCCTTGTGACCATACCTGTGACTCTGTCCTTGCCACCTGCTAGAATGGTCACTGTGGTTTGCTACAATTTTTCCTCATTATTAGGATGTTATACCTGAATTGGTAGAACATGGAACATTTATTGTGAAGGGTTGAAAGTGAAAGAGGCACTAGTACAGGCAAGCAATAGGTCCAAAATGCTACAATGAAAGGACATTGGTAGCTAACATAGTTTATGACTTCATAGGCAAGGTGTGTACATGGAGCATCTGATATAACCATTAGAAGCTAAAGACACAACATTAGTTCACATGAGAAGATTTCTAGCAGAAAAGAACCACTACCTGACTAGACTAATGTAACTTAAGTCATATTTCCTATTTAACAAAATATAACCCTCTATCATGAATGATCTTCTATATCACTTTTAGGAACTTTGTGGTCTAAACTTGGAAGCCCATACACTGATGAGAGGACTCTGATGCCCCTCTTCCATTTTGCTTTTTTGTCAAGAAAATCCACCTCACAAGAAAATGTCCCTAGCAGGGTCGTAGGATGCTCTTTTGAGAAGCCTTTTTACTCCAAAAACCTGGAAACCAGCTTGAAACCAATCTGAAAAGTAACTAGCATTTCCCCAAAACAGTGCCTGCAGTACAATGCTGTGGCTTTCTAGTACTCCAGAAAAGCTGAACGCAGTAGCGTAGCCAGGATTTTGATTCAGTGGGGGTTGAGTTTGATTTGGGGGAGGCTGAGTTTGAGTGAGAAAGGATCTACACTAGGAAATCTTTTGTATCGTTATCCCAATACTCCCATGCATATGGGATATATTGAGCATGGTGATCAGATCATGATATGAATAAACGTAACAGTTTAAATAATATACCAGTAAGGCCTTCTCGTGGAGCACCCTGAGAATTTCGGGGGCTGAAGCCCCCAAGCCCTCCCTGGCTACATGCTTGGCTGAAAGGAAGGTATTGAGGTCTGTAAGGGTTCAGAGTACACTCACTCTTTCTCTATACAAGATCATTCGATTTAGGATCCATATAAAGATGAAGTTGTTTAAGAAAGGAAAGTAGGGTCTTAAAGCTGCTCATCCAGCAGCAGGCAAAACATGTCACATGGCCTTGTCACATAGCTTCTGGAGGTGCTCTGCTTCATCAGGGGCTGTGAGGAATCTGGTGCCCCATGCCTCACATTGCCTGGCTCCAGTTGAATACATTTACTTGGGGGAAGTGTGAAGTGTGTGTGAAGCATGTTGCTTCCCCCCATTAGTCTAATGACAATACAGGAACCCTCCCATGTTGCTGTGGTGGTGGCATGCATTAGCTCCTATACCAACCGAGCCATGCCAGCATTGTTTGATGGGAGCCAGCGGGCTCCGGGAGTGACCTGGTCTAAACCGGCACATGCCACCGATTTTAGCCCCATGTGAAGAAGTCGACAATCATCCCACTCAAGTGTTGTATTTCTGTTTAAATGTTATTATTTCTAACTTTGCATGCATATGAAATTGTTGTTACATTTTGTCCTTAAATTTTCTCTCTCTCTGATAATGTTAGTAGCATCTCTATTATACAGGCTCTGATTTCAACTAGGAATGGGGGAAGAGTTGCATTTTTTTCTTTTTTATACCCAATTTACCCAATTTTAACTTGACTAACTTGTGAATCAATATGCCATGCACTTATTCTTCAGTATTGCCGATCATGTTTGATCTTGGAAGTCAAGCAGGATCAACCCTGGTAGTCCTTGGATGGTAGACTGCCAAGGAAGTCTAAGTGTTGTAGACTATATTTCAGAGGAAAGAACTAGCAAAATTACTACTAAATATTCCTTGTCTATAACAATCCAATGACATTAATGGGGTTGTCATAAGTGGCACTGGACAGCTGCTTGAAGGCACATTCACACACACTTTGTCAACTGCAACTAGTGATATTTATACAGAAATAGGGAATAGGGTTTTTTGTGTGACTTGAGAAACTGCAAGTCATTTCTGGGTTGAGAGTAATGGATGTCTGCAAGGATGTTGCCCAGGGCACACCTGGACTTTTGATGTTTTACCATCCTTGAGGGAGACTTCTCTCATGTCCCTGAATGGAGAGTTGCAGCTGACACTCTCACCAGATTCAAACCACTGACCTGTTGGTTAGCAGTCCTGCTGGCACAAGGGTTTAACCCATTGTGCCACCGGGAATAGGACAATAAGTACTCAAAGCATAACATTAGGAAAGTGCACACAAAAATGTGTGTGTTATTTCTTAAAAGCAGCATTGTATTGAGGAAGACAGTTTTCAGAAACTACATTAAACTTCCATAAAATGTGAACATTAGGAAAGAGGAGACATACAAAAGACATATGCATTGTATTGCCTTTAGTATGTCTCCTCTTTCCTAATGTTCACATTTTATGAAAGTTTAATGTACTTGTTTCTGAAAACTGTCTTCCTCAATACAATACTGCTTTTAATAACTAACACATACTGTACATATGCAATACAATTCATTTGCCTTTTCTAAAAAGGTTGCATACTGATGCAGAAATGGGATAGAATGAACTTAGGGTGGGGAAAAGCCAAGGTTCTGAGTAAGACTGAAAGTGACAGAGTTATCCATCCTTAGCTTCAGCAACCACTAAGGTTCTGTCAATAACCAAATGCAGGGGTCTGGGCAGATCCCCGGGGGAATTTTCCATAAGATACGTTGCTCTTATTTCAGGACCATTAAATATGACTTTTGCTCCTCTGTCATATTCCCAGTTCTGCAAGTTGTAAACACCATATAATACAAATTGATTTGCAGAGTTGGGATACAGAAATGTCCACCTCTGCTCTTGTCATCCAGTGGGAGGAGGTCTGTTTATCTTGTGCAGAGAGATACACTTCACTCACTTGTCACTTGTATTTTAACAAGTGAAAAGGAGATAGACCTTTGAGGAGCTGGTGTGAAGAATTCTCCCATTTATTGGAACATTAACGACGGCAATAGTTCATGTAGTTATTTCCCAACTTGATTCCAAGGTCAGCTGATGCTGAATTCTGAGGCAATTACAGTAAATCTAAATTGTCGGTGTTGCCTACAGGGCCTTTTCCCGATACCTGCACCCAGCCTATTCCTCTCCCATTCACTTTTAACCCTACAGCTCACACATGTAGCAGCTGCTTTCTTTTTGACAATTCGTCACTCCTGAAAAATGTTTGCAAGCACTTTGGATAATTTCCAATTCATTCTTGCAGGAAATGAGGATTTGCTTCCTCACTTGGGATACCTGCTGCTAGGTTTATTCACTAATAAGCATGATAAATGTTTTAGCCTTTGATCAGTGCTAATTTAACAAGTAAGCTCCACAGAAAAAAAATCTTTGAGGCTCAAGGGCTCAAGACAGCGCATGATTTGGAAATATGATTGATTATGTTGCTATGAGAAATTTCCATGAAAAAAAATCTTTTATCATGTGGTTGTGTTTCAAACAATTAAATCAAAAGTGAAAGAGACCTGGCTGCCAATGAAAAAGGGACAAAAATGGAGCTTCAAAACTATACAGGCTGAATTCCTAGGGACATTTTCAATCTTTTCTTTAATTAATAGATGCATATTTTCTAATTCCCACTGGTCATTTTGTACTTTTAGTCATACTCTCTAAGTTATGTTTTTTGTTTATTTTGGGATATATATATATATATATATATATATATATATATATATTTCTTTTATATTATATATTCCCTTTTCATAATATACAACACTATTTTCAAGAATTATGGAAAACAATAGAGAACATAATCTCTTTCTAGGAGTTTCTCTGCAAGCAAAATGTAATATTCCACATTTTTTTCAGTTCGGTTCAGCTTCCTTTGACACATTCACAGCAAGAACTCTTTGCTATTTGTTTATTTTAAAAACGGATCTATCCTGACTTTCTGCTAGCAAAGGAATCAGGACAACTTACTAATTACAGGGTTAAAAAACCAATTTTATAGCACAATTTTAAAAAATGGAATAAGTAGTCATAATAAAAAAAACCCTCTATTTTAAAACAGTTTAAAACACATATAACATATAGTAGAAAAACTCCTCTGTTATAAACACCTACTGCATTCATTAAGCATAAAATGAACTTTTTTTGGTACCAATAATGGGCCCCTGACATGGTTTTGTCTTACTTCCATCTACTCCTTTCAGTGATCTCCAGTGTGACAGTCAGAAGCATGATCCTTGTTGCAATTCCTCCTCACATTGAAGATTGCATGCAAGAAGATAATAGAAACAGAGGAAGGGAAATGGCCATGGTGGCACATGCTCTCGTCACATCTAGTTTAGATTACTGCAATGCACTCTACATGGGGTTGCCTTTGAAGACTGCTCAGAAGCTTCAAATAGTCCAGCGAGAGACAGCCAGGTTAATAACTGGAACAGCATCCAGGGAGCATACTACTCCCATGTTATGCCAGCTCCACTAGCTGCCTATTTGCTACTGAGCACAATTCAAAATGCTGGCTTTGGCCTATAAAGCCCGAAACAACCCCAGCCCAATTTACCTGTCCAAACGCATTTATAACAATGATAAATAGGAAGAGATTTGCACCAGCCTTGGCTTGGCTTTAGCTTTAGCTGATCTAGACCATGTCCATCCCTTTTGGAGTGGGGTTCACAGAAGAGAAAAAATGGTCAGGAGAAACACAAAGAGTGGAAGTGCCACCCCTCCCTCACTTCCACCCTGCTGAGCTCATGTTGGCAGGGTGCCTGATTTTTCAGAGGCTCTGATGTCAGAGCGCTAAGTAACTACTGGCAGACTGCTGTACCTTCAAAGAGAATTCCCATTGTGATACAAAATCTCTGCAAAGTGACATTTCTGGTCATGTAACAAGACTGAAAAGTGCAATGACAAGAGCAGGGAGCTTTGGGTTGATTTCAGGAAGATTTTATGGGGGGAGGTGTAAACAATTCAGTGTTACCCTGAACACCTGGCCCTAAAATCAAATTTTTACCCCAAAAAATTATTTGAATGCAATGTGGGAGACAGTCAATCATTAAGCAATCACCCCTTTGTATCTTAAATTATTATCCTGGCATCACTAGCTGGCTCAATGTGGCATGGTGACATGGCAGAGTTTGGTAGTATCACTATGGCAGGACTTCTCCTGCTACTGACAAACTAATGTGGTTTTTAAAATGCTAACAGTGGATTGGAACTGTTAGTTCTTCATGACCTCACTTGGCACCATTGACTATGATTTGCTGACACACCGTCTTGCCGTATCCGGAGTTCGTGGCCTGGCTCTCAAATGGTTCAGCTCATTTCTCCAAAATTGGGGACAGTGTGTGGAGTGGATGGGTCAAGTCTCTGAGAAGTCCCCTCTCCATTGTGGGTTACCTCAGGGTGCTATTATTTCCCCTTTACTATTCAACATCTATATTTGACCACTTGCTAGACTGGTTTGGAGTTTTGGTCTGGAATGTTACCAATATGCTGACGACACCCAGCTCCTACTGCATCTGGAGCCTGAGGCAACCTCAGTAACGGATAATTTCACCCTGTGCCTTGAGGCCATGACAAGATGGTTGGGGGCTAGCAGACTGAAGGTGAATCCAGCAAAGACCAAGATCCTATGGCCCCGTCGCCCGGCAGGAGTGGTGCTTTCGCTGCTAACTTTTGATGGTGAACTGTTGTATCCATCTGCCACCGTTAAAAGCTGAGGTGTTGTTTTGGACTCAATGCTGATGATGGAGGCCTTTTCCCACCTTCACCAGGCAAGGCAGCTGGCACCCTATCTCTCGGGAGAGAACTTGGAAACAGTAATTCATGCTACAGTCACCTCCAGGCTGAACTATTGTAACACACTTTATGTCTGCCTTCTTCTGTCAGCGACCTGGAAGATTCGTATTGTTGAAAACGCGGCCACCGGGCAACTTACGAGAGCTCCTATGAGATAATACAAACACGTAGTAGCTTCTACTACGTGTAAAATTGTCTAGCGTCTACTACGTGTTTGTATTACTGCTATTATTATAGCCTTACTCTGTGTTTATGAACTCCTATGAGATGCCACATAACTCCAATTCTACAGCATCTACATTGGCTGCCAATTGAATACCGGGTTTCTCATAAAGTGTTGGTCCTGACTTTCAAGGCCTTATATGGTCAAGGGCTGTTGTAGCTCAGGGATCTCCTTTCTCCCTTTCATCATCAGTGGTCGCTGCAACCCTCCCAAGAAAACCTTCTCTTTACACCGGGTCCCAGAGCAGTACGCCTAGAAATCACGAGGCATAGGGCATTCTCAGTCTCTGCTCCAGCTCTATGGAATTTGCTGCCACCTTATATGAGAGTCATGTGTGACCTATGGTCCTTTGGCCAATCACTTAAAACATGGCTCTTTGATAGAGCAATTAACCTGTAATCTATTTTAAATCACCACTTGTTGTGTAATTTATCCTGTTTTACCTGTTTATCTAAGTCGCCCAGAGCACTTCAGTGAAGGGCGACTAATGAAATAATAAAATGAATGAATGAGTGAATGAATTTCATGACTGGCAGACCTCCTCTACTAAAAGAACTAACCATATTCCTTTCAGTGAAATCAGCATGCTAGTATAATGCTCTTCTTCACAGAATTTGGGAACAGGTTAGTTCATCTTAAAACAAAACAAAAAATATCAAGTTTTCAGCCAGGGTGTGCTTATTGATTTACTATGTTGAGATGATCAAACAGACTGGTACAAAACATGTTTTTTTATGATGAGAAACTGATGAGAAGAATCTTGAGCTGGCAAAATTCTCCACTTTGAAACTTTTTCTGCACCAAATTCACATATAGCTGTTTGGTGCAGAAAATAGTATTTTTGGCACAGTAAACAGCATTTTCTGTATATGAATTTTTTCAATGCATAAATAATTTCTATGCAGAAACCGCTTAGTTAAGATTAATTCTGTGTAATATTCCTACATGTTTGTTTGCTTGTAAAGCAGCATTTTCTGTGTAGAGGAAAATCTCTGCAATAATTAATATCAATATTATTTCACACACACACATCAAAACACCAGGTGTAAATTGTTTCCAAAATCAGGACTAAATTGCAAAAACACTTAACAACCATTGTGGTGTTTAAATTCTTCCTTTCAATGGGAAGAAAATTGTTGAAATTATTAATTCTACATTCAAGAGGAAATGTATTGAATTACAGCCCTATGACCCAATTGCTTCAGAGATCTTCAACCACCACTGTCAGAAAATTTTTCTGTGGCTTCTTTGTGGCCTGTTTGAGACTCTGAAACCCTTTACAATTTTCTGCATATTTTTTATTATCATCACCAAACTTTATTTATTAAATTGTCTTTCCTTTCTTCAAGAAGTCATTTTAATGCCATATTTAATTTTTAATGCCATGCTATTATTTTATTATTATAAGCTAACAATATACTTTCATTTTGTCCCTCTGAGCTACCCTGAGAATTTGTTGTTGGACAGCCTATGCACATCCAGTAAAAAATGGATGAAGGGAAAATAAGCATTGACTTAGGTGCCATTCTATATCTTTTCCTTACATGTGGTATATGTAGAAAACCTCATGAAAGTTGTATACATTTCATAAACAAAAACATGTAAATAAGTTGTATGAATGCCCTACATGCATCTTTTCAAACAGGGCACTCATAGAAGTAGTATGCCTGCTTTCATGGCTTCTTGTTCAGGATGTACTGTCACTTCATCTATCAGAAGCTGCTAGAGGCACATAGCAATGAGTAATTCCTGAAGTATATTCTCACTGATTTCTTCACTGACTTGACATAAGATACAGCAGCATTGTAGTTAGGGCCAGAAAATAGATGTCACACTTGATATCTGTTTCCAGCAGTGTATATTATGAATAAATGCATATGACTCATATACATTTCCAAGAGTTGAAAGTACTATTCAATCTCAACTTCAAAGGGATGTAGTGGATTCAGAACATCAGCTCTGCTAAACATTGAGCCTGCAGTGTTTATTTTGTATTGGATTTAAATTTTGGTAGGTGAAATTGTTATGTTTCACATCTATGACAATTGCTAAGCTACACCGTGTTCAGGAATCCTTATCAAATTGAGACTCATGAGAACTATGAAATAAAGGCTCATATCCAAGAAAGACATCACTATTTCTTAAAATTTATATGCAAACTTATTTTCAAAGAAAGTGTAAAGAAATGTCTAGTTTTACCTATCTTCACAGTAAGGGTGAGTGAGCTATAGCTGCTTTGCTCTCAGAATGAATTAGATTCTCTCAAACATTCCAGCAGAATTCTGTTGTTGTTGTTTATTGTTCAGTTGCTTCTGACTCTTTGTGACCTTATGGACCAGCCCACGCCAGAGCTACCTGTCAGCCATCGCCACCTCCAGCTCCTTCAGAGTCAAGCCAGTCACTTCAAGGATACTATCCATCCATCTTGCCCATGGTCGGACCCTCTTTCTTTTTCCTTCCATTTTCCCCAGCATCATTGTCTTCTCTAAGCTTTCCTGTCTTCTCTTGATGTGGCCAAAGTACTTTAACTTTGAATTCTGAAAATGCTCCAATTTTCAAATTTAAAAACCCTCAAGTTTTTGATGATTTTTCAAAGAGAGCTCAGATAGGGAATATACTGAATCTGCATGTCACAGAGCCATTTAATATGATGTAATTTTCCTAGGAAAGGGATCAATTGGTAGGTACATAGTTAGGTAGAGGGTAGGTAGAGAATGCTAATCTGGCCCAGAATGAAAGCTCAGAGCAGATAATAACAGTGATACAAAAATGTGTATGAAAACATACAATAAAATATAATAATTTATACTGATATTAAACTGAATATCTTTTCACAGGTCACAAAAATTAACCTGGAACCAGAAAGTTTGACAGTAAGAAGCTCTATGAATACAAAATACTACAGTTTGATAGCAACTACTGTGACTACTTCTATACATAATGTTAAGGTATAGTCTAAACCAGGGGTGCTCAGAATGGTGATCGGGATCACCAGGGTGATCTTTGGGCCTCATCCTGGTGATCTTGAGGCCTCTGACCAAGTTTTTTGCAGTTGGTCCTCTTCACGCGCCCCTGCACGCTGCAAAGAAGTCTTCCGTCGTTGCTCCTCCCCGCTCCCTGCTTGTGCGCCGCCTCCAAAAGCTCCAGAGTCCAGAAGGCAGAATGGGCCCCCTCTTTTGGATTCTTCCTCCTCCCTCCATCCTTCTCCAGCCACTCAGAGTCGTAGGAGACCAAAGGGGGCGGGCCTGGATGACGCGATGCATGGCTGGCCCCACGCACATGTGCAGAAGCGCCCATTCTGCCTCTCGGACTTCTCGTGAGCTCTTGGAGGCGGCACGCATGCTGGCGGCGTGGAAATAGCAACGACGGAGGAGAAGAAGAAGGACGCTTTGGGGTCATTTCCTTACCGCATCTCAAAGGTCGGTCTTTTTACTTTGGGGTGGGTGCTTGATTGTTCTGTGGCATGTCTCTTTGTTTATTTTTAATGTTTAAAAATGGCCTTTTAGCTCCAAAGCCTCTCTGCTTGCTTTGTTCCTTGAGAAATATATGTTGGGGAATATGGAAATGTGGGAGAAATTGGGTGGTTGGATGTATTTCTGCATGCCCCTTTGTTTACCTTGCTGAGTATTCAATGGCCTTGCAGTTTAACAGCTTCGCTTCTTACTTTCTGGCTGATAATATGTGTGGTAATATGGCAGTGTGGGAGAAATGGGGTGGTTGGATGTATTTTTGCATGCCCCTTTGTTTACCTTGCTGAGTATTAGATGGCCTTGCAGTTCAACAGCCTCTCTTCTTACTTTCTGGCTGATAATATGTGTGGTAATATGGCAGTGTGGGAGAAATGGGGTGGTTGGATGTATTTTTATGCTCTGTTTTATATTGTTGTTATTAAATTTAAATGTTGATGTTTTATAACTTCATTTTATGTAAACTGCCCTGAGCCTGCTGGAAGGAGCGGTACATAAAAATGAATAATAAATATAAATAAATAAATAAGAAAATAGTTATACGTTTTACATTTCTGGGCAGGTGATCTTTGGGACTTGGTTTTTTAATCAGTAGCTCCCATGCTGAAAAAGTGTGAGCACCCCTGGTCTAAACAGATAAACAATATATAGAAGAAGATATGGATCATACTGGAATAAGTCTTCTGATCCTGACCAGAGAAGCAGATATGTTCATGCAAACTGATGGGAAGAGATGTAAATGCCTTTCTTCTCAACCTTGTTTATTGAATTCAGGTTATACATATATGAGAGCAACTTTCATTATAAGTCTATATAAAATTCCATATCAATGCTCCTAATTCAGGCAAGATATTACTTGAGGCATCTTTTCATTGTATCTTCCAATTTTGGTGACTCAAGCACAGAGTTTTAAGGCCCCTTCTACAATGCCATATATTCCAGGTGATCAAATCAGATAGTCCACATTATTTGATTTGAACTGGATTATATGGGTCTACACTGCCATATAATTCAATTCAAAGCAGATAATCTGGATTTTCTATGGCAGTGCAGAAGGGGCCTAGATCATCAAGTGGTTGCTACACAAGGATACTGTATATAGGACTTTAAAGGTTTGTCTCATATAGAGTACATAACATGATCCAAACCTTGTGTGAACTCTTGTTCATCAGTATAAGTATGAAAGACTCTACCCAAATAGAACTACTTTATGATGAAGTCACTGTTGAACCTTACAGGCATTTTTCCTATATTCAATGTAACAGTTTATACACAAAATACATTTGTGAAAATGCTGAGTAGCTTTGCCATTCTGTCTCATGGGCTCCTACTTGTTGATGCAGCATACAAAAGCTCTGGCCCTGCCTACAGATGGCAGAACATATGATGTGAAAGGTTAGTGCCATGCGAGAAAAACAAGTAACACGAAGGTTATAGGCACAATGCAGTTGCCTTTTCCTTGTCCCTTAACTTCCAAAGATTATTGGAGTGGAGCCTGACTACAGTGTAGGAGGAAAATGAAAAAATAAAGAAAGAGAAGGGAAATTTCACAGATGCTATCTGACTGAATGCCAAAAGAAAACCAGGGAAGAATAGCTGCCACAGAGGATTAAATCATTTAAAAAACCAGCCATTTCCAGACCTAATATGCCAAATATTTCAGACATATGTGGATTGGTGCTAGCCCTCCGCTTTGGTGGAAAACAATCAAAGCAGCAACAGCTTTCAATTTTAGGCACATGTATTTTCACAACAGAGAGGTTAACATTATGTTTTTTGATATCATATAGAAGACACAAACTCAGCTTTCTGCTCCTGCCAATTATTCATGGTTTATGAAGTCATGCACAAAATGTAGAGCTAAGTACTCTTCTCATGCTCCTTTACCCACTGTATGTTATCCAGGGCCTGCCCATACATTTTAGTAGGGTCTGATACCCCCCTCCCCCAAAATACAAGTTCTCCCTTCTTTGGGACTCAATCTTATTTCAACACTAGCAAGGGGGCAGTAGCCTTCATTATATCTCAGGCTTAAGAACCCTGGGGAATGTTCTCCCTGAGGGTCCCCTCCCTTCTGGGTCTGATGGGATCAGTTTTCTGGGATTTTGGAGACCTCTTCCAGAATGATTACAACAAATGACTTCTTTCTGCTAAACACATAGGCACATCAATGTACTCATGTTTAGAAACTATGGATTGTGAAGTTTGAAAGCACTACACTTAGGAATCAATGCTATGTTTACATGTTCACTTTTCTTAATGGAGCTCAAGATGATATGCATTAAACCTCCTTTCCATCCTCTTAACATCTCTAACAAATTGGTTTGTTTGATAGATTGGACAATCAAGTTCATTTCCAAATGGGAACTTTAATCTGAAATCCTGTAGTGGCACTGTATTGGTTATCCTTCCTTCATCACTTACAAAGTCATTGCTAATTTGCCTAAATGGGCACACAAGCAGTTGTTTGCTTGCTATTCTGAGAAAGCTCATGCAAGCAAGGTGAAGAATGCTATACTTTTGGGAAGGGGATCCTATTGCAAAATAAATGCAGTACAAGCAAAAGATGATTGTCAGGTATTTGTAAAGGTCTCTGTAGGCAATCCAAAATATATTCAGCCAGTCAGAAAAGACTCCATTGGGCTGGAAAGACAAATAGCCTGACATGGTATAAGATAGCACCCAGAAGTAGATTTTCAATCCTAAAGAATATTCATGAGTGTGTGATCAATTGTGTAAATTAATTGACTGCATATCATATCTGGCCATATACCCTGTTGTCTGGCGATTGTAGAATAAGTAGTTTTAAAAATATAACATTTCCAACCTCTCATCTGTATCTTTTTTTTCTTTTGGTCAAAAAGTATTATTTTTCTGAACCAGAGTCATGACCTATGTTAGGAATTTAAATAGATGAATAATTTTGTTGGGTGGCATTTATATAAGGAAAGAGTACAGATGTGTAAATGATGACTCAAAATAATTGCTGTATTCCAGCAGTTCTGTTTATTTCCAGGCTACAGGCAGAAATGTTGAGGGACTGGCCTGCCTGTTGAGTGGATCTATCCAAGGTGACAGTGAATATAAGTGCAGGATTGATATGCTGTCTTTGTATTAGCTCCTATGAACAGTTTTATAAAGTGATAATTGGACAGTACCTTCTGCATTCTGATTGCCTGAGGAGATTCACCTCCACTCTAATAAAGGGGATTAGAGTAACATAAGAAAAGTACAGCTTTCTGTTTAACAGCACACACAGTATTGATTTATGTATTTAATAGTGTGATTACTTTCCCTTAGAGTTTGAAAACTATTTTTTTCCTTTTCCCCTTTTAATCCATGGTGCCTGCCAGCCAGAGTGGAATTGCCTTGTGAAACAGTGATCAAGTAAACATCCGATTACAAAGAACCAGATAACTCCTCTGCAATTCTGATTGCTGGCCAGATGACTTCTTCATTCAAGAGGAGGAGTTGGTTTTGCAAAGAAAACAGCAGGAGTGACACCCCACAATAAATCATGTCAGACAACAAGCTGAAAAATTGATGAGAGACAGCTTATACTGTGACAAATACAGCTGACAACAAATGCATGCATCTGTTTCGTAGGATTGATGAGAAGAGAATACAAACAAGGCAAAACCTCATTGAGCTTGAGAGGGGTCTATTTGAAACTCATTCTTTATTACGTTTCAAATAGTAAAGGAATTATTATAAATATATGCATGCATATAAATGTGCACGCACACAACACAGAACATTACAAGTACATATAGATAATAGTATAAACATTATGACTGTTTATACTATTAGTTAAAATATTAGTAGTTGATATTTTACTACTAAAATTTTGGGGAAGTAAATATCTTGATAAATTATATCAAGCTTCTTTTTCCTTCCTTCCTTTTTTCTTTTTTACTTTTTATGTAACTTTGTCTTGAAAATGACCACTAGAAGTTTGAAATCAAGCAAGAAATCTCTCAAATTTTGAGACACTACCTGAATTCTCAATGAATGGCGGCATACCTCTCTCTTTGCTTCTCAGAAGTCCCATTTTGTACAGCCAATTTGAGATATATTGGGATATGTTGCAGGGCTTATCCCAGACATTTCTGCAACTTTTAATGTGCTGTAATCCCTTGGGAGCCTGAATTTTGTAGCCATCACAGTTTTAAGTCATCTTGAAACTATTGAGACATGTCCTGATGAGTTGTGGATGCCATAAACAAATGTGTATTGTTTTCTATGATAATAGATTTTAAGATTATCTCTGTGTTATTGTCTGCCTGTTTCCACCCATTCAAGATAAGTGTTTGTGAGTATTGCCCTAAGAAGAAAATGACAATAGAGCTGAATCTTGAGGTCTACTGAATGTTCAGATTTAATGTTCATTTCTATTGTTTGGTGTTATAAGACAAAAGTAGTAAAAACAAAACAAAAAAGCTTTGTAAGTATTCTTTCTTTCCATCTCAATGCATTCCAAAACAATGCCAAGCATTCTCTACAAACAGATAATAAAGGGTAACATCAAGCCATCTTGATTAAGAGAAGACTGAGTTTTTCAACCAAAGGTCATTGAGAAAACTCTCAGACAACATGTAGGCTCTTTCTAACAGCTCCGTGAAAAAGATAAGACTGGGAATCCGCCCTCTTCCTCTTTCTGCCTTGTCTGTCACCAGTTCTTTCCTTCTAGCATTTCCCCGTAAGAATGAGGGAACTTGGCAGCAAACAGTGTGCTAGAGATGGGGTAAACATTTGAGGCACAAATGCTCAACCTTGTAAATTCTCCTACTTGAATTAGAACAAGCAGAGGTAAGGTAAAGAAGACATAGTATACTTCAAGTACAGGTTGAGCATCCCTCATATGGGATTCCTAAACCAGAAATATTCCAAAATCCAAAATTGTGCCCATGGGTGGTTGGTGACAATTTTGCTTTCTGATGGTCTGCACAAAATAATAAAAATGCTATATGAAATTATATTTGGGCTATATGTATAAAGTATATATGAAACATAAATGACTTGTGTTTTAGACATGGATCCCATTCCCCATGTACATATATGCAAATAGAGATATTCTGAAATACAAAAACAATACAAAATAGTTCTGATCCTAAACATTTTGAATAAGGGATACTCAACCTGTGTGTGCGTGTGTTCCAAAATCTGGGGGGGGGGAAACCTGAAACAGTTCTATTCCCGAACATTTTGGGTAAGGCATACTCAACCTATAAGTCCTTTCCTTCCCATTTGTGGTATCCTACTTTTCTTGAGAAGGGTAAAAACTCTTCATCTTGGTAAATGGGTGAAGTCTTCAGTGAAGAGGATTTTTCTGCCTGTGAGAAATGATGTTGTGTGTTAAGGAAGTATAAATCTTGGTTTTGTATTAATTGCATTTCTCAAAATCCCTCTATATCATGCTGCAAGCCAGTTTTTTCTTTTCTACAGTGAAATATGTGGGTATTTCCCTTGATATCTATATTTTAAAGCATTTTCCCATTCGCTGAGCTGTCTACGTACACATTTGTTCAAATAGCACTTTAAAAAATCATTCACACCTATGTACACATAAAGGGAAGAGGGTGCTGGGAGAGAATCTGATACTGACAATTTCTTCCTGATAACAGGAAGCCAAAAGATATGCACATTGTTGAAGGCTTTCATGGCCAGAATCACTGGGTTGTTGTAGGTATTTTGGGCAATATGGCCATATTCTAGAAGCATTTTCTCCTCCGAGGTTGTGAGATCTGTTGGAAACTAGAAAATTGCATTTACATATCGGATATATAAACCCACAGATATATAAACCCAATTTTCCTAGTTTCCAACAGACCTCACAACCTCCGGGATGCCTGTCATAGCATAGATGCAGGCGAAACATCAGAACATGGCCATAGAATGCTGGTGAGAACTTTAAAAATGTGGCCCATGTGAATTTCCCATCACATTAGGGGTGAGGGGAGTTACCAAAATTTTCCAATTTCTAAACCGCTTATATTTCCTTATTCCAAATGTGAGAAAATTCCCTCTGCGAGAAATGGAGATCATAAAGAAGGGGGAGGCAGACCAGAATTGCACCTGCTAATAGAACATACACACTTGATGAATTCTCTCTAAGCTTATTAATCATTTAACCTCAACACTTGATGACCTCAAAGGACTGTTTTGGTGTCTATGCAATACAAGATGGAAATTTTCTGTTCACAAAAGTATACTGTTCATTATTGAATTGCAATGTTATGCATTTCAATGCACAAGCCAATGTTATTGTACGTCTGGATGCACACAACACACTCTGTGATGAGAGAGTCTTAAAGAGAGTCAAAGCAGTGAACAGTGGTAAAACAATACAATCACTATACAAAATTTGATTCTGCAATCATGAATTGATTACAGTTCATGGTCATTCCATATTGAACAAAAATGTCTACTCACATAAAACATCAGCAGGATTCTTGTAAAACCCATCCTTAATTTCCCAGTGTTTCCAACAAAACAACAACTTCTGTCCAACTTCTCTTGAGGTCCTTCCCCACAGCCATATAACCCAGAATATCAAGGCAGATAATCCACAATATCTGCTTTGAACTGGATTATCTGAGTCCACACTGCCATATAATCCAGTTCAATATGTATTTCATACAGCTGTGCGGAAGGGGCCTAGTAATACTGGCGGGACAAATGGCACTTGAAAGAATTAGCAAAAATAGGGGGGGGGTCACTTCCCCAAGAAACAATGGAGAGGCTCGAATGTGCCTGGAAAAAAAAGTTAACTGACACTCCTTCTACACTGTCATATAATTCAGAATATCAAAGCAGATAATTCACATTATCTTATTTGAACTGGATAATATGAATATACACTGCCTTATAATCCAGTTCAAAACAGATAATATGAATGTTATATGGCAGTGTAGAAAGGGCCTCAGTTGTTGGGGAGAATGGGAATTTAAACAATCTGTTACCAGTGTTCCTTGCTACCAGTCTTCTTCTTTGCTCTGTGTAAAATAACTTTGAGAATGACATTCTCTCTCTTACTTTACAATATGTGGAAACCTGAATTGTACATCAAAGGTGGAGCATAAAAGAAAGAAAACTAGCACACCCAAAATATTTTTTTTAAAAAAACTTTGGTAATGAGTTGATTTCTCTGTTTATAGACACAGGATTTTCAAATGGAGGAATTTATCTCCATCCCATTTGTGACCCTTAGCACTTCTCTACAAATATCTTCATGGAATATGTCAATATTTATTATAATAGTTGGGCAATGTCCAGAATTAAAGTATTCCTCTTTACTTGTATATTTCCTTGCATGCAGCAAAGCTCATTGAATTGCAGCCCAAATAGTCTGTGATGAATCCATATTTTTCTAAGCTCTGCTTTTGATGTACAAGTTTAATTTTCCTCTTTAGAGAGCACAACATGAATAGCTCTTGAAGAGATGGATGGGGCAGTAAAGCACAGAACAAGACACATAGATTGGATGCCAGTAAAGTTTATCAAGGAGAGAATGGGATTTTTTGTTTTTAACATTTACTGGAACATATTTTGTTTGGAGAGACAAAAATTATGCATACATGTTGTGAGTCACTTCCATATAATTCCGTCCAGATTACAAATTGGTGGTATAGATTAGCATTTTGATTATCATTTGTGGCTCCATATACCTGATGAACTGATATTAGACAGGTTCTTTAAAAACATACTGATTAAAGACACATTGTTGCTGCTATTTTTAACAAGTACATTCAGGTGTAAATCAAGTTGTGAATTCCACCTTCATAAACTTATAGTGCAACCATCTGCTTTCCTTTCATGGGGGGTTCCAATCATTTTTCTCTTTCAAATGACTTTACCAAAAAGACCACTAATCAAACTATCTTCAATTAACTTTATCTTTCAAAATAATCAAGGTGCCCTTTCCTTAATTGTAACAGAATCCCATCTCACTGAACTGGTGGTATTCAAATATTTTTCCAGCTAACCTCTAATGCTGCCGTGAAGGGTTTTGGAGCCATGGCTCAGAGTTCTGAAGTCTTGAATTTGGGGTTTTATCTCCTATCTCTCCTGGATCATAATGTTGAGGAGTATGAATTTTGTAATAATAAACCAAACAGGGGCTATATCATTCTAATTGGGAGGTCCACATCACAAGGTCATGAGATGTTGGCTTATAGTGAGTCAGCTCATTAGTCCATCCAGCTTGCTACTGTTAGCCTCTAAACCATGCTTCTCCAACATTGCAATGCTTATTTATTTATTTGTTATTTCCATTTCTCCCATCAAGAGAGTGTTATACTCCAACTCTTCAACTCTGAGAACCATGAACCACCCCATGCCCTTTACTTTTTGCCAGTAACTGCTGGAGAAATGGCCTAGCCCTAAAGGGCAGTGTGAAGAATGTTTAAGAATACAATTGTGTCAACCCCTAGTGTTCTCCTCACAAGTCTAAACATGCCAAATTACCTCTGATGGGTTTGGACTACAATTTCAGTCTTTTCCCTCTGTTTTTCATATAATCTTTGTTCCCTTCACTGATCCCTTTCAAAATGAGGCACCCAGAACTAAACATAATAAGTCAGATGAAGTCAGCTACTGCAGAATAAAGTGTGATCTCCCCTATCCATTGGGAATACCTTCACAGACTCGCCCTGGACATGCAAAACCACTGAAAATAGAGAACTGAAATGAAGAACTTCTGGCCCTAGAATAACATAGAGTCATGCTGGAGAATCTAGAAAATGCCTAAAGAGGACATATTTTGCCTAACATGGATAAATAAAAGTTCCAATAACTGGACCTATATGCATAAGTGTCAGAGTCAAAGGCCAGAGCAATTCGGAGCTCTGGCCTTGGAGACTCCGCCATGTGTATCACAGTAGAAGCTGATGCCTGTGGCCTTGAACAAGGCTGGCAGGATCCGGATTCAGACCTTGACTAAACAAAGCACAGCTGACAGCAGAGGACATTACTGACCCAAGGTTCCCTAGGATGATGCAAGGGGCCCACAGGGTGGCATCAGTTGGCTGGGTGATGCAAGGGGCCCACGATGTGACATCAGTCAGGGGGTATAAATATATGGTGTCGGGTGGTGGAGAGCACTCTTGGCTTCAAATGTTTTGTGACCTCCAATAAAAGTGGTGTTTACCAGCAGCTGTCTGAGTGATGCTTCTTTGAACCTGGAGTGGCCTGACACATAAGAGTTGTGCTGTATTGAATTATGGCACAAACATTATATTAAAAAATGTCAAGGTAGAGCAAGGGTTGCAAGCAACACAAAAGTACTACACTGAAGGGCAGAAATTGAATATAAAAATACAAATATATTGAACGGTACTAGAGATAACAATGCATTATACACCCAACAAACATACAATACCCATTGCTGGATATCGATGAAGACGTTATGTCCAAATGAAAAAAGTCCAGGATTAAATATCCATAAGTCCACCATGCATATTAGGAAGGGTCCACACAACAGTCCAAAATCAAGTCTCTAGTCCGTTTAGGCAAAATATTCCAAAAGTGAAAGGACTATAAGGAGGTAGTTATATCCTCCACAAAGAAGCAAATGATGTTCAGGCCAATGGGATGGCGATGCCAAGGATGTTTCGGCCGCAAATATTCCGTTTTGCTCCCGGATGGAGCTTTTTCAAGGCCTTCATGATGTTACTGTTGTCCTTATCGTTATTGGAATAGTCAGGAGCCTAACCTTGCTATGCAGAGCAAGGTGACCATATTTATTTTTGTTTCCCACCTTGATCTGCAGAAAGAAAATTACTTTTATCATTATTTAAGCCAGAATAAACAACTGGCCTACATACTCCATAAGTAGTTTGTATTCCATGACAGTGTTTTGGTAAGTAATTTGTTAGATTGATTTAAATAAATCCCAGATTGTATTTAGCCTTTCATTTTTACACAGCTCACATACTACTTTTGGAAGACTTGGCATGAGTGCTTGGCACCAATGGCACTATCCTAGCTGTAGTTCAGAAATACAAAAGGGGATTATGAAGATTTTTTGAATAAATATTATTTTAATAGACTTTAGTAAACCTAACATTTGGCAAACCATCAATAGTAAATGGAAGATTTCATAGAATGTATTAATTGCCATCTTCCAATATTTCCTTGGCCTTAATGCTGCTACATACAAAGAAAATCCTTCTTAGTTGACTGGCAAAATCAACATCTCATATTGTGAGTCATATAGATTTTATGAATTTTCCAAGGGCTTTGATACCATTGGATAAGTATTTGATAGCAATTTTCTCTGATACATAAGGCAAATATAAAATGAGAACCCTCTTTCATTGAAGGGAACAAACTTTTTTCCAGGCTAGTATCTTATTAAGCAGTTGCCTCTAATTTACTCGCTTTCCCATTGAGTACAATCAAGAAAATGTTGTAATGCATCTTTACCTGTTTTGATCAAATTCTTGAAAATACAGGCAGTCCCCAAGTTACAAACATCTGACTTACAAATTACTCATAATTAAGAATGGGGTGAGACAACAGGAACTGAGGGAAATGTATGGCTAGTAAGGAAAATTCACTCCTGGAGAAACTGTTTCCACTGAAGCTTTATCGCCAATCCTTGTTTCCACAGCAAGCCATATTTGTCAAAATCCAATTGTCACAGGGACAGAAAGTGAGGTGAAATCTTCTGAACAGGAACCCCCCCTTATTTTTATTTAATATTAAATATATTTAATTCCATCCTCCCCTCTCTCCTTATTTTAATTTAATATTAAATATATTTAATTCCATCCTCCCCTCCCCCTTATTTTAATTTAATATTAAATATATTTAATTCCATCCTCCCCTCCCCCTTATTTTAATGTATCCCATCTCCCCTTATTTCATCTTTAAATATATTTAATTTTATATTTAATACATGAGGGAGATGGGGGAGAATGAGGAGCCCCTGAGGAGCCCCCTGCTTTGGCCTACCTTTTCCAAACGCGTAGGATTCAGGAGTATCCGGACGACGAGAGAGGCGATGACCGACTGAGTCGAAGAAGGTCCTAATCGCGTCTGTGGGCCTCAGCGATCCAGTAGTAAAGTAGCCGAAGAATATCACGAGAATACGCAATCCACATGGGATTTCGCTGTCAATGGCTGGAATTATACTTTAAAATGTACCTGTTCGGACTTACATACTAATTCTACTCAAGAACCAGCTTATAGAACCTATCTTGTTTGTAACTTAGGGTCTGCTTGTATACCTCTATAATTCTCTTTGCAACCATGGTGCAATAGTTTTCTATGTAACATCAAAGTGAAAGCCATGGATAGTAGCTATTACGGGTGGTTGATCCATAAAAAATGTGTTTCTAAACTCGTGTGGAGGGGAATTTCCATTGATGGGTCAAAATAGAAATTATTCCATTTTTTTTTACAAAAAGTTCGTAATTGAAATGTAATTAATAACGAAGTTCATTATTAGTACGTTATTTGTTCCACTCATGCGCTGGCGAGAGGAGAGTGGAGAGTGCTGCCTGCACTCCCCTCTGGCCAGCTGACACCCAAACGGGAGTTAAATATAACCCCTGTTTGGGTCTCAGCTGGCGAGAGGAAGGTGCCAGGCTGCACCCTCCACCCTCCTGTAGCCATCTGACACACAAACGGGGGTTATCTTTAACCCCCGTTTGGGTGTCTGAAGGGCGCCTTAGGTCCAATGCGGAGGGAAGCCAATCCGCTGCAAAGTGAGTGTTTTGACTCACATTGCAGCGGATTGCCTTCCCTGCGTTGGATCCATCGCAGGGAAAGAAAATCCGCTGCAAAGTGAGTCCAAGCACTCACTTTGCAGCACATTGCCTTCCCCTGCACTGGAGTGGATGGCAAGTTCTTAGCAGGGAAAGAGGTGTGGAGCATCCACACCTCTTTCCCTGCTAAGAAAGAAGGAATCCAACCTGGGTTAAAGGGAACATGGGTTGGATTGTGAGCTCGCAGGGGCAAAGGGAGGCAATGCCTACCTTCCCCTCTGCCAGTCCAGAAACCAAGGCGCATTCCCTCGTGTGTCAGATGGCGATAGGAGGGTGGAGGGTGCAGCCTGGCACCCTCCTCTTGCCAGCCGAGCCCCAAACAGGGGTTATTTTTAACCCGTGTTTTGGTGTCATCTGGCGAGAGGAGATGCTGCCTTCCACTCCCCTCTTGCCAGCTGACAACCAAAGGCGGAAACGACCTAATAATGTGCCCTTTACATAAATGGCTGACCCGGTTTCGATTTAGAAAGGTCACTTCCGGGTTGGATGACGAGGGTCAATATAGGGTTGAAATAATTTCAAATACGACAAATTAATGAAATTCAAAGTATTACAGCTAGAGATATCCACCCCTGGTAGCTATACTGCTGTATGGCTATAGTTATACTTACTACATGAAATGGCACTGATATAAGTAAACAACAGCATTGAAGCATAATGATGCTTGATATAACATCCTTCATGAAATGACTTTGACTTCCATTAGAACAAGGAATATATGTTTAAAGCCCTTAACATGTGATTTTTTTAATTTAGGTGTTTTAATTCTTACATTTCATTTTTTTAAATGTCCCTGCTTCTTATCTTATAGTGAATTTTCCTTTCGATTATATGCTTAGTTATATGGTGATGATTTGTAATTTGGTTTACGTACGTAAGGCATTGAATTTCTCTGTGTAAACTGCTTTGAGCCCCGCCCCCAGGGGTGAAAAAAGCCGTATATAAATACTGTAAATAAATAAATAACATAACACAACATAACTTAAGGCTGAGAAATAGCAGTCTATTGTCCAAATTCTACTGATCAGTTCCAAAAAGAGACAACCCATTGAATTGTTTTGAATACTGTCAACATATAGATAAGGTTAGAGAAAGTGTAGCCTGTGGATTGCATACAGCCCCTGGTCCCCTCTACCTCCTCTCCTACACCAGGTAGTTTGGCATTAGACATAATGTTATACAAGTTATCAGACAATGCCAACATGGATGCTATCATGATGTTTGCATTCAATCAGACATGTCAAGCTGTATAGGTCATACCTTCCAACACAGATGAAAATCAGTATATGTGTGGCCAAACAACATCAGAGTGTGGTCAAGTTGGAAAAACATATTACTGAGAAGCAACACACAGCTACGAGAAGTTGCAGTAGTCTGCTCTTGCCTGAGTCTTTTGAGAAGGGCAATATGTTTTCCCATTTCATTCTCCCCACTGCAAGCTACATTCCCATTTACAACTCAGTTTGCCACTGGTCCTAGACTTGGGTGTTTTGGCAGATATTCATTATTAGGTCGGTTTATATTGTGTGTTTGCTCCAGGGGTCTCAAGGCAGCAGATAACCTTCTCCTTCCTTTTCCAATACTACAAAATAAGCAAAACTGAAGAGAGTTTAATTTGCTCAAAATCATCCAGTGGGTGTCATGGCTTAGATGTTACTTAAGTCTGGATCTCTAAAGTCCCAGTCTAGAACTAAGGAGACAACACCATTAACTAACCAGTGCAAGAGAGTAAGTCATCCCTCTACATTTGACGATTTGTCTTTTGTGGATTTGATTAAATGCAGAATTTATTAAAATATTTTCTTTAGAAATTTCTAGGGGCCCTTCCACACAGCCATATAACCCAGAATATCAAGGTAGAAAATCCACAATATCTGCTTTAAACTGGATTATCTGAGTCCACACTGCCATATAATCCAGTTCAATGTGGATTTTGTATAGCTGTGAGGAAGGGACCAAAGACTGATCATACATTTTAAGAGTTTTAGCAGTCATAATATGGATAGCAAGAAAGAAAGAAAGAAGCACAAAATGCATGCATGGAGAATAAAACACCACATTTACCACCATCACACAAATATATTGTGTCTGACTGAGACTTTTTAGCAAATGTGACCTATACGTGTAATTATTATAATTATGTCTAAGTACATAATTAAGGTAAATACATGTAATTGCATTATTGTAATGTGCAATAATCTTGTAACGGTTCTTTTGAGACATTGGTGGAAAAATTGTTGCAGGCGCATATACCTTGGTTGATCAGCCGACACTGTTATCACACCCATTAGCTGCGCTGGCTTTTTAAAATGCAAAATAATACACGGTTTTAATCTACAGTATAGAAAGAGCACTGAAATGTTTATCCCAAAGTAACAGGATGTTTTGGAAATCTCTGTCAAGTTGGCTTTTCTTTCCTTTCATAGTTGTCAGGGATCTCAGAAATGAGGTAGTATCTTTTGAAAAGTTGCAGACACAAAATTTGGTTTTGAAATATAAACTCAATTATTTAATGTTCAGGGATTTAGCAGTGCAACACCCATTAATATCACTGCAGATTTTGCCTGCATGATCTGCTATGCCGGGTTAAGGGCAGAATGCTTGAATTTAATCCTGGTCAGAGGAGAATCATAAAATAATTATTTGAACCAGATATCTCTTCCAAACGCATTATTTTTAGAATAGGCTTTTGTAAACCTGTTAAAACAGTGCGATCTGGTTCCTTTATTTATTTATTTACAATCAACATTTATATCCCACTCTTCTCACCCCAAAAGGGACTCAGGGTGGCTTACATAATTGGCATTATGCCATGCCCAAACAAAAACAACAATTAAAAGTGATCAATACCTTTGAGTTGTCATGGACAGAACACTTTCTGGTCAGAGCTAGTGTCACATCTACAACATACCCTTGCAGGTGGAAGACGTATTAAAATGGTCTTCCCTCAAAGGCTGATGGATCCTTTGAAATTCCAGGAGCCCTTAGAGCACACATGCCCAAAGTACGGCCCGAGGGCCAGCTGTAGCCCCTGTTCAAATTTCCACTAGCACTCTCTCTCGCCAGACTTCCCTCCCTCCATCCCTCCCTTGCTTCTTTCCTCCCTCTCTCCCTCCATTCCTTGACTTCCTCCCTCCCTTTCTTGACTTCGTTCCTGGAGGCTGAGCGCCTGCCTGGCTTCCCTCCTTCCCTCCCATGCATATATTTCCTTTAAGGTAAAGGTAGAGGTTACCCCTGACATTTAGTTGTGTCTTACTCTGGGCGGTGGTGCTCATCTCAATTTCTAAGCTGAAGGGTCAGTATTGTCCGTAGACACCTCCAAGGTCATGTGGCCAGCATGACTGCATGAACAGCCATTACTTTCCCACATAAGTAGTACCTATTGCTCTACTAACATTTGCTTGTTTTCACACTGCTAGGTTGCCAGAAGTTGGGCCTAACAGAGGGAGCTCACCCCGCTCCCCGGATTCGAACTGCCAAGCTTTCAGTCAGCAAGTTCAGCAGCTCAGCAGTTTAACCCACTGTGCCATCATATTTCTTTTATTTTCCCTAATTTATATTCTTGAAATCACAAGGGCTTGGCACTTCTTCCTAGTGCTTAGAATGAGGGAAGGATACTGCCATTATTTGTGTGTGTGTGTATGTATGTATATATATGTATATATATATATATATATATACTATATATATATATATATACATACAAGGTATATATATATACACACACACTGTATATATATATACACTCTGTGTGTGTGTGTGTGTGTGTGTGTGTGTGTGTATATATATATATATATATATATATATATATATATATATATATATGAGAGAGACCTGTTGGCTGACCCCCACTGCTGCATGATGCTTTGGAATATATGGTCTTACTCTTCTGGGGGGGATCCATCTGGACATCTCTTCCTCTGCCCCAGATGCTTCTGAAATCACCATTATCAGCAGGATTCAATTGGAGGGAGCGATTAATTCTACGAACTGAGCTCCCTCTGCATTTGCTGTTTTAGGAGTTGGTGATAACAATACTACAGCTGATGTTTTTGTGGGTCCCCCCCCCCCCAAACTTCTTAACTTTCCCACCTCCAGTGCATCATCCTGAATGATTGAGAATAAACTATAGTTTCTCTTCTTAACCTGAGGGGTCAATGGGAAGCAGTACTACTAGAAAAAAGAGTTATGAATGTCTTTCTTCTTCAGGTCTACTTAGGCGTTTGATTCTTGATTTCTCCAATGAATGTTGAGCACATCCTCTTTCTCCTTCCCCTCAATATTAATCCCTCACTTGTTCCCTAGACTTTCCTTCTTGTATGTAGACTTTGCCACCTTTCCAATGTGTCACTCTTTCCAGAACATTTGTCTTTTCCTTTTCCCTTCATTCTTTCCTTTCATATGGGTTTTGCTAAAGATCAATTACAGCAGGACAAAAGCACCTTCAGTTGCAGGGTATTACCAGATGTTCTGTTTGTCTCATCGTTGCTTGAATTGTGGTTAGATCATTCCTTTCCATCAATGGGAAAAACCAACCACTGAATCCAATATTGCTGTTGAGCCACTATTTCTCGCATGATGATTTCTTTCTGCTGCAGTCCCAATAGTGAACAGCAGAGAAAGGTCTCACAAGAAGACCGAAACTGCATGGCTTTGAAGTTGTGATGAAACAGAAAAAAGCACCATGCACATGTGCTGGGTAAGACAAACAGGGGCAGGACATGATGCTGTATGGATGACTAATTGCCAGAATTCACATCACCAAAAATGATGATGTGATGTGAACGTGATTATTCCAATAATACTATGTTTCTATTTGCTTAAACAACAAGCTGTCATGATAGTACTAAAACTATCCATAAATAGCAGCTGATTGCCACTCTTTTTAGAGGGTTGACTGACTAAATAAATAAATAAATAGACTACAGATTCTAGCAATGTTAAATTGTGAGCAGGGTACCATTATTGTACTCAGAAGAGTACCCCGTGGTGAGGATTAAATCTCACCCCCTCTCCCCAGTGTGTCTTCCTCATGTGTCAGCACATATCACAGTGCAAAGAAAATACCCAGGCTTCCTCAATGACACCAGCGCCTAGCAAGAGCTAAAGCTGCATACACTGGCAATGCTAATTATACTAATAATCCTGCTAAGTAAGATTATATAGATTCACACTAATGAAGCTCTAGTATGCCTCAAAATTCATAGAGAAGTGTAGGATGTCATATCAGAAAGAACTGCTGATATGCGACAATGTAATTCCTCATCTGTCTCCCAAAAGACTTGGGAGGTATCAGCTAAACAGGGGGAGTTAGATTAGCAATTGCTGCTGTGTTTAGTCTTTCTAGAAGAGGTTATATTCGTTAGAGGATAATCTTTTCCTTTCTTTTGGGTGGTCTAGGGACATGAAATCTGAGACTGGATTTGGGGGACAAAAGTAAAGATTGTCGAGTGTTGCCACACCGAGATAAGTCTTCACGGCAGTTTTCCTGCTGTCACGGAGAAGTGAGTTCAGAGTGAGTTCTTCATGACATGAAATGCCATCAACACATGAACTGTCATTTAGAGGTTTTTAAAAGCCTCTGTTTTCACACAATATGAGCTATTTTCATATTCTTTTCTTAGCTGCTTGTATTTCTTGGTGTTCATACTGTCAGACAGGGCAGTTCAAGTAGTTGAACACCATACTGTTGTTGCTGCTGCTGCTGCTGATGATGCTTTTAAAAAGCCCCTTCAGGGTAAAATCTATAGTTTGGCCAATAAAAAGACTAGATTTATTGTTATTGGAAATGTTCATTCTCTCCAAGGAAGGCTCGGGTCCAATGTCAATTGTGTAAATGTTCCTCCAAAACCGCCTGCAGCGAGTGAAGTGGGGAGGGGTGGTCTCCGAGGGCTCCCACTTATGTTGTGGGGTCCCTCAGGGGGCCATTCTCTCCCCGCTGTTATTTAACATCTATATGCGACTACTCGCCCAATTGGTGCGGAGTTTTGGGCTAGAATGCCATCAGTATGCTGATGACACCCAGCTCATTCTGAGGATGGACCCCGGGGTGGTCTCTGTACCCGATAATTTCCATCTCTGCCTAGAAGCCGTTACTGAATGGCTGCGAGCCAGTAAGTTGAAGGTGAACCCGGCGAAGACGGAGATCTTGTGGCTGGGCCGCCCGGAGGGGGTAGAGACCCAGTTGCCGATGTTTGACGGTGCGGCTCTATGCCCGCAACCGTCTGTAAAAAGTTTGGGGGTCCGGCTGGACGCCCAGCTGTCTATGGAGGAGCAGATTGGCTGCGCCTGCAAGACAGCCTTCTTCCATCTGCGTCAGGCAAAACGTCTGGCTCCTTACCTCTCCCGTTGCGACCTGGCCACGGTAATCCAAGCCACGGTCATCTCGAGGCTCGATTACTGTAATGCGCTGTACATTGGCCTACCCTTGTCGGCGACCGGAAACTTAAGCTGGTGCAGAACGCTGCAGCGTGTCTGCTCTCAAGAGCCTTAAGATCCAACCATGTGACCCCATTCCTGCGCGAGCTGCACTGGCTTCCAGTTGAATTCCGGGTAATCTTCAAGGTGTTAGTTCTAACTTTTAAGGCCTTATATGGTTTGGGGCCAGTGTACCTGAAGGAGCGGCTTACCCCTTATGTGCCCAGGAGATCACTGCGTTCAGAGGGGCTCAACCTATTGGATGTGCCTAGTATTAGGGTTTGCAGATTGGCTACTACACGCCAGAGGGCGTTTACCGTAGCCGCGCCAACTCTGTGGAACGGCCTTCCTGAAGAGATTCGGGCCACCCGGGTCCTTCTGCCGTTTTGCAGAGCAGTAAAAACATGGCTATTCAGGCAGGCATTTGGCCCATAGCCAACTGCCACTCATCTGTACCTGCTGGTTTGCTGCTAACATGCCATTGCTAAATATTGCAATTGGCCGGCAATATGTTTTAATTTGGGTGTTTTAAACTGTTTTATTGTATTTTATGTGTTTTACGTGTTTTACTTGTACTAATCTTGTGAACCGCTCTGGGCGCCAGAGAGAGCGGTATATTAAGCCGAACTTAATAAATAAATAATGTCTGGCTTCCATTAACTGTTTTAATTATTTGTAGGAGGCCCATTTGAGATGGCATGGGACAGTATCCAGGGTAATTAACCAGCTTTCAAGGAGAGGAGGAGCTTGCACCAAACATAGTTACTTCTCACTCTCCTATGGAGATCCTTCTTTCTGTATCAACAACTGTGGTACCAGCTCTCAACCCACCTAATCCCAATCCAATTCATTTCTGCTTCTTCTGTGTGCATTGACGGGTTCCCTTCTAGGCTTGTGTGTAGATATCGTGCCTGGGAAATAACTCTGACATATCTATTTAGACATAACTGACTACGCAGCATAGCACAGCCTTCAAAATAATGCTTTAATTTGAGACAGGGAGACACTTTAGACCAGGGGCTTTAAAGTCTGCCCCTTTCTTGCTTCAGAGCAGCGTTAATAAGAGAATACTCCAAGCACAGGAAGGTAGCAGTGATCGGCATGTTTGTAAGTGACATCCCTAATTTGTTGCTGCAGCTTGTGGGCTCATGCTCAAGGTCTTACATGCTGCACTTTAAAGTCAGGGAAATGTACTTGTTAATTCAAACCTTTGGCTCAAAGAGTATCCCTTGTCTCTCAGTAAAAAAAAACCAGAAGTAGATATAGATAAACAAACTGATGAATATATGTATAACTGTTGCTCTATCTTTTCAGAGTAAAAAATAAATGTAATAAATCAGAAAGATTCCTTGCCTGAGAAAACTCTAAACTTCATATGGTCACCATAAGATGACAAGTGATTTGGAGAGACACACATACTGTATGGCCTAGTCTTTGTAGGAAAAGGAAAAAATTGGATCAGGTTCTTTCATTTATAAGAACCTTACAAATTTGCAAATTTCTTCATAAATGTCATGGAAAGATTTCTGATTTTGAGAAGGTAAACTAGAAACATATTAAATTGTTTATACAGAAGGTTTGGCAGCTTCATTCTCAAATACCTGGCTTTCGGTCACTGTTTGATAATGCCATAATTCACTACATTATATTTGCCACCACATAATTGTTGCATCTTTTTATGTGGCTCCAAAAATTAGCTTCCAACCTTTCTTTGTGTAATCATTGCACAATCATTTGAGGCTCATTCTCCCTTCCTTCTTTCTTCCTCTGAAAGCAAGGCAGTTTACAAAATCTAAAATGGAGTTCATTGAAGCTCCAAAGGCAAGACAGTTTAAGAAATCTGAAATTGTGCTGGGAACTTCCCTCCTCATTTCTCTAAGGCAAGGCAGTTTTTTTTATTTAAAAAATGAGGGGGTGTTTTTTTGGGGGGGATTATCCCTCTTTCTCCTAGGCAGGTTTTAAAAAATGAAAACAGAAACCAAACCCAAAACCGGAGAATCAAAGGCATAGAATAACAGACTAATAGATTTGGAAGAGACCACATGGGCCATCCAGTCCAACTCCCTACCATGTATAAAAGCACAATCAAAGTACTCCCGACAGATGGCTGATTTTTTTAAATCATGTAATAGCTGCACTCCTTTTTTGGGTCAAAAAAGGGATAAAAATGTGACTATTATGTGATGAACTACGGTAATTGTACTGCTGACTTAGAGTTTCTCTATACAGTACTCACTCTGAATCTAATACTGTCAATCTTCATAGCACCTTAAATGTCTGGGGATTTTTGGTCTTTATCTGACTTTGAACTGCACTAAACAAAGATGGAGAATTCTCTGGAGTTTTCAGGAAACTCCAGAGTATCCACAGGCTTTGCAACTGTCTGGACAGCTGGATCGGTATCATTTTGTCCTGATCCATTGTCCACATAACACTTCTGCCACCAGCTTTCCATGTGTTAATCTGTAGAGGAATGAGTTGTTTGTGTATCAGCACAGCACTGGCCACACAGCTCCCTGTGAACACTTGGACATTGCAGTTGCATCTGAACATTGCAACATCTCAAATGTTTCAACCTGCTGTGTATGGCCACCATCAAAGTTAATCTGGGGCCAATTAGGTGGTCAGTGTAGACTTTTTAAAAGTTTGTTATGTATGAGAGTTTTTCAAAATTTAGAAATTCTAAATTTTATTGATTGATTGATTGATTGATTGATTATTCGTTCTTATATACCGCTCCTTCCGGCAGGCTCAGAGCGGTTTACATTGAAACATATAGCATAATCACAGTTTAATAGTTTAATGTGACAGAGAAAATGTGATTTTTAAAAAAATAATAATGGAATAATGGAAAGGAAAGTGAAATGTGTGGATTTTATCAGCAAGATGTATTCCATTCTATGTCGAGTCCCAGCATGTGTGAACTAGGCATTCTTGTGTTAAAATGCAAACCCCCCCAAAATTCATTATTCAGTCCTATTTATTTACAACATTTATACCCCACCCTTCTCTCTCACACACACACACACACACCGGGACGGGACTCAGAGCCACTAACATAGGCAGCAATTTGATGCCACAATATTAATAACAACAGTATAAAACCATAAATACATAAAAAATTAAAAACAGGAACATTAGTTATACAATCACATAATCACATAGCCATTTCCAATCATCATAACAGTTGTATAGTCAAGTTCCATGTTCAAAGTGCTAGTGTGCCACAATTTTAGTTTTTTCCTAAAGGAAAGGAGGGAGGACACTGATGTAATCTTGCTGGGGAGCGAATTTTACAGACAAGGGGTGACTACCGAGAAGACCCTGTCCCTCGTTCCCACCAGACGCATTTACGAAGCCGGTGAGACCGAGAGCAGAGCCTCCCTGGCAGATCTTAAGCTACGAGGTGGAACGTAGAGGGAGATACGTTTGGAGAAGTAAGTTGGGCCAGAACCGTATAGGGCTTTATAGGCCAAGACCAGAACTTTGAATTGTGCTCGGAAGTGGACTGGCAGCCAGTAGAGCTGACATAACAGGGGGGTGGTATGCTCCCTGTATGGTGCTCTGGTGAGTAATCTGGCTGCTGCCCATTGGACTAGTTGGAGTTTCTGAACAGTCTTAAAAGGCAACCCCATGTAGTGTGTGTTGCAACAATCTGTTCAGGAGTGTGGACCACCATGGCCAGATCAGACTTCCCAAGGTATGGGAGGTTCAGCAAAACTAAGAGGGACACACTCCCCCTGTCCAGCTAAGGGTGTAAATCATCTACCAAGGCAAGCAAGGCTGTTTCAGTTTGATGTCCTGACCTAAAGCCAGACTGTGCCAGATCTAGATAATCAGTGTCTACCAAGTATCCCTGGAGCTGCAAAGCCACTACACGTTCCATGACTTTGCCCAAGTAGGGGAGATTGGATACTGGCCAATAGTTGACTAATTGAGTGGGATCCAGTGATGGTTTTTTCAAGAGTGGTTTTATTTTATGACAGTTTTAGGATGGCTGAAATTTTGCCCTTCCATAGGGAGGCATTAGCCCTTTCTGCCAACTCCCTCTGGCTTCTTTTAACAGCCAGGATGGACAGGGGTCTAGGATGCATGTGGTTGGTCTCGCCTCTCCAAGGATCCTGTCCACATCCTCAAGCTGAACCAATTGAAATGAATCCATCAAAACTGGACAAGCAGGTGCTCATGTTACATCCCCAGAGACTGCCGTTAATGTGCCGTCGAAGTCAGAACGGATCAGGGCCTACCTCACTGTAGTGGCAAGTGAGAATTCCACGTGCCCCTGTCCATTTCATTTGCTGTCATTGTCATGTCTTAATATTCTTTCATTAGAATTTACGAAGTAATTTGGAACTTTTAAAGATAAATTTCATATATGTCAAAGAAACTTATCAAAGAAAATCTCACCCATTCCTAAACTCTATAATTGGAAACTCCATTAAATAGGGATTATGTATTACAGGGGTGTTTTCAGTGTATTCCTCACTCATTTCAAATTGTCTGCTAGGGACAGTTGCTGAAAGCAAAATAAACAAAGAAAATAAATCCTGTTGTTGATTTTATGACCAGTAATCAAATTCTTCATATATGAATTTCTGGACTACAATACTGAACAATGACTCTTCCACAGATGCTCCCGTGAATCTTTGAGAGTATATACTGCAGGGTGTTATTACAGCTAGGGTCTTAATGTACATTCATCTAAGTAAGCCTTCCATTAGTAATGTAGTGCAATAAATAGATATGGAATATGTACAATGACAACTGGAATGGCTCCGGACTATGATCATGGATTGTGTGGTTTTAATAATAATTGGTTTAATGTTTAGATGTTCTAATTCTTTGGTTTTAATGCAAATGTTTATTTTACTTGTATGTTTGTTTTATGTAGCATTGAATTGTTGCGTCCTTGTAAGGCAATTCCTTTTACAGTGAGAAGGGTGGGGTATAAATATAGTAAATAAATAAATAAGTAATTTATCATATCTATTTCTATGTTGTTTTGTGAGCCAGTAAGTCAGTAAGTAGTTAAATGAATAAATAAGCAAGTGAGGTGGTACATTTCCCTTATTCCGTGAACATTTTCTTCCTGTGTGCTTGTTTGACTGTTAATAGATATAAAATAGGTTGGGTGCTAACCAGTTTTGTCGTTCACATTCAGTGGGCCATTAGGGCAGTTATTGACTCAGCCAAGCTACACTGTTACTTTCTCTTTTACACAAGGTTAAAACCTCTTTGTGCTGATTTGACATAGCCAGCCTTCTCTCCCCAAATCTGTGTGTGCTTCAAAGCTAATTGGAGCCCTTGACTAGCATGCAATGGGGCTAACCGGGAAAAGGTCAAATAGTGCTCAGACAAACATCTCAATTATAGATGCTTACATGTACTATCTAAAGAATTCATTGTGACACAACCTTGCAAGATGCAGCTCCTTTATTGATGACACTATTGCAGCTCAAAAAGATTAGCTTTGGTTCAGGAATTACCTGGGGAAATATTATTATAAATGTGTTGACAGTTCACATCCTATGGGATCCTTTAGAACAATACTCAGAGATTCTTATTGTCTTTACTCCCTCAAGATAGCTGCTCAAGATCTTAAGACACAGAGGAGTTATTATTTAATACTGGTATTAATTAATTCCCTAGATGCTAAATTCAGATTCCGAGTGGTTGAGTGATGTCCGATTTATGATTCAAATTTATATCTTAAAACCAGAGGATGTATTAGGTTGGAATAGTCCAAACAGAAGAGGAACAATATGTTGTGTATCTGCCATCATTTGGAACCATATAATACTGCTTTTTCTACCAACTCTTGACTTAACTAAGAGAGATTCATTTTTATTCTTGAGGAAAAAATGGTCATGTCCCCATAATGTTAATATAATGTTTTAATGTATAGTGTTAAAGTAGTTTTTATTGTTATTGCCTGTTTTAGCTATGTAAACTGCCAGAGCCTAAGGGAATGGAGCGGTATATAAATATGAATAATAAAGAAAGAAAGAAAGAAATACGAGTACCAATATTTGTTAGGCATTCTACCTTGCTTGCATCCCTGACCTCAAGATAATCTGTTAGTAGTACTAATAATCATAGTACTTTCTCACAGAGATGTTTATTAGGCATGGTTAGGTCCAGTCGGAATCTTCGGAATTCAGATTAAATTAGGATCAAATCCCTTTTTGAAGCAATTTCGAAGCGATTTGGGAACCCGGAAGTATCCTTGCCCTTTTGAAGCCACTTTTGCCATCTTTGTTCCCACTCAGGCAGGAAGTGATTCGGAAAAGACCCAGCATTTGGAGTCAAGCAGCTGTTTGCATGCTGGGATGCTTGCCTCCAGCCAATGAGGGGAAACCATGTGGGGAGGGGCATAGTTTCGGCACAGCACCCATTGCCCTTTAAAAAGGGCTGTGTGTGCCTCGTGGTCTCATTGCAAGCCAGGGATGCGAACTGGAAGAGAGCTTGGGTGGGAAAGGTGCCACCGCTAGGTAAGGGAACATCAAGGTTAGGGAAAGGAACAAACTGGGTAGAACGGCTGTTAGCAGGCTTGCTTGTGTGTGGGGCGGGAAGAAGGGTAGGGCACCTGGGAGAAGTGTTCTTCTCTTGCCTGCCACTGCCAATTTCCCTTTTAGAAGCAGTGATTTTAACTTTCAACAGACCTCAATATCCTTTGGGTTACAGTTTGGATTTTGGGATCCCAGAAAGTCCATTTGGACCTTTGAAAGCCCATTTTCTGCCAATAATGCCCTTCCTGAAGCAGTGAATACAAGTTATAAGATCCTTTCCTCTCCTGGGGTTTGACTTCTGTGCTTTGGAAAACAAGAAATTCCATTATATGCTAATAATTTCCTTGGGAAAACACAAAAAGTTTGGAGGCCCCTTTGTCTGTCTGGGGTTACACGTTGTCCTTTGGGAAACTAGAAATCTCCTAATCTAATCTTCTCCTTGGGGAACAAACCCTTAACAGTTTGCACAGCTCTCCTTTCTCTGTATGGGGTTACACCTTGTCCTTTTGGAATCTAGAAATCTCCTTTAGTCTGCTAATAATTTCCTTGGGAAAGCACACAAAAAGTTTGGAGGCCCCTTTGTCTGCTTGGGGTTACACGTTGTACTTTTGGAAACTAGAAATCTCCTAATCTCATAATTTTCTTGGGGAACCACAAGATAAATGTTTGGAGGCCTCTTTGCTTTGGATTACACGTTGTACTTTTAGGAACTAGAAATCTCCTGGAGGCAGCACATTTCTTCTTCTTGTAATATTCCCTATTAGATTACTGTAATTACTTTAAAAATTGTGAAGAACCCAGGGATCTTCTAAACAGTTGAAAGTTAGTATGCTGACAGAGGATAATGTTTTCTACCACTGTGGCAAGTTTTGTCAGTGGCAGTCTAAAAATGAGGGAAAGGGAATCCCCCAAGTTTTGCCTGTCCCAATTGCAGTTTTTCGTGTATTGCGCAAATGCGGCCGCCATTAATGAAGCGATTCAAAAATTTGAGAAAATTCAGAAAATTCCTCCTTTTTTTGGAAAATTTCAGAAATCACTTCCGAATTGAATCTCCAGCGCCCCCTACATTCGAAACGAGTTTTGAACCATTTTTTTCCTTGATCAAACAAGCCTAATGTTTATGTCAGGCCTTCTAGGGCAAGAACTCATAGTTTTACCAATTCATTCCTATTAAGTCCTAGCCAGTATGGCTAATAGTCAATTGTGATACAAGCTGCATTTCTGCAACATCTAGAAACAATGACAGGACCCTTCCAATATGACAATTTTGGATTTTGGAGTACAGTATTCTGGATTTTGGAATTCTGCATAAAGAATGTTCAGGCTGTTGTTTTTTAATTGATTATGAAAAGAGAAATAATTCCTCTATTTTAGTAAACAATACTGTATCTAATCTTGATGAAGATGATGATGAATGAGAGAAATGTAGATGTTCCGTTTTTCAGAATAACACTAGAACAATGTACTAGATTTCCATTTTTGCTCTGTGTGCAGTATAATATATTAGTAAAAGGTGCCAAGTTTACACATAGTTCTGTTTAAATGTTCTGTTCCATTAAGAAATGAAGAAAAGACAAGAGTGGTATTTGTAAGCTTTCAGTTTGTATTTCGGTTTGTGGAGAGTTCTTTCCTAACAGTGTTTTGTGCTTTGTAGCCTACAGCAAGGTCAACTTTATCAAAGGTCATCATGGGCTGCAGATGCCTCTGTGCCACAAAACAGGACCAAAAGGCACCAGGGCCCTGTCATTGTCAAGCTTATACATGGTCAGTCTCAGAGGAGGGGTGGGATGCATGGCAATGAAAGGACGCAGGTGCCCATTAAGGATTTGTGAACCCAAACACCATCTGAGTCCTCCAGCTTCACTGCTCACTTCAGGACTTGTCTAGCCCAGTGCCTGAGTGGAGGTGAAAGGGGGAAATTCGATGGGAACCATGTGCCACAAAAACAAAGCTGGGGCAATATAGTGCCAAGTACAAACATTGCAGCTGCTGAAACATAATGTTTCCATATCTTGAATATTTGCATTAATTGCACTGACTGTATTTAACGGATAAATAATGTGTGCAACCAGTAATATGGTGGATGTTGCTGGGGTATTTTGCTTTCTTTATTTGGATTATGCTAGTAAATATACTAGCATGTTAACAAAAACCAAGATTCAGAAACTGAACAAGAGAATAAATTATTGAACCTTCCTGAGCAGTGTTATGCAAAAGGTAAAGAGGGTTATCCACTTGGATTGGTACCTGGAAATGGGTCTGTTATGTGTGCTCAATGTAGCTGTCATTTTACAAGAATGGTCAAAAGTTTGCACCTTCCATGGATAGGGAGGGAGGGAAAAGGGAAGGGAATGACTATGTAATTTAAGTAGAAAAAGTCTCCCTTGAGGGTAGAGGGAGATGACAATGCAAATATTAAAATTACATTTACACAAAGTACTGACAACTATTTATTTATTTATTTATTTATTTATTTATTTATTTATTTATGGCATTTTACCCCGCTCTTCTCAACCCCCGAGGGGGGACTCAGAGCGGCTTCCAAAAGGCATAATTTGATGCCTACATCACAATCGCAGTATAAAACACAATATAAAACCCTCCAGCATTCGACACTAAAATACATTAAAATACAATTATATTCACACATCCTATGCATTCACCTAATAGTGCATCAATCGTTTCAGGAGGGTATAGCTAGGAAATATCATATGTAGTTATAGATTTCTCAAATAAACTGCCAAGGCAGAAAGTGAACAACAACTATCTATATATAGAGTCTAGTAAAGAGAAAAAGTAGATTCAGCCTTTTTTGTAAAACATATAAAGCAGTTTTACTTATAAATGATTGTTCATAATCAAATACAAACAGTATAATATAAAGAAGAGAGAAAAATGGATTCAGATTATCCTGATGCAGAAAGAGAGAGGGTATGGGAAAATCTAAGAAGAATATACTATATATGACTCCTAGTAAGTAAAATGTAAATCTGTCAGTAAATATAAGCATGTAGAGGTTGCTCGTTCTAACAGTAACCCTTGCTGACTTCTGAAAGTAATGGAGAGCTCTACTTGAATGCACAAAGTATGGGGCAGTTAACTTTTGAGGCCATATCCTTTCAGAAATCTAACCAAACCCTCCCCAATTGCAAAAAGAAAGGAGAATGATAACCTTTGAGAGTAAGCAAGAAGCCCGTCCAGGATTTTGTTTCCTGAGTTTGGTTCGGGGCTGAGACTGGGTGGGAGAGGGTCTAAAAAAATCTTTTGTATTGTTAAGGAGAATGATCAACATGATATGAATAAACATAACAGTTTAAATAATGTACCAGTAAGACCTTTTCGCGGACCACTCTGAGAATTTCATTGGCCCCCTGGCTACATGCCTGCTGAGAAGGCACTGTGGCCAGTATCTTCTACATTCATTCTCCTGCCACCTTTCATTTACAAAGGGATACTAAAATTTGCGGAGGATTGGAAAGCCTCACCCACATTGCAGAAAAATGAAGGAATATAGACTACTGGGGTGGACATGTAATTTGAGCATGCTCACACAGTGACAGAATATATGCTATTCAAGAAAGAGTAAGAATCTTCCCTAGCTAGGGCTGGAAAATAATTTCATTGCCTTCAACTTTCTTGTCAAAATTCTCCATTTGAGACCTTCTACAGATGAAGGCCATCTTTCTCTCAGTAATTTACACATGCGCAAGGCTTCAAAGCATTTCCTTTGCACAATGGCATACGTACTGTACATTTTAAAACCACAAACAGCTTAAATGCTTGAAATTGAAAAAAAAGGCACAGACACATTTGAAAATACAAAGAATGTATACATTAGGCAAAATGTGTGAATATGTGCACAATATGGGGGGAAAGCTTACCAGTCTCCCTGTGGGATCCCTTTTTTAAAAAGTATTACAATATTATGCAATGGATGGAACAGGAATGCAAAGAAGAGCCAAAAAATAATAAAATGAAATGAAAAAGGTGACATGCTGAAAATATCCTGTCCAGAGTACTCTTAGTGGTTGTAACTATTTTTCATGACATTTATACGGCTCTAACAACATTTCATGACATTGTACATGTTGGTATTCTCTATCTCTTTATACAATGGTTTCCCCTAGGCCAGTGATAGTGAACCTTTTAGAGATGGAGTGCCCAAACTGTATGGGAGGGGTGGGCAATTATGGAGTGGCGAGCAGGAGGTGGTGAGCAGGTGGGAGGGCAGCGAGTGGGCAAGTGAGTGAAGGGTGGCCAAAAGGGAGGCAAGTAGGTGGCTGGTGGCAAGGGGGTGGACATGTGCGTGGGTGAGTGACTGGTGGGCAAGTGAGTGGGCAAGCAAGCAAGGGGGTGGGCAAGCAGGCAAGCAAGCGAGTGGTGAGCATGTGATAGCTTGTATGACCGGAGAGAGGGTGCTGCGTGCCCCTTCTGGCACATGTGCCATAGATTTGCCACCACTGCCCTAAACTTTGTCATGGGAGTCAGGTGGCATATAGACAGCAGGCCTACCCTCCCAAATTAAACAACCACTGCATGGCCCTAGGGATTCTAGGAAACATCCATCCTCACCAGTTTTGGTTGATCAACTTTGAACTTCATACAAATGCCTACCAGAACATTATATTCCCCCCAGCATCAAGCAGGATCTTGGTCACTGAGTTTGTGGGAGGAAAAAAACTGAACTAGGAGAATCTACCTGGTTCTCTTGGGCTTCAGGCTGAAGGGCGAGATGTTTTCTTCACTTCAGCCTCTCAAGCTCACAGCTCCCAGATACTAGAAGATTCACACCTGTCCTCCTCTTTCTGTCTGCAGGGCTATTTTCAAAGGCAGCATGGGGACAGGATATAAATAAAGCATTCTTCTTTAGCTCCGGGTGGGAGGGAGTGATGAGGACTGCTATTTTTCTGCCATTGCTAAATGTTATGATGAAGAGTAAGAAAGAGAGAGTGAAAGAAAGGAGCTTTCCTTTAAAATATCTCCCTCATCCTCTGAAGCTGGGATGGTGGTCTGTATGCTGAGAATTCAAATGGAAACTTCTACTGTTCTTCACTATTGGCTAAGTTGCTTAGGGCTCCTGTCTCTTGTCAATTGTCTGGAAGCCCTTACAATTCCCACCCCAGCAATAAGAAAAGCCTAGATGATGCAGAAACAGACCTCTTGCACCAACTTCATCATCATGGTGCAGTTGTAGTACCATTTGTTTTGTTTACCTCTCTGTGCATGTGTATCTGGTGTGCATAAAGGATCACAACAGAATGGCACACATTCAGGGTCCTACAAGGTACATTACAGTTTGGTGAGGCACCAAACTCTTCAGTAGAGAATGCTAAAGACCTTGTAAAATTATACTTTCCATGATCCCATAGCGTTGAGCCATGGCAGTTAAAGTGCTATCAAATTGCATTAATTCTATAGTGCAGATACATCCCAAATATTTTAAATGCATGCAACTGTTCCAGAACTCATATGGACTTAGATTTCCATAAGAAGATCCATTCTGCTGGAGCATGCCTGACTGATGGTGGCTTTAGATATGGAGAGGCCAAACCAGGAAAGGTTACTTATCACAATAGAGAGAAAAAATCCACTTAAAATCTGGTTTCTGCCTCCTGCAGAATTCTAGGTTTAGAGTTTAGGGAGGAGCCTTTAAAAGCCTCACTAAACTACAAACCTCAAAATTCTGCAGAAGGCAGAAACCAGATTTTAAGTAGATTTTTTCTCTTGTGTGATGAACTGGTTAGTAAAGTTTACTTAACTAAGTAGCTGATGTAGAATATTGGCACATAATGTTGAACCAGAAAAAAACCCCAACTGTAGCGGATGCCCTAAAACAAAACTGAATGAGAATGGCTCTAGTTCGATTCTCCCTGCTTTAAATGGATAACAAGAGTTTGTGACTGCGAGGAGAACTGATTCACTTTTAGCTCTAGCTGCCTTAAATTGCTGGTCTCAGCTTTTCGAGCCACAGAATTATGAAAATATATTTCAGAACCATTCCCGAGCTTCCCCCTCTCCTTCCCCTCCCCTGCCACATCAACTTACAGCTCTCCTTCGTGTAATCTTCAAATTAGACATTTACTCTGTGCCCACTCTTTGTTCCTTTCTGCATAGCAATACATATTTATAGCTCAGGAATTGCAGGGCATGAGGGGAGGCAAGCTTTTCTTCTTCTTTGCCTCCTATTTTAATTCTCATGAAAACAAGATAAAAAAAATCTGTGAACTGGCTTAAAACAAAGGCAAAGTTATTTACATTTGCAGTCATAATATATTTCCATAACACCTTTTTAACATTTGTTCCAGTACAGCTACTTGTCTCATATAAAACAATTCTTGGCAGAAGGCACCCTTTCTTCATTTTTTTAAAAAGTGCTAAAGCACAGCACGTACACAAGCCAGGTAACTGATTATTTGCTTATTTAACAAAGCTAGTGTAACTAAGAAGGAATAGGTTGCACCCTGGGGGCTTTCATACTGTACCACAAAGAAATATCAAAGAAATTTAAATGTATTCTTCTCATTAAACACAGTGGCCCAGTTTTCGGTGCATAAGCACTGAATCATCCCAAATGAGTTTAATTTGAGAAACCTTTCCATAATGTTGACTTTTCTGCAGGGCAGAGCACAAGCAAACCCTTCAACCAGTGGACCATATGGACTGTCCCCTTCTTGCCCCAACACAAACTCTCTTATGGCTTAAGGAGCAAGAAACAAAATGAGTTTTGCTCCTGCTTAGAATTGAAAAGCAAAAGTCTGAAAATACACTGAAATAGTCTTGAAGAGATGTAATCAAATCATTATTTGGAGACCCAATGGGTCATTTTCATAACCCAGCCCACCCATCTTACTTTCTTCTAGTAAAAAAATATAATATGCCATTGTGGTTGGTGAATTCCATGTTAGGGAGGAGAGAGATCTGTTTTGTATTTTTCCTAAATTTTAAGTGAGATGTTAGAAATACTGACACCCACCTTCCACATCGTTCCTGTAAAGTTCAGAGTAAAACCCAGAGGGGATTCACTACTTTCCTGACATGGGAGCCATCAGCCACTGCTGAGAAAATGTCAGTTTCCCTTTCTCTCACATTCAAATGTCACAAATGTTCAGGCAACATGTTCAACCATGAACTGAACTGAAGCTCTTGTCAATCCATAAGGTGAATTGAAAGTAAACAAAAAGTTTTGCTTTCTGCAACACTTGGATTTTGGTAAATTCTGATGAAAAATGAACTGAAACATTTGTCACTCTGAAGTGGTTGGGTAAAATATATCTTATTATACTCAATAAGTAATTTTAACAAGTAAGCAGGTTCCCATAATTTAGTATTCTTGAAAGTGAGAGAGTTCTTGGCTTTTCTTCACGAATGAAGATTCAGGAAGGACTCATCCCATGCTTTCTACAAGCGCGTTGATGACTAAAAAGGCCAATACAAGATAGGCAAATCTGGTTGCAGAAAGCACAGCAGAAAGTCTCCTTGGGTGATGTTGTTTTCCAGTTGCGGTTTTTTCTGCGTTATCATTCCTCTTCGAGACTCGTTCGGCATGAGTTCTCGAAAGAGGCCTCCAGCATTGTGGATAGTGCATCTCCATGCCTCCCAATGTGAGGCCAGGGTGGACCATTGTTGGTGATCAAGCTGGCTGAGCCTGAGATGTTGTTTCAGGGAGTCCTTATATCTCTGCTTTGGGGCACCTCTCTTGCGCTGACCCGTGTCAAGTTCACCCTCGAGTAGTATCTTTGGAAGGTGGTGGTCCTCCATCCTAGAGACGTGCCCTGCCCAGCACAGTTGTGTTCTCAATAGTATGGCCTCAATGCTGGTGATCCCTGCTTGCTCAAGGTCAGCAACATTTGTCACATAGTCAGTCCAGTGTATATTTTGGATTGTGTGAAGACAGCACTGATGAAAGTGTTCGAGGAGTCAAAGGTGTTGGTAATAGGTGACCCATGTTTCAGACCCATATAGGAGAATAGACAGTATGATAGCTCTGTACACACTGATTTTGGTGCTTTGCTTCAGGTGTGTGTTATTCCAGACTCTTTTGTGAAGCCTTCCGAATGCACTATATGCCTTTGCTAATCTATGATCTATTTCTTTATCAATCTTGGCGTCTGAAAAGATGAGGCTTCCCAGGTAGGTGAACTGCTGAACAGACTTAAGCATAGATTTGCCTATGGTGACATGGGGATTATGGTGTTTTTCCTGTGGTGTGGGCTTGTAGAGAACTTCTGTTTTCATCAGGCTGACTTCCAGCCCAAACAGCTCTGCAGCTATTGCAAAGCAGGATGTTAGGTGCTGCAGAACTGCTTCTGTATGGGTGACAAGGGCAGCATCATCAGCAAAAAGCAGCTCACGGACTATATTTATTTATTTATTTACTAGGTTTTTATGCTGCCACTCCCAAGTAGGCTCGGGGCGGCTCACAGCCAGAAGGCAGAACAACATATAATATACAAAGACAGTTTAAAATACAATATAAAATACAGAATAAAACTACACAATAAAACATCATTAAAAATACAGTTGGAGAAGTACCGTGGTCGAGGGATATTAGCATGGCTTGGGGGGGCCCAGTGGACCTATGCCTGAAAAGCCAGCCGGAAGAGGTGGGTCTTACATGCCCGCCTAAATGGGAGTAAGTCTGGGATTGCTCGTGTAGCTGCCGGGAGGGCATTCCACAATATCGGCGCTATGACCGAGAAGGCCCTTCGGCGGGTGGCAGTTCTTTTAGCTGCTTTAGCAGAGGGGATGGCTAGCAGATTGGAGTCCTCTGAGCAGAGTGATCTCGTAGGGTAGTATGGGGTGAGGCGGTCCCTCAGATACGCTGGCCCCAGGCCGTGTAAGGCCTTAAAGGTGAGAACCAACACTTTGAAGGTGATCCGGTGCTCAATAGGCAGCCAGTGCAGATCCTGCAAAATAGGTGTTATGTGGCATCCTGCTGGGGAACCAGACAGGAGCCGGGCGGCAGTGTTCTGCACCAGCTTGAGCTTCCGGATCACCGACAAAGGAAGGCCAACATAAAGAGTGTTACAGTAATCTAGCCTCGAGATGACCGTGGCTTGGATCACTGTGGCCAGGTCGGTCCGGGACAGGTAGGGGGCCAGCCTCCTTGCCTGTCGGAGATGAAAGAAGGCGATCTTGCTGACCACAGAGACCTGAGTCTCCATGGCCAGCTGGGAGTCCAAGTGGACCCCCAAGCTCTTCACTGAAGACGATGGGCATAACGCCGCACCGTCCAGGGTCGGAAGCTGGACATCCCCACCGCCTGGGCGACCCGGCCACAAGATCTCCGTCTTTGCCGGATTCACCCTCAACCTACTGGCTCGCAGCCATCCAGTAACGGCTTTGAGGCAGCGCTGGAAATTATCGGGGACGGGTCCAGGCCTGTCCTCCATCCTCAGAATGAGCTGGGTGTCATCGGCGTACTGATGACACTCAAGCCCATAACTCCGCACCAGCTGTGCAAGCGGCTGCATGTAGATGTTAAATAATAGAGGGGAAAGAATGGCCCCCTGCGGAACTCCACAGGCTAATGTGGAGCCCTCGGAGACCACTCCACCCCTCCTCACACGCTGAGATCGCTGGTGGAGAAAGGAGGTCAGCCATTTAAGAGCTGTCCCCCTCACTCCAGCCATGGCCAGGCGGTGGATCAAAAGATTGTGGTCGACCGTGTCAAACGCTGCCGTGAGGTCCAATAACACGAGCAGCGCAGACCCGCCTTGGTCAAGCTGGCAGCGGAGTTGGTCTGTGATGGAGACCAGGACCGTCTCCGTCCCATGCCCCGAATGGAAGCCGGACTGGAAGGGGTCTAGCCATGTTGCATCATCTAAGGAGGACTGCAACTGCTCCATTACTGCCCTCTCAACCACCTTCCCCAGGTACGAAAGGTTCGACACTGGTCGGTAGTTGGAGGGAACCGCCGGATCTAAAGACGGTTTCTTCAGTAATGGAGCTACCACCGCCTCTTTCAAGCACTCTGGAAACACTCCTTGCTCAAGGGAGCTATTTACGATATTCAACAGAGGCCCACGTAACCCCTCCAGGCAAGATCTAACAAGCCAGGAGGGGCACGGGTCGAGGGAGCAGGTGGTAGGTCTGGTCGCAGCCACAATCTTATCAACAGCATCTGCGTCCAGTGGCCGAAACCGGTCGAGGGTGGGCCCGGTGGAGGGCCACGGAGTCTCCAGTTCTCTTACTGTATCAACCATGGCTGGGAGATCCCAGCGGAGGCTCAGTATCTTGTCTACAAAAAAGCTCGGGAAAGCACCGGCAGTAAGGGCCTGATCGCTGTTTTTTGGGACAGTAGGGACCGTCGTCAGGGACCGAATTACTTTGAACAATTGGGCCGGGCGTGAGCTAGCAGACGCTATCGAGGCGGAGAAATAAGCACTTTTGGCCGCCTTGACAGCACGCTCATAAGCATCTTTAAAAAGCTTATAAGCTGATAATGAGGCTCCGTCACGGAGTTGCCTCCACACGCTCTCCAGCCGTTTCCTTTCCCACTTCATCGACCTAAGATCTTCTGTATACCAAGGGGATCAATGTTTGCGGGGCCGGAGAGGGCGTCTGGGGGCAATCTCATCGAGAGCTCTGGCTAATGAGGAGTTCCAGGCTTGGACCTGCTCATCAACTGAGACGCTGATAGACTCCAGATCCCTCAGAGCATTCCGGAACCTTTCGGGTTCCATAAGTCTCCTCGGGCGAACCAAAAGCTGTTCGGCGCCCTTGCATGGAGGGGGCGGTTGCTCAACCCGGATCCTTAGAGCACGGTGGTCCGACCATGGAACCTCTATTACGGAGGCTAGGTCCACCTGAACCCCCGCGCTGAAAACCAAATCGGGGTGTGCCCAGCCGAGTGTGTGGGCCCCGAGTTACATAAGGAGAGGCCCAATATCGCCATGGTCGATATTAGGTCCGCGGCGGCAGATGGAACAGAGGCTGCGTCGGCGTGGACATTAAAATCCCCCAGGACAAAAAGCCTGGGGAACCTCAATGCCCACTCCGACACAGTCTCGAGCAGCCGCGCCAGGCTTTCCGCCGGTGCGCTAGGCGCACGGTACACCAGCAGAACAGCCAGGCTCTCCTGGGACTCCCACACTAGGCCAACACTTTCAAGCCCCGAGGTGGTAAGCGCGGGGATCGCTCTAAGGTGTAATCCATCACGGGAGAGTATTGCCACCACCCCCCGTCCCTCGTTCCTATTCTGGTGCATGGCAACGTAGTCAGGGGGAACCAGCTCCTGAAGACAGGTGTTATCGCTCTCCTGGAGCCAGGTCTCGGTGACACAGAAAAGGTCCGCGTTGGTATATAGTTTAGAGTCTTAGAGTGATAGAGTATACAGTAACTTCCATAATTCACAGCCAACTTAGCAACTAATATAAAATACATAATGAATAATAATAATAATCCAAATAGGAGATTTTTTTTCTATCTATGAAGGAACAGCATATAATTGTAATATTGGAAAATAAACATAGCAACCCACGTGGAGGATCTCCATAAAGTGCAGTATAATGCTTTTCAGACAAATATCCTCTTCATGAAAACAATTGAAAAGAAAAGGGAAAAATGAAGAACCAGCACATTTTAATCTTTATGTGTTTATTTAGCTCGTTTTCATAGCACTTAAATAGGGCTGAGGTGTAACCAAGTTCCATGGGTCTGCTTTCCAAGATCACAAGTGTTGCACTGTCAGGCTGGAAACCACCTCTGTACTTGACACACACTCCAGTAGAAGGTTAAATAACAAATCGGTTTATTGAAGAATATATATGAAAAGCAATTCAGCAAAACAGTATAAAAACTAAAGTCCAACTATCAGGAATAATCCACAGAAATAAAAGTACAGCAGTAGCATCAAAAACCAGGAATACAAAAGCAGAACTAAATCTAAAACATGAGATTCAGGAACAGTCTTCAAAACTTGAAATAATGAGACATGAACAAAAGGAAATATGGAACATGGAACTCAGTATTTCCTTCATTTTACATAAGTCAGCTCTCCTAAAGTCCAGAATGTGGGTTTAACTTGTCTTAGTTTGAGCCTTCCTTTGTATCACAAACTGCAGGAGCACATGATCACTTGCCCCTAAGGATCTGACCACTTCGACTGCATTGATCAGGTTCTTCGCATTTGTTTGGATGAGATTGATAGTAGCTGACCCCTTGTTGCCTCATCTACCTTCTGGACTGTAAAATTATCTGCAAGGCCAGTGAGGAATTTGTTGGACTTTGTACTTTTGGCCGAGTTTGTTTTCCAGCAAATATCAGGATAGTTGAAATTGCCCATGACTAGTATATTTGTGCCTATATGTTCAACTGTTGACAGAAGGCTTCAAGTTCTTCAGCCGGGCTTGGAGGTCTGTAGTAGATGTCCACAACAAGATCTTTTTGAGTCCCGCTTCCCTTGATTCTTATCCAGGTACTTTCAAATTAGTTCTTTGAAAAAATGAATGGTTGACCTGAGCTTTTGCTACTTTTGCCCCAATTTATTGTTCCTGGAAACACTCACTAATACAAGAAAAAATAAAATGCGAAGGCTATTTGTTAATGTAATGGACCTAGTATTATTTGGCCTATTCCCCATCTTAGCACTCTCCCCCCCCCATAGCCATTTCAAATGACCATTTAAAATGCATTCATATGAATAAAAATTGTAGATTTGCTATTTTTTAAAGAAATAACTGTAAGATTAAAAGCCTATAGAACAAGACTGCCTTTTAAAAAACCCTTCATACTACACCAAAAAAATCCGAGTTACTTCTTGAAGAAATATTGGTTAAACAACTATCCTTCCCTTTAAAGAAATCAGTTCATATGCCCCATCTACACTGCCATAATAACACAGTTTCATAAAGTAGTTTAACTGCATTGAACTGCATTATATGGCAGTGTAGACTCAAAAAATGCAGTTCAATGCAGTTAAACTGCATTACGAAACTAATGTTATAGCATTATCTCATTTTATCCTAAAATGCATTGTAAGATAGGTTACATGAGGCCAAACATAATGTGCATAATGCCACACAGCATGGCTTTCTTGGGTGTTTTAGTTGAATGTTACAGCATGACAGTGAGTTGTACTGGATGGATGACCTTCCAATCCCATGATTCTGTGATACATGACAAAGCAGGGGTTGTAAGTCAGGTCTCCCTGGTCTTAATTTAGTACTATTCATTCTTAGCTGCCATCCCCACATCACTCTATTTCCGTATCCTTTTTTTCCCATTTGGACAAACTTAACTGTGAGAGACAGGTTTCAACTCCTCTTGAATTTTTGAATGTCCCAGAATATTTGGCTTTAAACTATTTTAACCTTGTTTAAATTATTTTAGACTGTTTCAAATGGCTCTTTATCATTTGAATCATTTTTTCTCTACACCACCTTAAATTGTATGCTATAAATATTTATATAAGTAAATAAATATTCATTAAATGCTTCTTTTTGTAAAATGTCAACATATTAGCGCTAATAGAGCTAAGATTCACCAGTGGTGGGTGTATAGTTAGTTATCTAACTGGGGTGGGGGGTTAGGACAATTTAATGGTATTCAATTGTTCTTAGCCATAACCAGGAACAGGATCAAAATGTGACTTTGTAGAAATTGTTTTTGTTTTTAACTTTAAAACATGGCTTAAAAAATATGTTTTGTGTGTTGGCATCACGCCGGCACTTGGAAACAACTAGTTTTTGTCCACAGCCAGGGCCGTAGCCAGGATTTTGATTCGGGGCTGAGTTTGGTTCGGGGGGCTGAGACTGGGTGGAAGAGGGTCTACCCTAGCAAACCTTTTGTATTGTTATCCCAATAACCCCATGAATGTGGGATATAATGAGCATGGTGATCAGATCATGATATGAATAAACATAACAGTTTAAATAATGTACCAGTAAGGCCTTTTCGCGGACCACCCTGAGAATTTCGGGGGGCTGAAGCCCCTTAGCCCCCCGGCTACATGCCTGTTCACAGCTATGACTGGATTTTATGAATTTTAACATTTGACATTGTATTATGTATGTGCATAATAGTAACTCTATGGTTTTATCATTTTAGATTTATGTATTGTCTATATGCAGCACTTTACTGTATCTTCTTAGCCGCCCTGAGTTCCTTCAGGGAGATGGTAGCAGGGTAGAAATAACATTAAATTTTAGTTATTATATCTTAAGCCCTGTCTTTATACGCAGTTCTCTTCTGCAGATAGAGGGGAAAGCACCACATAAATAGTAGTAGTTTCAGCCCTGTCTTTAAAACCAGTTCTCTTCGGCAAACGGAGAGGAAAGCATCATAGGAGGAGTGGTATCTTAAATTAATGCTTTAAACCCAGGTCGTAATTAAGGAATGAAAATGCCCATTGGGAAATGTAACTGTTTTTGGAAGGCACTTGAAAATTAAAATGGGGTCCTTACAAATGAAATAAACAGAAATGGATAGCGATTGTATATGAATGCACAAGACTAAACACTGCTTACAATATATTTGAGCAATGACTTCACTCATTTGAAAGATTGTCTGACACAAATATGTTAGTAAAACTTCATCTTGATTGTGTGGGTCCTTGCTTTTTAACAAATTAATACATGTGTAGGATTTCTTGCCAAAAGTAATGATCTTTTGTCTGCTCTCAGCCAGGGCCGTAGCCAGGATTTTGATTGGGGGGGGGGCTGAGTTTGGTTCGGGGGGGGGGCTGAGACTGGGTGGAAGAGGGTCTACCCTAGCAAACCTTTTGTATTGTTTTCCCAATAACCCCATGAATGTGGGATATAATGAGCATGGTGATCAGATCATGATATGAATAAACATAACAGTTTAAATAATGTACCAGTAAGGCCTTCTCGTGAACCACCCTGAGAATTTCGGGGGGGGCTGAACCCCCTAACCCCCCTTGGCTACATGCCTGCTCTCAGCCTTTGCATGCAGAGGTCTAGAAGTAGCTGGATCATCTGAAATATGCCTTTTGCCCAAAAGTGTTTTCAAATCTCTCTGGTACAGCTTTAAACAGCTTGGCTATCTTCCTGAGAATGTTTTTATTATGATGATACTCAATGATGGCCTGTCTTTTGATGTTTCACTGCTAACTCAGTCACTAAATTCTATCCAATGCATTTTAAATTAAATTACATTTTAAATTAAGTATATATTACTAGGCTGTGACAGCATCTGATCATGTTATTACAGTGTAATATTTAGAAAGATGGGACATAATCAGAGATTGGAACACTGACTATTTTAAAGTAATGAATTACAGTTATGTTTCCAAGAATTTTAAAAGCAGTGAAGTACCATTTGATTATGATAGTAAAAGTAATTCTTTACTTTATTGTTTCTCTGTTACTTTTGGGGTTTTTAAACATTAATTTTAGCAGCTGCTGATCACAGTGCAAAATACATTCTTTTCCATAGATCTTCTTATTAGCTCAGCAACCACAACACAACATAATAGAGCAGCATAAGGCACACCACAAGCAAGCATTTTAACAAAAGATCGGGCTCTACCGATTTGAGATGCCATGTCCACATAAATAATTTTGGTTAAAGAAGGAGTTGTAGTAACTAGTGATGGGTGGAGTTGGTTTTTTTGCAACTCATTCATTCTGATCTTTGAAATACAACATATCTAAGCCATAAACAGACTCATTTTAAAGAACACACAACTAATGTACAACTTCAAAAAGAAACACAAATATTTTTGTGATATCTTAAATTAAAAAGGAGTTTCAGTTGGTGTCAGATTTCGTAGATTCCAACCCATTTTATTATATGCAACTGTACTTTTAAAAAATTAAAACAATATATTTTTGGACATATTTTTCTGCATGTAGCAGAAGCTCACGTTATATATTTCCTATGTATTTCTTTTGCATGGTTTGTTCTGCTTGATATGGCCTTGCGGCTAATGCAATAAACTATAATAATATGCTAAAAATATTTCCTATGCATCATCAAAGAGAAAACACATAGAGACACATGTCTCAGAGTCCATGCTGAATAATCTCTTTGTCAATCTAAGGGATTTTTGTAAAGACCATTTTAATTTTTAATCCCATTCTTTACTGGTACACTATCAATATCTGGAAAGGAAAAGCAGTACAATGACACAAATGCCAGAATGCCTTACCATATCTGACTGTTTAACCTTAAACCATCTCAGGTGTGAAAACTGTGGGTGGAACTTTGACAAATCTGTTTGTAGGTGACAGTAAAATTATTGTGTTTACATTTATAGGTGTCTGATTTTGTTTTGTATTTCTGTCGTGTTGTTCCCCATGGAAGAGATTCCTGTGTTATTCCATACAGTGACAGTTTGAAGAAGGAGAAGCAGGGAAAATCTGCTGACATGGCTCTTATCACAATTTTGTTTGCAAAGAGAAAGCAACAAAATCCTAAAAGAGAGACACCAGGAATTATGGAGAAATCTGTGTGTGTGTGTATGGTGAAGAAGTGCAGATGTGTGTATGAGACAGAGAAACTGTGACTTTCTCTATAGTAAGTATACATCTGGGTTGCACATCTGTGTGCGTGTCAACATTTGCAGACAGACACGGGGAATAACAGCCTGAGCAGAGGACTTAGACAGTGTGCCACTGAGCTCGATAAATCTATACCATTTCTTTATACCCTACAAGGTCATAGATGACGCTGACATTGGTCTCCTAGCAACCCACTCTACTAACCTACTTTCGTCCCAATCGTTGGCAAATGGGATGAATGCTCTGAGCAGTATGTCAACATGTGGAATAAAACAAATCAAAACAGGGGGGAAATCCAACCAATGCCATGTGATTGCTCTTGTTCAACGCGCTTTTGAAAAAAAGAGTGAGAGAGAAAGAACCATTTTTAAAGCATCCGAGACTATTCGTATCAAACAATACATTTTTGTTTTTAAAAATATGGGAGTTCCCTTAGCCCTCAAATATGACTCTCTTTTTTGATTTTAAATGAAAATGCAAACTCTGTCTCAGCGTGGGGTACTGCTGTTTATTTCTACAGTTAGACAATGTATAAGGGGTCCGTCAGTTGTATGTGCTATTACGTTTACAGAATGAGAGAGTTCATATCATTCACAAAATGTTGAGCTCTTTTGGCATGCAATAAAAAGCTGACAAATAATTCAAGGGAAACGTACAGTTGTATCCACAGCTCTTTCCAGTGGGATGACACAATCATTAATTGTTTCTGCCACCCTTCTGTTCTTAATATGCCTTCACCTTCGCACAGGGACAGTGCAAGGGAAGCTCACAGAGCAGCTGGTGACTTCCACATCATTGAGCATTGAAGCCTTGCTGAGGTTTAGACAGAGCCTTAAAGGGGCTAGTCAGGTTGCCATGCTCTAGCTTCATAATAAATACAGCACCTCGGACTGCCCCATTGAATTCAAGAGTCAAATCTAAAGCCAATTTGTGTTCTTACTGATATGAGACACCAGATAGTTGCCCCTGGAAAACTCTATTGCCTCTCTGCCCAAGTGTGGTGGGTTTCTTTCCTACACTCTCCTCTTACTGTGGTGTTAGCTGGGGTGTCTGACTCCGCAGGGATTGGGTCTTTTCTTAATTCAGCACAGCTATTTACAGATCTGTCATGATGCTACATCAAGGTTACAGGACTACACCCCCCTGTGTTTGAGCTTAGGAGTGCTCCTGGATCAATCTCTCCAAATGTCAGCCCAGATAAATGTGAGTGTCAGGAGTGCTTTTATCAGCTTTGGGTAATATGCCAATTGGAAGAGCTAAAGATTGTAGTGTAGATGCTGGTAACCTCAAAGGTGGACTTCTGCATTGCACTGTACAATGGGCTATCTCTATACCAAGTTCAGAAATTCCAGTTAGTTCAAATATGGCAGTCATATTGGTTATGGATACATCTGGAAATGAGCATATTACACCTATACTAAAGTAACTCCACTGATTGCCACTTAGTTTCCAGGCCAAGCACAAAGTATAACATTTAAAGTCCTGTCTAGTTTAGAGCCACATTACTAGAATTGCCTTCTCCTGTATAATCTGCCCTGAACACTTAGGTCCCCTGGGGGACATTCACTCTCACCATCAAGACACCCATTTTAGTGGACACCCCTAGGATGTGGAATGACCTGCCAGAAGGGGTCAGACAGCTAACATTTTAAACAGTTAACATTTAAAATACAATTAAAGATATTTTTTTCCAGCAGGTCAATTTTGATCTGAGAATTTAAACTTGCATTTTATTAGTATTAATGATTTTAATGTGTTTTAATCTTAACTCTATATATTTTAATATATGTATTTTAATAGTCTTCTGTGTGTGCGCACACACACACACACAATGTTATACACTACCTTGAGAAAAGACAGGTAACAAAAATGCATCATTATTATAATCATTGTAATTATTATTCAGCAATAACCATCCTCTCTGTAAGTTCTACCATTAAGAAAAGGGAAATGAATAGCCATGTGACATTGAAAGGACTGTTGGGCTGCAGACAGCATTTGAGCCAGCAATAGACATAACATTGGCACTCTTAGGGGTCTGAACCAACAGTGGCTGTCTAGTGATGTTGACCATTAACAGTGGTCCTTATATTTTTTACAAGTGTCATTAGTACAAGCTTGTGCAATTTTTTTAAAAAATTAAATAGCAGAAAAACATCTTTTTCAAATCAAAATAATCTTTACCAAGAAGAATCCTAGAATGATGAGAATCTTTACAGTTCACGATTTACTTTCCCCCAAATTTGCATATTGTTGTTTTGTAATGAAAAAGCCATTATTTGTGCAGGCAGAAGCATTTTCTGTGCAGAAATGCTGTTTTCTGTGCAAAACAATCACATGCAAATTTTGCATAGAATTCGAAGACTTTCTTACAGTGGGAATAAAATTGTTAAAATTGCTTCCTGTTTCCTCTGAGAAGAAAATTAGTGACACCCCCTCCCCTCCCCCCAACATACAGCTCAAGATGATATTGGCTTACAGCAAACTCAAAACTCTGAGAGTTCAGCTATGGAACTGAGGTATTTAAACTCTGAACAACCATACAAGCAGCAGGCCTGTACTGTACTAAAAAGATTAGATATTCATGGAATGCATAATAAATCATTGATTCAGTGCCTACTGTGCCATGTCAGTTCAGGGTGCCTTTTAAGCCCTGCTTGTAATTTTTATGTTTTAGATGGTATATAGAAATGCACAGAATTCTTCTTCACAACTCTCCTTTCCCACCTTCTCTTCCTTGCCCTCCATCAAACACAGACATGAGATGCAGCCCATGAAGCAGTGTCCTCAACACTATGCAATTATCTATTCACATTCACAGAGGAAGGAATTCAAATTGCAGGAAAACAAATTCCGCCTAAACCTAAGGAAGTACTTTCCTGATGGTAAGAGCTGTTCAATGGTGGAAAAGGCTGCCTTTGAGTGTGGTGGAGTATGCTTCTCTGGGAGTTTTAAAACAAATATTGGATGTCCATCTGTTGGGAATGTTTTGATTATGTGTTCCTACATGACACAGGGTTGCGCTGGATGGCCTTGGTGGTCTCTATGTTTTTATGATTCTATGTGCACTGCACATATCCATTTCATGTATTGCAACTTTTTTTGGTAAAATTTACACCAGTGGAATTTGTGCCTCTAAAGCACATTTACAAAGAATGTTGTACCATAACTATAATGTCACACTGTTGCTTTCTGAGAACATAAATCTAAAAAATGGCAAAACATATTTTAAAACAAACAGATGCACAAACAAACAGAACTGCTCTCACACATGACATGTCAGAACAAGAAACTCTACATGACATGCCAGGTTTCAGCTTGCCAGGGCATCTTTGAATCATTCCTCATCCATTTAAATATGAAACTTGAAGGGATCCATATGTTCTATTTTGCTTTCACATTTGTAAGATGGCTTTCCCAGATTCAACTTATTTCCAGCACTGCTAGGATGAACTCCACAAAATGATCTATAAGCCTTCAAGAAAATCCATCTATATAATTGCTTTCCCCAACATTTTGGGCTTGTTACACTTCTAACAGTCTTTGTGATATCACGGCTCTTGCATTTCACATTATACAAAACCCAGAATTCATTATGATTTGCACTTATCTTACAGCCACATGAACCCAAGACAATAGTCACCTAGAACTTTTGCAACTGTTTCGCACAATGCTTTCATTCATAATTTTATATGGAAATTCATAGAAATGAAAATCGTAACTATTATATCCTATATGAAATAAGTCTATCTCATTATGTCACACATTGCCTGCCAATCTACCAAAGATAGTACTATAAAATATATATAGGACCAAAAAAGGATATGTTCTGGACACATTTTCTCAATGTTGTTATTATCTCACACAGTCAGATAGCTTAATCAAAGAGCTTGGTCACTTGGTCATTACCCACTTTGGAATCAAGGTTTTAAAAATATTTTGGGGGGCACAACTCTCATATTTGAGCAGTTAGGACTGAGCAGTTGAGGATGTTGTCATCCAAAGAGGAACAGTGGTCAAAATTCAGAGTGGACATGAATAAAGAAGATGGTTGTGCTAGTGGATTGATCAGTATTGCCTCACATTAACATGAAAAGAATGTTTCCGAAAATTAGCCTGCAGCAACAACACTCCTTTCCATGTACAGGTACCCACAGGGATACTAAAATGCTTGTTTATAAATTCATTGTCTTCCCAACTCTATTGTGCATCTGCAAAACATGGACCATCTACAAACGTCACTCTTGACATCTGGAAAGATCCTGTCAGTGTTGGCTTAGAAAAATCCTGCAAATCTCTTGGGAAGACAGTTGGAAAAGTGTCAGCATTTTGGAAGAAACAAAGACAACTAGCATCAAAGCAATGATTCTCCATCATCAACTTCTCTGGAATGGTCACGTTGTCTGAACACCCAATCACTGTCTCCCAAAGCAGTTATTTGGTGGACAGTAAAAGAGATGTAAAGATGGGCTTAGAGCTAACCTTTTAAAATGCAGTATAAATGCTGAGTACTCTAATTGGAGGTCACCTGTTACTAACAGTGTTATGGATTTTGAGGAGGCACAAATAGAGGACAACAGGTAGAAATGTGTAGAGAGAAAGGCATGTCAAGCAAACCTTTGTTGTGACTGCCTTCCTCCTGGAAACCTACGTCCTCTTTGTGATAGAACAAGTGGATCCAGAATAGGTCACTACAGTCACTTATGGATCCACCACCAAGACTCTACACTTGGAAGACAATCATTCTCAGCCACGAGTGATCACCTATAGCAGTGGTTCTCAAACTGTGGGTCCCCAGATGTTTTGACCTTCAACTCCCAGAAATCCCAACAGCTGGTAAACTATAGTATAGTAATATAGTAGTACAGGTACCCATAGCAAAAAAAAATCAGTTATTGTCTCCACATCATTGAGTATGCAGTTTGGCTGTACAGACATAGCTGAAGGCACAATCCCTTTACTCTAGGACAATCCAATTTACTTAATAAGATCCATTGATCAGAAGTCCAAACACATCGTTCATTTGTATCTGAATAATCTAACCTAGCTATGTTGTTTCTGAAATGGCCATCTTATTTTGCTACACAGTGCAGCTAAAAAGCAAGAGTCTGAAAAAAAACAGTTTCTGTACATGTATAAATAAATAAACTAAAATAGATTTACCACCCATACTTCTACTTTCCTATGTAAAATTCAAAATCTTGGATGGCAACTTCAAAATCTCACAATCAAATATTTCACTCATCTTCCTAGAAATTATTTTGATATACAATGACTGAACAGAAAGCAAGCCCATCAACCAGTGGTGTAGTGATCAGTGGAAAAGGCCGTTTATGTCCAATGGAAACATTCAGAATAAAAGAACATATTTATCCTCCTCCCCCTCTTTTCACATTCTGAGGTCATCTCCTTTAATTTCTAAAGACCAGTAAATAAAATCATGGTGAAACAAATAAGAGCAATGACCTTAACAAATAACACAAGTTGAAAATATCTGCATATGTATGAGAACTTCATCTGAGCAATCATTTATTGTTCAGTTTCAATTACACCAACTTTGATGTTTATTCACTCGAGCAAAAGCAAAAGAATCCACAATTTAGTTGTCTGCCAAAATAAATGCAATTTTGTTGTTGGTTTGATCAATAAGTATGAATGGGCTTGGCCGACTTACGGACCAAGCAGGTTGCGGGGCAGTGTTGCCCTCATGCCATCTTCTTCGCCTGAGGGGCTTCTTCCCCCCCAGAAGCCCCTGGGGTGGCAGGAAGGCTTCCCGCCACTCGCCGGCCGGCCAATGAGGGGGCTGGCCTCGCCCCGTCCCCTCCCTGCTTTTGGCTGGCCCACATTTCCGCCCGGGCAGCTTACTTAAGGCTGCCTGGGGACTGCCTTGCCACGTGCGGAGGCAGTCTTGTTTTAAATGGTATGTTTTAAATGTTTTCTCTTCTATTAGGACCATAATATGGGATTCAGGGTTACTCTGCAATCTGAATAGAAAGAAAATGTTGATAAGACTTCAGTTGTGGAAACTTGTAAAGCAACTCATATAGACTTTTGGATAGTATGATCTTAAGTTTTATTGTGCTGGCAATAAACTGAAGCTGTTTCAGCAAAGGATGTATATGCTCCATCTGAACCGTTTTGAACATCTCTCTCACTGGAACATTTGGGGCATCATATATTAATAATTCCCCTTCTTTTGTACAGGTCACACACATGTCCACACACCTTCCCCTGCTTTTGTCTGCACTGGTAGAAGGAAGCAGGGACTGCACACAGCTCCTGGGAAGGAGAACCTCCAAGGAGAGGATGGCGAGTGGGGTGCCCTAATTGCCACAACATCTCTGTCCAGTAAGTTGGGCAGGGTATTTCCTGAAGTTTAATTACTGACAATAAGAACTTCTAAGAAAATCTTGCTAGGGCATTTTTTCTCCGATTCTTTTTTACTTTAGTCCTGAGAGTTTCTCTGAAATTGAATTTAATCCTTGGGATGAAAGAGATTCTCCACTTTTTTTCTAAAGGATTTCTGTCCCAAAACGTGTGGTGGGGATTGGAATGGATTTGTCTCTCCTGGCAGCATCACAAGAGTGACAATTCACCTTTTATATTGGTTAATGGTTATACCACCCCATGCTTTCTTTCACATTAACAAATACCATCATATTAAAAAAAAGAATCAGAACTTCCAGGCATTTTGTACAAAAATATCCCTCACATTGCAGGTATAATATGGTAGAAATTCCACCAGCAGCACATGTGCAAAATGAAAATACATTTATTTGCATTTTGGCAGTCGGGGCATTGAAAACATGACTGTAGCATACTTCCACATAGTGAGCTATTACATTATGCTATGCCATACAGGATTTCAGACACAATTCCCTGGAAGAGATAAAGATTCTGTGGAAAACTGTAGGAAGACAGGTAGGTTGACCCAAGAAAGGAAAGCATGGCTTTGAGTTCACTAGATTTAACTAGCATTGTTGATGTCCAAATATTATGGAGACCTCTTTTTATAAATCAAGAATAAAAACTTACATGACAGCAAGTAGTAACAAGAATCTGTTTACATTTTGCAGTTTCGTTAAATGTATATGTGGATAGATACAGTATATAATTTATATAGTATTCAATTTGTTTAGTGCTATGGGAGTAAACTGCAATAGGTTTGGTGTAGGCCTCGTTGATCCTAAAATAAATGGTTCAAAACTCACTTTGGATGTAGGGGGCGTGCTGGTGCTTCGAATCTGTTTGACACCCAAAGTTTTCCGCAGTATTTTCGAAATTAATTTGGAAATAATTCCGAAATTCAGTATGGCTTCAATAATGGCGGATGCTGTCATGTTTAACCCAGTTTAAACATGACAGCATCTGCTCCAAACTGGGTGTTTTAACCCAGTTTGGAAGCCCATGCCTTCCCTTTGCATGCCTTCCCTCTGGATTTGAACAGGGTCCTTTAGATCCGGAGGGAAGGCATGGGTTTGGAAGCCCACTCCTTCCCTCCGGACCTGAACACTCAGGGTCCTTCAGATCTGGAGCTAAGGCATGGGTTTGGAAGCCCACGCCTTCCCTCTGGATCTGGACATGGGGCCGTTCAGATCGAGAGGAAAGGCATGGGCTTCCAAAGCCATGCCTTCCCTCCACATCCAAAGGGCCCCGAAGTCTTTCCGAAAATGGTGGTGCCGGCTTCAAAATTGCATATTCACTTCCGCGTTGCTTAAAGCCCTACAAAAACGCTTCGGAAGTTAATTACATCTGAATGTAATCCGACTTTTGGAGCATTCTGACAAACCTAACCAGGCCTAGTTTGGTGCCTTCCCTATTGGCATCTGGATGAGATATTTAATCATAATCACAATAATTTTGTCATAACCTGGGTGGTCAAGTTAAATATACTTGTCACGAACGCCGACTTAGAACTGCCCCTTTAACACACACACGGAGACGTAGCAAAGGCTAACTACTTTATTGAGTATGAAAACAGTCCAAAAGGTATATAGTCCAATAAATGCAAGTGTTCAAAGTATAGAGTCAATAGTCCAAAGTATAATGGCAAATAGCTTGAAGCGAGGCAAGGCTCCGCAAACCAATGCGGATCAGGAAACAGGACAAGGTTTCACAATCCAATGCGAATCAGGAACCAGGGCAAGGCGCCGCAAACCACTGCGGCTCAGGAAACAAGGCAAAGGCAAGGCAAGACTTGATGACCACTGTTACTTGTGGTCCCACTCCGCTCGCGCCTATTCAGTATAGACGTGGCCGGAGAACTGAGGATCAGTTCCCACGGGGCCGTACTTAATCCCTCGGCCGGGACCCCCGACGATCTAGGGCCCGGCGCCTCCAGTCTCTACTTTCCGAACGGTGACGGTCTAGGGACAGATGCCAGCTCCTCCTGCCCTCCTCTATGTCCCTGCGCCTGTTATGAGAACGGCCCCGCTCTTCCAGCCTGGTATCGCTATCTTCCTGAGAAGTAGCCTCCCGAGGTTCCCATCCGCTAGCCTCCATCTGCTGCTCGGCCAGCTCCTGGGAACCTCGGCCATTTGGGAATTCATAACTATCTCCGCTATCTGCTTCACTGCCTCCCATCTCCACCTGGTCCGCTCCTTCCCCGGGAGAATGCTCCCATTCGAAATCCCAGGCTAAACTCTCTGGCGGTGGACTGGGCAAAGGCACGGCTGACCAATCTTGCTCTGGGCCTTCCAACTCATCCTCCGAATCCCTTTCAGCCTGTGCGGGTCCCAATGCCAACGGGACCCCCGGTGCATTACCCCTCCCCCGTGGCCCGGGCGGACCCATGGGTGCTACAATACTGTTGACCTGATGATTTGCTTCTTGACAACAAAGAGCTCTCATTCCCATACATAAGGCAGATGGATGGGTAGGCAAAACATATTTAATTGTTTATGAAGTCCTGCACAGCCTAGAAGAAAACAAGTACAGACCAGGCCCTGGACATATTGTGTGGCATATCTGGATCGAGAACAGATGAGGTGTTGATAGGGATCACCCAGAAGATACCCACTAGGCATGAGAAAAAAGTTATGAAAATGAAAAGAAATCGGAAGGGATTCGTATGTATGGGACTTTCAAGTTTATACGCATCGCAGGGCCAATCCCGGAAGTGGATTTTCTTTTCCCGCACCCTGGGCCCAAATTTTCGTTAGATTAGTAACTAGTTCAGATGCCCACCCACCCGGAACATTTCCCCCTCCAAAATAGCTTTGCAGACATAACTCACAGTCAAATCGGGGCCTTTCCATGCTTGGAGCCTAATTAGAGTGAAAGGCCTCCTCCAGGAAGTGAAAAAGGAGCCAGAAACGATAGAGAGATCCAGATCGGGACTCCTAGAGGGGCTGGAGGACTGACGAAAAAAGCAATTTAAACACCCAGGAAGGGGGTTTAGATAGAAGGACAGAGTAGAAGGACATAAGAACTGCTGAGAGAAGGGCAGCAGGAGTGAAAAGAGCACGGAGAGGAGAATTCAGAATCAAGAAAAGCCATAGAGTTCAAACAGAGGTCCTAGACTGCTATGGTAAAACTGAATGGGAAAAAGCTGGAGTGAGGAGAACTCTACAGATTAGCAAGGCCTGCACCAGAGGTGGGCATTGGCAACTATTTTATTTAATAATATTAATAATAATATATTAATGCATTATATGTCCCTGCAAAGAAACCCTGTCCTTTTATAATATTAATAATAATAATATATGAATGCATTATATGTCCCTGCAAAGAAACCCTGTCCTTTAATAATATTAATAATATTATTATTAATAATATATTAATGCATTATATCTCCCTGCAAGGAAACCAAGGGAAATGTTGCCCCTTGATTTGCCTGTGCTTAAAACAGTGTCAGTCCTGTTTCCCTGCTTTGCCTACTTTAGAACTACTAACGAATGTCGTTAGTAATTACGTTGCATTTTAGAAATTTTTGGAATTTTTTTGTAAGTCTTTCTATTACTAATTTTAAAAATCCCCCCCCCCCCCATTAAATTTTCGATTACCTATTTTTGGGTTCTAAACCATGCCTGGTACCCACATCAACATCTGATGCTGAAAGCTACTGATCAGAATTTGGAAAAATGTTTTCAAACTTTGGCTCTCCAATCAATAATGGGTGAGGCTTCGGGGACTTGTTGTCTTAACAAGTAATGTTTCCAAGCACTGTTATTGCCTCAGTCTGTCCGATGGTGCTAACAACCCTTTTGTTAAAGAAGTAATGCCAAAAGGTTGTGGAGTTTGAAAAGTACTAAAATCCAAAAAAATGTGGTATAAAGACCAAGAACTGGGAAGGCCTGACCCTTGATATTGCAACTTGAGGTCAGCTGTAACCACTGGTTCTATGAATTTTGAAGAGAAAGAAGGTGCATCAAGCAAAATCTTGTCATGACCATCTTTCATCTGGAAATCTAGGTCTTCAATGTGAAAGACCACTTGGATCTAGAAAAGGTCTTCACAGTCATTTACAGATCTAGTGCCAAGACTCTACCTGTGGAAGACAAAGAGTGGTCACCTATGACATGATTATTTACAGATCAAAGCTATTAAAATGTACCAAATCACAGGGCTTGGAAAAATGTATTTTATAGCAAAAGAATGCTTATCCTCAGTATATTTTTGGTATATTTTGAGTTTTTTTAAAAACCACAAATACACTTGGCTTCATGCACTTCATGCCAGGCTGTTCAGTTTACACACTGCCTTTCTTCTAAAAAGTTGTGGCCTTACTTAACCCCCCTCCCCAAGCTCTTTCCGTCCTCCTAATACTATAGCGTTAGGAAAGGAAAATAACATAGTTGACAGCATAGTAGTCAAAGAGAATAAATTAATCATAAATATTTGATTGCACTGGCCTTTCTACACAGAAACAGATACAATACTGAGACAACGTGAAGGCTTGTATCTGTCTGTTTGCCTGTGTACACAAAAATATAAAGAGCCACATCATTCATTTGCAAGAGATTTATCCCCCCAAATAGTATTACATAAGAGATTAGTTCTTGCCGGTGTGGGCCAGTGCCTTGCCTTTCCGAGGCACATATTGCAGCTGCTAAATTAAGACAAAGCTTCTGCCATCACTTATAAAAACTCTGCTACCTCTTTTGATCCTCACAGAAAACAATAGGTTCATAGTCAGATTTTGCTGCTTCCCAGGCTGAGAAGAGGGAGCCCAGTTTCAGTATTTAAAGGAATTAAGTGGCTGGTGCACGAGATAAGCAGCCTTGACAAAGGCAGTGCCAATTGTTTATTGTGCTGACTGTAGCTATGAAAGAAATTCTCCTTCAAAGCACAGAACAAGGATCCTTTAAGGTAGTCTTGGCAACAAATGGAGTTTGTTTCTCACACCTGCGATTAGTTTTCCTCACCCTCTTTCTCTTCACCTGAGCTGCAAGTGGAGTTCGGAAACTTCATCTTCACATTGCATTGTACCTACAGTGGGAAGATATTTTTTGAACCAAGGTGAAGTGAAAAGGATTTTGAATAAGTAGCTTTATGTATGACCATCTTTTTTTTAAAAAAACACACACACACAGTATGACTGTGTCTCAAACTTTTCAAACATTTCAAGAAAAAAAATTCACCAGCTAAATGTGTTTGCCCTTTTATATTTAAACGTTTCAGCTAAATTCCACATTCCCTTCCCCAGTTGTGTACAAAGCTACACTAGGTCTTATTATTATAAAAGGAAAAAGCCTTTATCCCCAAAATGGTCCACAAAAGATATTTCAGTTTTTCCTAATATAACTTGTAGGAAATAATGACGGGGTGGATGAGCCTGTCAGTTTTGTTTTTCCATATGTTTATTATTGTTTTGTTGTTTTAAAAATCTGAATCTGTTTCCAATAGAATTGCTGTGAATTGGCCCTCGATTTGGTTCAGAGCCTGATTTAATTATTCAGATGAGGTTGGACTAGTAAAACTAAGCCTGCTCTGTTCTGATCTGATCCATGGATCCAAATCAAGTTTCAGGAATACAGATCTGCAGCCTGTATTACCCCACCAGTGACTTGTATGTAGAACCCAAAAGTGTGTATACATTTATTTTATACACAGGGGCATAATATATGCAGACATGTTAATTTATAAAAAGGGAGGGGGTCATTCCAACCCAATGTCAGATAGATACTCTGAGGAGGGTGCTACATCCCTGCAAAATTTAAAAAGTTAGCTGTTGATGAGTGCTCAGTCTTGGCAATTAATTTCACCAGAATAGTTCCCCTAGAGCAGTGACAACATTTAGTCAACATTTAGTCCTCCAGGTGTTTTGGACTTCAGCTCTCAGAATTCCTGGCAGATGGTTTGACTGACTGGGCTTCTGGGAACTGAAGTCCCAAATGCGTGGAGGTTGGGACCAGAGTCCCAGAGCACGGATCCTTATCTTTTTCATTCATGACCCCTTTTTCATTCATGACGCTCGCAGCGTGTTGAGTGGCGAGGCCAAGTGTCCAAGAAATCCACCCTGGACTGTGGAGTCCCCCAAGGCGCCATTCTGTCACCAACGCTTTTTAACATCTACGTCCAACCCTTGGCAAGCATAGCCAGAAGTTTTGGATTTGGGTGCTACCAATATGCAGATGACACCCAGCTTCTGCTGAAGCTTGAGCCAGGCGTAACATCGGTGCCTGAGAATTTCAGACAAGGACTAGAGGCAGTGAACAGATGGCTCCGCTCATACAAACTCAAGATCAATCCATCAAAGACTGAGATTCTATGGCCGGGACGCCCAGAGCCACCCATTCCGCTGCCTCTCTTTGAGGGAGAGCCGCTGATCCCGGCCCCGTCGGTGAAGAGTCTCGGTGTGATACTAGACGCGAGACTCTCACTGGAGGCCCAGGTTGCTGCGACAAGTAAGGGAGCTTTCTTCCACCTATGCCAGGCACGTCAACTGGCACCTTACCTTCCATCAGATGCGCTGGCTACGGTGGTCCATGCCACAGTGACATCACGGCTGGACTACTGTAATGCCTTGTACGTGGGGTTGCCGCAGTCAACCACTCGTAAAATCCAGCTAGTGCAGAATGCAGCCGCCAGACTCCTCACCGGGACACCACTGAGATGCCATATCGCACCATCTCTACAGCGCCTGCACTGGCTGCCAGTCGAGCTCAGAGCCATCCACAAGATCTTGTCGCTTACCTTTAAGGCCCTCCATGGCGCCGGCCCAGCTTATTTAAAAGACCGCTTGTCCGAACCAGCTCATTTAAGGTCGTCGCGTTCAGGAAACAGGGACCTTCTCCGCATCCCAGGTGTGAGTGAGGCCCGCCTCGACACCACGAGACGGAGAGCCTTTTCCATCGTGGCCCCTGTTCTTTGGAACTTGATGCCGGCAGATCAGAGAGCTATCCTGGACATGCCCCAGTTCCTGACCGCATTGAAGACCTGGCTTTTCCGAAAGGCTTACGGCTAAGGACGCCCTCCAGACTTAGCCTGAGTTACTGGAACTATTTTAATTAATTTTCCTATTCTTTTAGCTTTTAACTATTGAACTCTTTTATGTGTTTTATGTGTAAGTTGCCCGGAGCACTGACGTGGAGGGCGACTCATAAATAATAAAATCAATCAATCAATCCTGAGAACTTTTTATTTTACCCTGGATATATAGATATATAAAATAGGCATTAAAACATTTACTACTAACAAATCAGCATTTACAAGGCTTTCAAAACAGGCTGATTTTCCTTTTTATGAAGTACAACTAAAGCATCTTCTACAGAGTCCATTGTAAACATGGCACAACAGATGTGTAAATGTCTAAAACAGCCACTAGGTAATGTTCAGAATTAATTTTTTTACTGTTGCCAATTTTTTCAGAACTATAATATTGAGCCACTTACAGTCAGGACCCAATAAGTAGATCGTTAGAGTATCAGAAAGTTAAAAAATAAGAACGTGAGTGATAAGGCATAATGGGAGGAATGGGGACTTGTGTTTCTAGTTAAGAGTGTTAACTTAATCAAAAGGGTTGGTTAACCTTCCCCAACACCTATATGTTCTCTACTATGCCCCATGTAGAAGAAATATGTTCTATGTCTCTGTGTTGTGTCTAACTCTGATAGAGATGGAATGTAGAGAATTCATAATGCCACATCACACCAGTCCTACAGCGCTTGCACTGGCTCCCTATCAAGCACCAGATTGCCTTCAAAGTGCTGGTGCTAACCTTTAAGGCCTTGCATGGTCTGGGGCCAGTGTGCCTGAAGGACCGCCTTTCCCTGCATGTTCCCCAGAGACCACTATGGTCCATGGATCAAAACCTACTAGAGGTTCCATCACTTAAGATCTGCCGCTTGTCATCGACGTGGCAGTGCACTTTTTCTGTAGCAGCGCCTACCCTTTGGAACACCCTCCCGGAGGAGGCATGAGCAATAGCTGATCTACAGGCTTTTCAGAGGGCCTGTAAGACCAACCTGTTCCATCAGGCATTCAATCTCTAAGCTGTAACCCCTACTCTGGTCTTAATCTGTTTTTATTATGTTTTCAAGTATGTTGTGTTTTGTTGTTCATTGCTGTGAACCACCCTGAGCCTTTTCGGGAAGGGTGGTATATAAATCGAAATAATTAATAAATAATAAATAAATAATGTTAGCTTTAGCCATAATTGAGCTGGCACAAGCAATGCTACAATACATTATTTGAACTTTGGTGCACATATGTCCCTTATGTTAATAAAACAAGCACCTCCAGTTAAAGCGTTACAATGCTGCTGAAGTAGAAATAAAAAAGGGAGCATTATGGGAAGTGTCGAGGTGTGCCAAGAAATGTAATCTACCAGTTAGTGATAGCTCTGATGTATTAAGATGCACTTTATAATTTTCATACAGAAATGTATAAATGGTTAATTTTTGTCTTGTATTAGGTATCTGTTTTATGGTCTTGAAGCCCCAGACATCCTTTACTGCAGCTTTAAAACTAACTGTAATCTCCTACTGCAGTGGTCCAAAGACCAGATCCCACATTTAGGGATGAGAGTATATTTGAAAGGAGAGTAATTTTCTTTTGCTTCATCCTTTCTACCATAGAAAGCAGTTTGTAGCAGAAAGAGTTTGCAAACTTCCATATACATGACAGATGAATTTCAGATTACTTGCACTTTCTGCTAATTTCCAAAAGCAAAGCTTTTAAAAATGAAATCTTCACAGTAAGATCCCAAAAATACATACTAAATTACTTTAGATCAGATATGCCACATTTGTTAGCAATTCGGGATGGGAATCTTTCAGTCTATCTGGCTACTCTAGAAGCAATCAGTTTGGATCTTTGGCAAGTGTAGCTGTCCCTTTCATGACAGCCCACTAGGAAAAGGGAAGGAGAAGGAGGAAGAGAGACAGATTAATGAATGATGGTAACATAAAAAGAGAGAAACAGAGAAAGAGAGAGCAGAAGTCCCACTCACTTCAGTACTCAATATATTACTGCCACAGGATAAGAGAAAATGGATATGTACAGTTGATATATATTCATTCATTTCTACAACCATATATTACACACTTATTCATTGAACTAACACCAGAAATAGACTTTCAAGAAAGGGCAGTGACCTTTTGCATGCACATGAAGAGCAAGAAGAAGGGAAGTAAAACAGTTAAAATGGGATATAGAGTATAACTTTTCTTGACACCCAGAAAGGCTTTGACACAGAATTGAGCACTATGTCAAACCTTTGTGCAGGATAGTTAATTTTGGTGGGAGGCAGGGAGTTGCCTGGTGAAGCAAGTACAGGTGGAAAATGGCAAAGTCATTAGTTATAACTCTCACCTTCAGTTTATATCATTGCCCCTAAATGAGGCAAATTACTAGATGAAGACATACACAAGTGAATGTATGGCTTTCTTGATTTCTCCCAGTTTCATGTTGCTACCATTACTTTTTAGTATTGCTCTTAGTTCATAGTGTATTCATGGCTATATAGTGTTTACATTTCTCTGTTTTGTCTGCCTTTACCTTGCGTGCATTTCTTGCAGTCATTTTACCTGGCTTCTCAGAATTCATTCTTGTACTGCTATGCTATACCAATAACCAGTTCAAACAGAAGATCTGAGCATATTGACACTGAGTAAAATGGGAATTTGCTTTGAACTGCATAAATATTAAGAATACAACGATCCTCAGAACTACCTTTTCAAAGTCAATGCACGGCAAGTTTAAAGACATTAAATGAGAACATTAAGAAAACAGTGAGTTTTCATAATGTATGTGCATTCCTTTTCTTCCCTTTCAAAGTCAACAAAGCAAGCATGCCCTCATCAATACTCATTTTCTCCAGGTTATGCATCATGCTCCTAAAATATTGATCATTTTACAAAATAGCAAAATATTGGTTATTTAGGATAACTCAAACTACATTTTAGCATGCAGATGAGCAATACAATTCTGGAATGACAACAATCTTTAAGGGCTTGTTGAGGCATCCACTCATAGTGCAATATTTATCTTGACTGAATTCTTGTTCTGGTTTAGGGAAGTAATTCTTCATGAAGGGTGATTCCACACAACCATTTAATCCAATTCAGGATGTGCATCAAAGAAACCCAGTTCACTCTGGAGCAGGCATGTAGCCCAGGGGGGGAGGGGGCTTGAGAGACTTCACCCCCCCCCCCGAAATTTTCAGGGTGGTCCATTAGAAGGCCTTACTGGTATATTTCAAAGCAACTTGGAATTATGCCTTGGACTATTCCAAGGCAAAGTTCAAGACAGGTGCATTGGATAAACCCAGGGACTAACTCTGTAGAAGATTATTTCAGAGTTGCGGTGTTCATACCATATGTTGATTCACTCATACAGAACATTACTGAAAGGTTCACATCAAATGAAGGCATTTTAACCAGTTTCCAGGTTCTCCTCTCTGGGTTTTCAGGTCTAGACAAAGTTCACCATATGGACAACTGTCAGAATACTTGGAAAATGATGCAGCACTTGCTTCCGTCAATATTACACCATCAATTAAGAAGGATTCTGAGCAACTTAAAGTTTGGAACTGTGTGAAAAAAACCTACTATCGGTCAATAAATTTCCTTTTGACTTTTATGTATGCCCTGATTTGGGACCTGGTAAAATACTATTTTAGAAGAATAACAATGGAGCTTATAATCTAAAGATAGAAAGACAGAACAGAAAATAAAAGAAAAAGTTTGCAAGACAAGGACTGTAAGAAAAGAGAAGCAGAAAAATTAAAAAAAAATAGCTTAAAAACCTAGAATATAATCACATAAAGAAGATGAAAACACTTATCAAGGAGTGGATGGAAGTCAAATCACTCTTTCCTCCATATTTTATGCGGGTTTTTCATTTTCAAAATATTTATTATTATTATATTATTATTCCTCTTCTCTCTCTTTTTTCTCTTTCTCTCTCCTCTACATCTTTTCACCTCTTTTTAAAATCAAACTGTAAAACTTTCCTATATGGCATTAATAAAAAAATTTAAAAAGTCAGATGCAAATTTTCTACAGAATATATCCCAATTACAAATAGTGTTAGAAAACAGTGTAGTTCACACAATGGAAAGAAAATGGCAGAGAAATTGCTAGTTGTCTTTGAGAATAAAATTAGCAAATAATTCCAAGGGTGTGGTGGCTGGTGGATTCTATCTTGATGTTCTGTGTTTTAGGAATTTTGAAACAAGATACTACTCCAATTGAAATTCATGACTTGCATCTTTTGGATTCTATTACATTCTATCCCATTCCCCATAACTTTATGCTTGAAGCCCAAACATTAAGCTTGTGCATTGATCCATTTTAGCTATTTTCCTTCTGCCAATCTGGCTTTTTCAGCTTGGTCAGATAGCTGTAACAGCAATGGCCCAGCCAACATGCTTTCCTGTCCTTAACGGGATCAACTGGCAGCTGATCATGGCTCCTCCCCTCCCCCTTTGCAGGAACACGTAGCACATATAGAGGCTGCTGCCATGCGTTCCTCCCCCCACAGGGTTTCTCTGTGAGTCCTGCCTGTTGGACTAATCAGAATAGAAGAGTGACATGTCTTATGCAAGTTGTGTCTGTTTCCTTAAGCCAGTTGCTGAAACCCAGGCTCCCATGAAGGGAAGAAAGGAAAGGGTCCCAGGAATGGAAAGGAGAGCCTCACAAGTACCCCATAGCTGCCAGTGTGATGGATCTATCTGTATTTTTTGGGTGCAGACTGAAAAAGGATATCTGGCATGCAAAAACTGATATGGAGTTCTACTGGAATCCAGCCAGCAGAAAATGATTGAGGTTCAGCCAAAATGCATAAGCCTACCAAACACCACTCACTACTGCATCTGAAGAAATGGGTTTATATCTCTGGAACCCCATGATAAAATAAAAATCAGTTCAAATGGATCTACACCAAGCATGGGCAAAGTAAGGCCCATGGTCTGGACACAGCCCTATGAGAGCTTATGGCCAGCCCTTCTCATTTACCCTGTCCTCTGGGCATAAGAACATGGCTTCCCGCTGTGTCCTTATGCCAAAATGATGGGGAAGGAAGGCACATGGTGACTGGGAGCCCTCTAGAGCACTCTCAGCTGCCCCCTGTCTTGGCCTCCTCTCGGCATAAGGATGGGGTGAGGAGCCCTGTCCTTATGCCAGGAGGACATCCTGAGAAAGGCATGTGACGGCTGAGAGCCCTCCAGCGTTCTCTCAGCCACCATGTGTCTTGCCCTCCTCCTGGCATAAGGATGGGGCAGGTAGCCCTATTCTTCTGCTGAGAGGATAGCCTGAGAATGACCCACCCTCTTCTGGACTCACACCACCCCCTTTTGGCCGAGCCCGCAATGCAGCCTCAGGACAAAAAAAAATACCCAGGCCTAATCTACACTTTAGAATTAATGCAGTTTGATAGCACATTAACTGCCAATGCTCAATGCTATGGAATCATGACAGCTGTAGTTTTACAAGGCTTTTTAGCCTTCTCTGCCAAACAGTGATGTTGACTAACTAAACAACAACTCCCAAGCTTCCACAGCATTGAGCAATGACAATGAAAGTGATGTCTAACTGCATTAATTCTACAACAAAAACACCACATTGTGAAACACACACACACACACTTCCTTCCCCTCACATACACCTACATACCTGCCAAAATATTGTCATTAATTTTGCCAGGTTGTTTTTTTATTTTAAAAATGCCCTCATTTCTCAAAAATGCCTTGATTAATGAGAAATGATGTCACTTTTAATGTGTTGCTTCTAAGCTCTGTGGAGATATGAATCAAATCAACCTGAGATGCTTCATGCTGTTGTTTTTATATTCTTTTAGCTTGCTCTGTCACTTGGTTTTGCCTTTTATACACAAGGTTTTCCCTCCTAACCATCTGTCACTACACCTCCCAGATTAATTTTCCATGGTTTTGTCTTTTTACCATATAGTTGGTGATTATGAGCTAACTGCATTGGATGATATAATATTTAATCCATATGATAAATATAAACTGGGTGCTGTGAAATCCTATAAACTGACAGTATTGTTGGCTGTTATGTATGTTGTTCATGGGGAAAATGTTTGAAAGAAAACAGCAAGTGACTTAGCAGAAAGCATTAGATCCACAAAGAGCAACTGCTATGATATTTCATTTGGATTTAACAACACAGGCATATTTGATTAAGGTAGTTCTGTGGGAAACTAATGAAAAACACTTTTTGGTAATAAGAGCCTTTATTGGATGCTGTAATCTTCTCTGATATCGAAAAATCAGTATTTTCTTGCTGACTACAAACAAGACATAATAATATACAGAAAAATACACAGGTTAGCGTATGTTTCATACCATGAAACTTATCACAACATCTCATTTGCAGTAAATCTTCAAATATTAAAGGCTAAAGATATAAAATGTTATACATCATTGATGTCCCTGTATTCTTTTGTAGCTCCACAGTTCCCAAATCAACTGTATGTATATTGATAATCCTGATAATAATGCCAGCTTCATTCCAAAACTATGTAATGGGGAAAAATAATAAGAATGAGGGTTAGAAGACTCAACAAAAGAAAATGAAGACCAGCAATGAGATACATTTGCAATAAAGTTTTTGATGAATACTATCATTTTATGTGGAATTTAAAAGACAGCAGAAAGAAACCGAATTAGGGTTGAAGGACCCGCCTCATAACGAGTAAGGCCAATGGTCCATCCATCCTAACATTGCTGTTATTGGCTAACATTAGCAAGACGGCTAGAAACATGTTCCTGAAAAGATTATTCATTGCAACAGAACTAAAATCCATACTTGATGCCTTCATTGCATGTGTCCCAGAGATGGGAGCAAAATGTAGTAGCACATGATATTATTGAAGAATATCCCTTTCTCAAGGTGATGATGGGCAGGAAAGGTGAGATCTTAAACTGGGATGGGCAACTATATGGGGGATTTGAGACATCCACATGTCCTATGGCACACATACCTCCCTCCCACCCACCATGTATTCATGTTTGGCAGAGTTTGGTCTTTTTAAAATATAAAAAGAGGCACGGGGGAGGTGAAATTTATTTATTTATTTATGCTTCAAACTTCTATACCGCCACTCCCCGAGGGCTCGGAGCGGTTTACATAGTTTGACACATAACAAGAAAACAGCAGAATAGAGTGAAAAAGATTAATTACATAGTGACATGGGGGAAGGTATAGGGATACGAGACATAAGGACAATGACAAGACGCGGATCCGAGTAAACACAGAACCCGCATAGACTGACGTGCAGCCGGAGAGGCCGTCTAATGATGGCATCTGTCAAACAGTCGAAAGAAGGTAATTGTGGGGTTCCCGAAAAGTCAAGACGAATCTCTAGTCTAGACAGAGGGGCGTCATCTCTACCCTCTGGTCCCAGTGTCTCAAAGATAAGTCTCCTGCCTGTTGAAATGTCCTGTTTCCGGGGCTGGGGACTCACCAGAGAGTGCTCCCAGCACCTGGAGTTTGTGTTCCAGAAAGTCCTGGAATGGAACATCCTCTGTGTCCTTGATTTGAACACTCTAGGCTTCTTCCACCCTAGAGGTCCAATGGAGGTCTCTACCTAGGAGTTCTGTAGTTACGAAGGATCACTGGCCTGCTCCGATGCTGGATTACCTGGGAGGTTTCTTGGCGCTCCTCGGAGGGGGCGGAAGTTAGGTCTTGGGCACTCCTTTTCTTTCGGTGCCATTTTCGCCTCCTGGGTCAGTCACGTGGCTTCCGATCTTCAAAGGGTGAAGACATCTGGTTTGCTCCGGCATCTTCAGTAGACCCTCGCCCATCCAGATGCATAAGACGCCTAGAACATCTGCTCCCAGTAAGCCAAAAAGTAGATTTGTAGGTCTCTGGTGAGAAAAAGCTAACTAATTATGAAATATAATATTTGCTCATCAGTATTCTACTGCATTCATAAAGATGTCAATGTTGTAAATGCTTTATCTCATCCTCTTCATGTGTAATCCTGGGACCCAACCCATTCAGGTAATTTTGTTCTCATATAATTCTTTAAATAGAAAAGATGCACATACAAAAGGAGTATCTTTCTAGAGATAATTAAAGTTTCCCCAAAGAAATGCAAAACTCTGTTGTCAGTAATTGCTTGAATTTTCTATTACATTTTTTAAACAATCACAGAAACACAACTCTTTGTTAGTCCAAATTTCCCTCCCTCCCTAAGAATCAAAGAAAGATTGATCTAAACCAGACATAAGCACACTTCAACCCTCCAGATGTTTTGGACTTCAACTCCCAGAAATCCCAGCCAGCTTATTGGCTGTTAGGAATTGTGGGAATCCAAAACACCTGGAAGGCTGAAGTTTGCCCATGCCTGATCTAAACAGAAGAAAAGAACCATATTCAATACCCAAAAGTGAAAAGTCATAGCAGCGGAACCCTCAAGAGTTATATGCAGCTTATCTTGCACATAAAATAAAGAGGAAGAGGAAGCAAGTTCTGGATATCTACATTTGTTAATTAGCCTTTTTGTTTGAGTTCCTATGATACAGAGCTTTCTCCACACTGCGTGCCCTTACAAAAGAGAGATGGAAACATCCCAAAGTAGAAATAAGAGCCAGTGTAGTGTAAAGTTTGAACACTGAATGGTTCAAGTTCCCATTCAACCATGGACAAGACACATTCTCTTAGCCTCGGATTAAGGCAGTGAACCTCCCCTCAAATAAGTCTTGCCAAGAAAAACCTGAAATAGGTTCACCTTTCAGAATTGACTTAAAAGCAAACGGCAACATTGAAATAATTTTCTCTCATTACTGCTGTTGTCAGATACCGCCCAACTTTGCTGTTGACAGTCTTGTCCTCAAACCTGCCACTGCTTCTGGTCTTCAGGAATTTGAATATATGGTTAAAGTCTTCACTCCATTCAAAGTCAGTAGGAGCCTTGCTTCAAGTTTGTAATCTTCAATTAGTTTGATTTTAGGAAAGCTAGTCAGCCATCGACATAGATTAGTCTGATCTTAAATGAACTAACTGAACTAATCAAGCTAATTGAAGTAGAAGTTTCAGTTAATTTGAAATGTAAACTAAGTGCATAAATCAAAGATGAAGTTTGCCAAGGTCCTGGAAGGGTGTGAATTATCATTTGAGCATTTTCAGACCCAAAGTATCCAGCCATTAATTATTGCATATAGGCCTGACAGTCTAGAGCTCTGTGGACTTTGGAAGGTGGGAAAACAATCTTGTAGCCAGTCTTCCATATAAGGTGAAGCGTGGAATGGGGCAGAAAATGCACAGAATCAATTAATCCCTCTCCCCATGTGCAAAAGGAGAACCTTGTCTGGGCAAGAAATAATAATAATAATAATGAATTTGTTATCGTACTCTTCTTATAGCTCAAGATGAAGTACAACACAGTTAAAAGCAATGATTCCCCCCCTCCCAACTGTATTCAGAGGCTGTGGCCTCATCTAGACTGACCATTTAATGCAGTTCGAAGCTGGTTTCAAATTACAGTGGCCAGACAATAAGCTCTCACAAAAGCATGCATCAGTGCTCAGTGGTTTGTGTCATCACCATCCAGTTCTCAAACTGGATTTTCTATGTAAACAAGTGAAAACATTTTCTTCAATACCAGTTTGAAACTGCATTAAATGATCAGTGTAGATGGGGCCTGTGTGAACTTACATAACAGGCTATGTAATTGACATATTAATGAAAGAATATGGTATGAACATAGGGATTAAATGAATAGCATGCTTTGTTTGTTTGCTTGTTTCATAAGAAAGTGTGGTGCTAAGGATACAATGAACAAGTGGATACAGATAGTGTCCCTTATCGAAAAATCGGTTGAGATCCAGTATAATATATTGGTTGGAATGCTGAGCTAGAACTAGTAATATTCAAATTTGGATTTCTGTACAATTCATTTGGCTTATGATTTCACAGGAAGTTCTTTGACCAGTCACTCTAGCCTCGCAGCTTATGTTTATTTGTTTGGTTACGAACTTGTTCTCAGGCTGACATGTATTACAAAATCCAGAGTATAAATACAGTTCCTCCTTGATAAAATATTCACAGGCTCAGAAAACAGCAGCATTAATTTTAACACAGAGCAAGTTCTTAAGTTATAGCAGGCTTCAATAATAAAATAGCTTAATAAAAATAATTAAAACCATCACACATGATTTGGCTGCATGTTTATGCATAGTTTTAAGTACTCAAGAGAATAAAGAAGTATTTGCTTGGGATGGGGGAGATATTGATACAAGCACCCAGAGAGATTCAAAATGTTAACTTTTGTACACTACAACTGCCATTGGACAGTTGTTTCTCCAAAAGCAACTTTCCTAGGCTTTGAGGTCAAGGAGGCCTGTCTGGACAAAGTATCCCCATCTGAAGGTGCTGCTGTTGAAAAGACCTTCATACAAATTGGTACTCTCTGCATTCCATTATGTAATCATGAAAAGAGAAGTGTTACCTTGAATAAGCAGGATATAAATATAACAAATAAGCAAGTCGAGACATATTTTCCTTCTCCAGACAAATTTCGTAGTCATCAGCACCCAAAATATAAGATCACACTCATACCAGGCCTCCATCCATTTATCTTATTGTGACTCAGAGAAAACCAAATGATCTCCAATGGTCTGGCAACAATTGGGGAAAAAATAAAATGAATTTTCGTTCACTCTTTAGGCCTTGAGGAATTAAAATGTCCATACTGAGTGCACTCTCCCTATGAGTCATTTGTTAGTTACAGAGTTTTAAGGTACACCACATCTCCCTGGGAACAAGGCTTATGACTTATTATCCTGAAGAGTTAGCCACTCAGATCCATTATCTCGAGCTATGGAAAGACTGTTTTGCTGGCTTGGAAATAATTATGCTGAATATTCACCATTTTCTTGGAGGGTTAATTGGGGAAAATGAAATAGTGTTTTGTATAACAGCCGTTATTAAACTGAGAGTATGTTGCAGTTAAGAGTCTCATTTCAGATCAGCAAAATGATACTTTGTGCAGTCGTAGCTCTCAGCAGTGGGGTTTTGTCCTTTAATGATCTAGCTTCAAAAGGACAAGGGGAAAATGTTTAACAGACAACAGTGAACTTTACCATACAACATTTTTGCACTTAATCTTGGCCCAAGCCAGCTATGACTGCAAATGAGCTTCAATGTCCAACAAACAGCAACTCCTTCAGGCAATGACTTTTGATTGTTCTGCTCATGAGAGACTTTGGCTTATATGAGCAAAGAAACTTTAAATGTCCCCTGCTCCTACTAACCAGGGTGTTACTCTGGGTCAGGAATGAAATACCTCGGCAATGCAATGTGATAAATGCTGAGAATGACAAAATGGCAGATGAGTGTCCAATTGTGTTTAGATGCTCAGCAAAATGGAAAAAATGCAACCAGAGTTAATTGAGGTTGGAGACTGAAATGAAACCCACAGGTAACAAAGAACATGTGTATGGGGTTTTTTACTCAGAAAAATCTGTATTCTCTTCTCAAAGGAATAAAAATAGGGTACCTATGTGTCATTGCTGGTTGACCTATGATTTTGTGACTTGCATCTGAATGTGTGAGTGCAAGTCTTCTGAAAATCATTGTTTTGGTGCTTATTTTTGCAGACACAAAACCTCTGTCTGTCATATGTTATCTCCTTTTAAATGCAAAATTTAAGTGCAAAATGACATATTTTGCAATATATGCATATGCTTATTTTAAGGCAAATTTAACTTGCAACTTTCAGGGCTTTCTTCTGTAACAGTAACATACAAATAGAAGTGCAGGCATGTTTTGCAGAAAATTGAGATAATCAGTCACTTTTGTTCTTTTTTCCAGATGTCTCTACACAAAAACGGGGATAGTGCTGTAAAACACTCAAACAGTAAAGCAGGTTACAATACAATTATTTGAGGAGTGGTACTATTAGTAAAAGTCAATGATGCAACTCCGATATTGTCCTATGTGTGGCGTAAACAGAGTCTTGCTCACAAGGAGATGAATACTCCACAGCATTTTATCCACAGTCTCCAATCAGTGGAAATCCAGTTATATTTAAATATTGTCCCCGCATGGGGTCACTCCAATGCAGTGGGGACAGGTATAGTGGATCACCACCGTGTGAACAAAGGACCAAATCCGTTGTAATCAGTAGTAAATGAACTGATTACAACTTTTTTCCAGATGTCCCCACAACAAATGTGCAGAGCAAGTCACATTAATTGCAGTGCTCAATAGTCTTGTGCCTTTGGGAGGAACCTTGAGCCATTTCTTCCATCTGGATTTTGGAGGACCCATGGATCCATTTTGGTGCACCTCTCAAAAAAGGGAGAGGATTCGAATTGACATTTTTTGTCCGCAGCCAGAAAATGCCGCTAGATCTGGCCCATTGTTAGCAATGGGGGTGGGGGGCTTCATAGGCTCCCCTTCCCGTCATTTTTAGGGCTTTCAGAATTCAAATGGTTGGAGGATACATCTACCATTGCTGGCCCTCAAAGTTTCCTAATGTTTGGGTCATCCCCTGATCTTTAGGAATTTCTTTTCTTTTTAGAAATAAAATCTCCTTTAAAAATTCTAAAAAGGTATCCCCTCACTGCCACTACCCTGTAACTTCTCCAAGAGTAGCAGCAAAACACCATTCCATCCTGCGAAATGTCAAAGATGCACTTCCACATCACAAAGCCCACTGTTATTGGTGTTGATTTGCTGGTACAATTCTTATGAATACTAATACAGATGATGATGATAACCATAATATTTTATGTGCTGGTGGAGTTTGGAGTTAGAGAGAGAGAGAATGGGTTCTGTTGGCTTGGCAAAACTTCCACAGAAGCCCAAATCATATTATTATTAATAATAATGCTAACAATAGTAACAACAATCCTATCCTTTGTAATCTGCCTGCATTCTTAATTTCATTTAATAATAGTAATTTGGCTGTCACTGCCTAATAACAATAATAATTATTATTATAATCCATGCACCGCGTGATCCCAAATAGAGCAGTAGGTAGCCGCGACCAGCAGCCATGTGGTCTGGCTTGGTTGAAAAAAACATGGCAGCAGGGCCCTTGTTATTATGGGCATCCAAAGAAGTCAAAGAAGCCAAAGGCAAAACAAAACAAATCTGTACACAAGTCTAGTGTTCAATATAGGAGGGCTCAGTATGTTGAATAGACCAGCACTAGAAATATTACTTTGCTGGACTCATGGATTTCCTCAGCCAACACGGCTGAGTAACTTTTCCAGGCTCTAGTACAGAATCCAGGAATAATTCTATTTATTATCCAGAATATGTGCATTGAATAATTAACATAATCTATTTATTTTTCCCAATACAAGTGGCTGTTATATTTATTTATTTAGTTATTTCCATTTTCTGAACAGCCTAGATATATTAGAAGAATGCAAAAATGGCATTCTTGATAGATGCATACTGATCGTCTCATTCTTCATTGGTATTCAGTCAGGACATTCAGGAAAAAGAGCAGAAGATAAAATCTGAGACTCAATAAATAAATGTCTAAGTATCTGACTAAGAAGGGTCATTCCAGATCCTGAGAGAATGAACCGTGGTATGGCATTTATACACTTGTGTTTAAATTGTAGATTCTTGAGATATATTCTAATGAAAAACTCAAAACACTAGCCACAGTCAGGATCAGTTTAGTTTAGCTTCAGCTTACTCCTCAGAGTAAAAACACATCATAATAATTTTTAGCATTGATGCAGACATGCATGTACCCATCAATCAGTATGGATCCGCCACTCAATAACCATCACTCAGTGAGCTACAACTGAATGTGCAAACTGCTTCCATTAAAAAGACATGATGTTTGTTCAAGGTGTTGTGGGTGACAGATAAAAATCTGTTTGTGGATGATGACTATTTTACGCATCTGAATTGTATGGGTAGCCGTTGGATTCACTGAGTGATGAATATGCATGTGTAAAGCCACTCTTAAATGGCCAGAAAAGGAAAGTGAACAATCAAAGAATGCTCCGTTATTGTCCTGTGCATTGGTGAAACTAATTTCTGGCATTGATTGTTGGACAAAGTGAAAGACAGTATTGTCAGCTAAGGTGGACCTTTAATGAAGCTGTTTTTTATTATTTGGTTGTCATAAAGGAAGGGTTTTTAAAAAAAATAAAACACACACACACACACACAATATTCCATGTTAACTCCCCCCCCCCAAAAAAAACCTTTTCTCATTCATTTATGCACTGAACAACAGCCATTTTAGAGCCAAGCTTCACACCTCCACCAATGCGATTACTTAATTAGCTGTTATACAAGCAAAAATAATTGCTCCCTCCAAGGCTGAAGCCAATAGAAAGAGTACAAGAGTGAATAAAAAGGTTATGCTCCTCTATTTCCCCTCCACATACACTTTTTCCAATACAGGGAGGATGCTTGCCAGTTTATCCATTTGATTACTATTAGGATAGTTTCCTTAACAGAAGCCGCTCAGCCTTCTTAATATGAATAAAATGAAAAGTATCTGAAACACCTCAGAAAAATGTACCTGCTTTCTTTAATCTCAATTAACTGTGCAAGACTATGTGTTTCTTACTATCATTGTGTGCCTTGAAGTTTTTTTCCAACTTAAGGTGACCCTAAGATAGACCTATCACAGAGTTTTCTTGCAAGATTTGTTCAGAGTTTTCCATTGCCTTCATCTTAGAATGAGAGAGTGTAACTTGTCCAATATCAGGGTTTTCTTTTCTTTGGGGGGGGGGGCAGTCTACTATGGATTTGAATCCTGATCACTACAGCTGTAGCCCAATACCCAAACCACTGCAGCATGCTGGCTCTATCCAGAAGAAAGTCCCAATGAATTCCATTGTACTTATTTTTAGATAAATGTACTTTCCTGGGTACAAAATAAATACCCATCACTGTGATTTTTATTCAATAGGAATTTATTCCTAGCTTTTTATCTGTGGATTTCTAAGGCATTACCTCCTTGAAGATCTTCTATAGCATCATCTCTAGGAATCATGACAGCATGTAAACTGTCTTTGTAAGGAGTGGAGTAAGCAAACCTTGAGAAGGTTACTTTTTGGGGTTACAACTTACATAATTTTTCAAGGTTTATGGCTACTAGCCATAGTAATAAAGCAATTGTGGTAGTTGTTATTCAAAGCTTATGGTTTTTTCCAAGAAAAAATATTTATTCCTTTACATTCCAAAAAGCTATACTTTCTCTGAACTCAAAAGATTTTGGTTTGAGGAAATGGACAAGGGCTGAACCAATCCATCTTATTTATTTTTATTTGTTTTTTTATTAAGAGCATTTCTATCCCGTCCTTCTTGCCTCCGAGGGGGGACTCAGGATGGCTACCAACAGACAACATTCTGTGCCAAACAATACACAACATAAAATACATTTAACCTACATAAAAACAATTTGCCATTTCATGTAATCCTCTGAATAATCCATAGCTGTCAGTTCAATAGTCCATTAAAACCATCTTCAATCCATTGCCATCAACAAAAACAGTCTGTTAAAACCATCTATTGTGTGAATGCTTGAGCCCATAACCAGGGTTTTAGCTTTTTTTCGGATGGTCATGAGGGAGATGGCAGTTAGGGAGGGCATTCCACAGCCAAGGGACCACCACCAAGAAGGTCATGTCTTTATTTCCCACCACACGTGATTGTGATGGAGGCAGGACCGAGAGCAGGGTCTCTCCAGACAATCTTAAGGTCCTTGGGGGTTTGTAGAGGGAGATACGTTGAGACAGGTAAGCTGGGCCAGGGCCATTTAGGGTTTTATAGGTCAAGGCCAGCACTTGTGCTTGGAAGCTAATAGGCAGTCAGTGGAACTGGCATAATAGGGGAGTTGTATGCACAAGTTTTAACTGTGCAAAAGCTCCCTTGACCACCGCTGAAGCCTGGGGTTCCAGGCTCAGTAATGAGTTTAGGATCACTCCCAAATTGCAAACCTGCACCTTCGGGGGGGGGCAACCCCACCCAGCACAGGCTGTAACCCTATACCCTGTTTGGCATTCCGACTGACCAGGAGTACCTCTGTCTTGTCTGGAATAAGTTTCAATTTATTTGCTCTCATTCAGTCTGTTACAGCTGCCAAGCACCAGTTCAGGACATGAACAGCCTCCTTAGTAGCAGGTGAGAAGGAGTGAGAGATTTGGACATCATCTGCATACAGGTGACATCATAATCTGAAACTTCAGATGATCTCTCCCAGTGGCGTAATGTAAATGTTAAACAACATAGGGGACAGAGTTGAACCCTGCGGGACCCCACAATACAATAGCCGTGGGGCTGAGCAGGTGTTCCCTAGCAACACCATCTGGGAGCGACCCTCCAGGAAAGACTGGAGCCACCGTAAAACAGTGCCCCCAAGGCCCATTCTCACAAGACATCCTAGAAAGATACCGTGGTCAATGGTATCAAAGGCCGATGAGAAGTCCAGCAGAACCAACAGGGACACACTTCCCCTGTCCAGTTCCCGGAGTAGATCATCCACTAAGGTGAGTGACCAAGGATGTTTTGGTACCCTGTCCAGACTGTGCTGGATCTAAATAGTCCATGTCTTTCTAGAACCCTGGAGTTGCAAGGCCATCACACATTCCAGGACTTTGCCCCAAAAGGAAAGATTGCCCGATAGTCGACGAATTAAGTGGGGTCCAGTGATGGTTTCTTCAACAGCAGTTTTATAACAGCTTGTTTTAAGCTGGCTGGAATTTTGCCTTCCCGAAGGGAGGCATTAACCACCACCTTCACCCACTCTGCAACTCTGCCAACCCTCCCCCTGGCTTTTTAGAAACCAGGATGGGCAGGAGTCTAGGATTCATGTGGTTGCTCTCGCCCCTCCAAGAATCTTGTCTACATCCCTGAGCTGAACCAATTGAAATTAATCCATCAAAACCAGACAAGCAAGTTCTCGTGTTACATCTTTAGAGACTGCCATTAACATGGCATCAAAGCCTGAGCAGATCAAAGTGACTTTGTCCACAAAGAACTGAGCAAATGCTTCACAGCAGGCTTCTGAGTCGGCAGGGGACCAGTCCTCGGAGGTGGGGTTCAACAGCCCGATGACTACTCGGAACAGCTCAGCTGGACAGTTCTTTGCAGATGCAATATTGGCCACAAAGAAAGATTTCTTTGCAGCTTCAATTGCCACGGCATACACCTTTAGATAAAGGTGCAGCCGTGTTCAATTTGACTCATTAGGCCTTTTCCACCACATGCCCTCTAGTCTTCTCTTTGTTTACTTCATTGCTGCCAACTCCTTGTTGAACCAAGGGGAAAGTTTAGCTCAGTTACTTAAGAGGTGGCCATGAAGTCCTTAGCCATACCTGAAAGAGTGGTCTCTCCGTGGACATTGAAGTCCTCCAGCACTATTAGCTGCTGGGACTCCCAACACCAGGCCCGAGACCACCCCCACTAGCTCAGGTAGGGAGACTGTAGTGTAGCGGGGTGGACGGTACACTAACAGAATCCCTATTCTGTTGTGGTCTCTTATCCTCAGGTGGACACATTCAAACAAGGTTGACTGCAGGATGGGTCACTTAGTCAGGAAGATGGAGTCTTTATAGACCACTGCTACCCTGCCTCTCTACCCCCAGATCTTGGCTGGTGTTGCACGGAGAAACCTGGAGGGCAAAGCTGGCTGAGATTAACCCCCCCCCCCCAAGCCTCATCCAACCAGGTCTCCGTTATGCACACCAGGCCTGTCTGCTCATCCAGAATTAGATCCTGAATTCTTGATGTTTTCCTATTGACAGACCTGGCATTCAGCAGCACCACTCTTAATCTCTGGGGACCACCACCCTAGGTACTTAGTTTAGCCATGTCAGGAGCCCATTTTGGAATTTCAAATACTTTTTCTCAAATCAAAGGCCAAATTAATTGATCAGGTCTCCTTTTCACATATCTCCACTCCCCATTAACACCTCTATGGTGGATCCCAGACTATTGAACCCTCTCCCCTTTCCTCAAGGCTCCCTCCCCCGTCCTCATCCCCTGGTTCAGATGTCAATGTTTGAAGTGATAAATCTGGCATTGCTTTCCAATCTTCAAGCTCTATACGGTTCTGGCCCAGCTTACTTGTCCGAACACATCTGCCTCTATGTCCCATTTCGCAGTCTAAGATCATCTGGGGAGGCCCTGCTCTCGCTTCCGCCAGCATTGCAAATGTGGCTGGTGGGGACGAGAGACAGGGCCTTCTCGGCGGTGGCCCCTCGCCTATGGAACACACTCCCAAACAAAATAAGATCTACTCCATCTCTCCTCGCTTTTAGAAAAAAGCTAAAGTCGTGGTTCTGGGACCAGGCCTTTGGGCAGCAGATGTAAATTGTACCTTTGGATTTGACTGGATTGACATTTTGGACTTGACTGGACTGACAATGTGTTCTGCTTGATGACTTTAATTAATTATGGTTGCTTGTAGTGATTTTTAATGTAATGTTTTTAAATGTTTTAAATGCTTTTTAATGACATTGATTGCATGGTGTATTTTAAATTGTATTGTGGTGTTGCGGCCTGTAGTGCTGCGAATGTAAGCCGTGCTGAGTCCCCCTGCGGGGTTGAGAAGCTACGGGGTACAAATACCACAAATAAATAAATAAAATAAATTCACTTCCCCACTCATCCCAAGTTTTTATCCCTTCCAGCTTCCCCTCCTCTGCCCCCTATGCAATCATAAAGTGCAATAGCCACAATAAAATACAGAGGGCTAAGTAGCAGCATGGGTAAGGCCAATATAAGGTGCTAAAGGCCAATATAAAGTGCTAATGAGGGACGAGCCTTAAAGTGTGATAATAGATGTTAACAACAAGGACTAATAATAAATTACAGATTTAAGTCTTTAGGGAAAGTTCATCAATAAAGTGCCAGTGGATCAAGACTTTAAGTTGATATTCAAGATAGCATCAATAGAGGATATGGCAATGAATTTACAAATTCTAATGATGTCAACTTACTCTGAAGGTCCCTTCTCATTCCATATGGTGCTTCTAGCTGTTTTGTATATTTCATTTTTCTCTAAATGTTTTCCATTTTTTGTTTTACATACAAGATTTTGTGTGAAAAGAACTGTTTATGTCAATATATCCATTCTCATATACTCATCATGCTTATCCATGCACTTGGAGCATGTACGAAAAGAATGACCAAAACATCCAATAATGGGGGCTTCATCAATAGCGCTGTATGGAATACAATGACTACAGAGGTCATTTAATGAGATAAAGCATGATGTTTTATGAGGTAAACCCTATTGAACTTTAGATGTTGGGGAAAAGGAGGAAAACTAAATTATTAACCTTTCCACATATTATATGTTTAAGTACTCAAATGTCAATATCTATAAGACAGCAGCTATTTATTTCCAAGATAAATAATTTAATTGACAGATTTTATCCATGATTTTATAACTGAGCAACAGAAATCTAATGTCAGCCAACACAGTTTCATTTAGACTGAAAGGATTTTAGAAGGTATGCAGAAGGATATGTATCCAGATCGAAGGAAGTGAAAGCCTCCACCTATACACATTATTTCTTCAGAAACCAGTGTGAACCTCAAAACAACACAGGATTAGAACTACTTTCTTACACTGGAAATTTAGATGCTCAGATATGCAGAAAAGCTCTGAAACTTGCAAAAGTCACTTAGCAGATTTTTAGAACTGGAATGGAAACACAGCATACAAATCATTATAATCAATAAACAGATTGTTCTGATAATCTCTGGCCATTCCAATTGGAATTGATTTCATTCAGTTATCTGGAAACAGAGTCATGTGACCAAATGCAGTCAAGCACACAGAGATCAACTGTATAATTTAGAAATCAACACATTTTTTGAGAAGTGAAGATTTCAAACATAATTTGACTAATACATGCCATGTGCATTGAAAACCTCATACAATCAAAATGTACGTAATTATATTGAGTGGAAGAAAAAAGTATTCCTCCCCTTTCACCAAAAAAGATAGGTTTAGTATGAGAACATAACAGTACTCAACCCCTACCATAATGCAGCCTCAAGAGATATTAAATGTGAAGTGGCTCACTCAAGCCTTGCAGTACAACTTTCTCAGATTGGGTTCTTCAGTGTTCTCTATGAGGCTCTTTGGAATATTGTGATATTGCAGACGTTGTAACACCCCAACTTCCCTGACTATTAGCCAGATTAACTTACAGAGGGAGTTCATGGGAGTCACAGTCCAACAATTTCCAGAGTACCATACATTCCCCATTCCATCTGGAAGGAGAAAAAACTGTTAAGAAAGATTCAGAGCAAATCAAGTTGCTATTCTACAGTTTGACATTTACACGCCATTGCCATCATACCTGTAGAAAATTTCAGTATAATCTAAAAGTACATGTGAAATCATGTATCACCAGCCTTTGTCACTGTTCAAAAATATAACTATGTAGTGATAAGTGCAGTATTTGTTTCAGTTCTCCTGATAATATAACAATTTTGCCCTTTATTTTTGCATTTTATACCTTCAAACTGCACTGTGTCATTTTATCCTAGTTTTTAATAAAGATCTCAGCTATATAATAGCTTGCCTGAAATAAAAGAAACCGTACACAGTCTGCCATCAATTCAATAAGTGCATTTTTAGATGAATGTATATATATTTATCTGGGGAGAAAAAAAACAATATGCTGAGTTTTGCTGCGTGTATCATTGTGTATAATCCGACATAGCCTGGTATCTTAGTGCTATTCTTTTCTTTATGTTGTATCAAAAATCAAGCATTCTCTGAGAATGAGGTGTTAATCTAGAATGTAGCATGCATACACACACTCTCTCTCACACATGTTTATGAAGTCTTATCATCCTTTATCTAGAATTCCAAAATGTGAAATACTCCAATTTTCAAAATTGTGCACATGGATGGCTGGGATAGTGATAGCTTTGCTTTCTGGTAATATATAAATATTGTTTTATGCACATTTTAAAATATTGTATAAAATTACCTTTAGGCTATGTTTATAGGATGTATATGAAACATAAATGAATTTTGTGTTTAGACTTGTGCCTAATTTCCAAGATGGGTATTCCAAAATCTAAAAATTCAAAACACTCCTGGTCCCTAATATTTTGGATAAAGGATACTTCACTTGTATATCTGTGTATTTGTGTGTGCACTTGTGCTTTCTTCCTTCCTCCTTCCCCCTCCATGCAACTCTCACACACACGAAAATAGAGTCAGTGTTCAGCTATTTTTCAAGCTTTGTGCCCCTCACTTTGCCTTTATCTGTCTGAAAAAGAAGATCTGCCTGCAGCACTGAGGGCTTCTCTACATTCAGGAAGGAAGGCAGTGATTCCCTTCACCACCACCTCTAACATCATTCAAGAGGTCTATATCAATGCCGGCTTGTCATTGCAATTTGTCACTCATTTTTGGTGCCCATATATCAGTAAAGCCTCCTTCCTCTAGGCTAGTGCTACAGGCACTCAGTTGCAGCCTGGAAAACAAAAACTCTCTCATATGTAATAAATGGAGAGTACCATCACTAATGGCTAAGAAAGACGATTTTTGTAAGCTCCGTCAGGCAGCCTCACAGACTAGCAGCCTAGTTTTGAAAATAAAAAGGGGGGAGGATCAAAAGCTAGAGAAGCTGGCCTATAGATAATTGCTGTGCCCAACATCAAAATAGTGGCCAAAACGGAAGGTTAAGGAGCATTTTTGGTGACCAAGATATTTCAAAATACCAGTGATAACAAACGTGCTGGACTCTGTCCTTTTTATTTTCTTCCACGTGTATTACAATGCTCTTGAAAGAGAGCAAGAATCAAAAGATGGGAATGAATCAGACCAAAGGCCCATCTAGTTCAACATTTTTTCCCCATAGCGGCCAACCTGGTGCATCTTAATGCCACAAGTGGGACATGAGTAGCACTATTATTCATTTTTATATTTATTTATATACTCCTTTTTTCTTTACAAGAGTCTCAAATCTGTGAACAAGAGACTAAGGGTGGATTTTGGCAGCATACGCCAGCTCTGCTCTACTTCCCCCCCTACAGAGCCCACCGGCTCCCATCAAATGACACCAGGGGAGAGAGAGCATGGAATATAAATAAAGTTTCAAATTATTGTTGTTGTTGTTATTGCAGTTCACCTACCTGGAAAGCATAATCTCTTCAGACACCAAGATTGTTAAAGAGATAGATCACAGATTAGCAAAGGCATATAGTGCATTCGGAAGGCTTCACAAAAGAGTCTGGAGCAACAAGCACCTGAGGCAAAGCACCAAAATAAGTATGTACAAAGCTATCATACTGTCTATTCTCCTTTACGGGTCTGAAACATGGGTCACCTATCGCCAACACCTACGACTCCTCGAATGCTTTCATCAGTGCTGTCTTCACTCAATCCTAAATGTACACTGGACTGACTATGTGATGAATGTTGCTGTCCTTGAGCAAACAGGAATCGCCAGCTTTGAGGCCATGCTATTGAAAACACAGCTGCGCTGGGCAGGGCACATCTCTAGGATGGAGGGCCACCACCTCCCAAAGATAGTACTCAATGGTGAATTCGCCACAGGTCAGCGCAAGAGAGGTGCCCCCAAACAGAGATATAAGGACTCCCTGAAACATCATATCAGGCTCGGCCAGATTGATCACCAAAAATGGTCCACCCTGGCCTCACATCGGGAGGCATGGAGACGCGCTATTGATAGTGCTGTGGCCTCTTTCGAGAAGACACACCAAACGGGTCTTGAAGAGAAATGACAACACAGAAAGAACCGCAACTTAGAAACAACATCACCCAAGGAGACTTTCTGCTGTGCTTTCTGCAACCTGATTTGCCTATCTCAGATTGGCCATTTTAGTAATCAACGCGCTTGTAAAAAGCGTGGGATGAGTCCTTCCTAAAAATCTTCATTTGCGAAGTAATGCCCAGAGAGACAGTGATTATTATTAAGTAGGGCCAAGCAGCACATGCTGCCACCATGGCAACAAAGGAGGTTTCCTGTCTTGCCATTGAAATCCATGGGGGAAGTCACACAATTAACACTAATAATAATAATAATATTATAAACTTTATTTATACCCCGCCACCATCTCCCGCAAAGGGGACTCAGAGTGGCTCACATGAGGCCAAGACCAAACAGAAATTACAATAATAATAATAATAATAATAATAACCCAAAAGCAACATCACAGTAAAATACATAACATATATGAATACAATGAGCAATATACAAGTACAATATCCACAGTCACAATGACAATGGGCAGGCCACATGTGCAAAAAAATTGTTAAAACTCAGGGTGAGATAAAAAGAGCAGATTATTTGTGAGGGAGAACTCATGGGTTGTAAAAACAGGCCTCCGCACAAGGGAGGGAGGTGTACCTCCTCCCATGGGATTGCCCTCAATTGGAGCTGGGTCATGTGGGTGTGGGGCACCAGGTCCCCCCCCCAATGATGTGCAACATTTCTAGCAGCGATGTGACGAAGAATCTCTTCGCATGGTGCATTTTTGCCCCATTTTGCTGTTTTTAATCATGGAAAGAATGGGGCCTACCATGCCCCACCACATGACACATGGCAGGCCCTGCCCACATTCCTCCCAAAGTAGAGGAGAACCACCGAAATTTCTCCTTGTGATGTCAGAAAGGGCGGTGGGACAGTACACATTGCTGTCCTTTCTGTCATCTGATGCCACCTGATGCCAAAGCACCCCCTCCTGTCCCCTCCATGTGATGAGGGGAGGAGGGAGAGCATGCAAGGCTCCATAATGTATATCCCCATCATGTCCAGGATCAGGCCAGGATTACCCATAAGGCCAAACTCGGCCATGGCCTAGGAGTCCAAGCCAGGGGGTGCAGATCACAGACCAAAAAATAAAAATGTTGAAACAAATAAAAATGCAATGTGCATAGAGATGAGGAAGGAAGGATACCGGAGGTCCTCCTTTTCAGTGGCGCCCTGCCCCTTCCTGAATACCAGCTCCTGCCTCTGCTATTGTTGTGCAAACGGCGTATGTGCAGGGGCTCTCGACAGTGGTGTCGACGTCAACAGGAGGAACAATTAACTCCCTCGATGCTGACAGCATCCACTTGCTGGCTCCTTCAGTGCAAGTACAGGAAACTCCATTGCGCAGTCTGTGCATGCCCTAACACCATGAAATCTGGTATTCCTCCTCCAACACAAGGAGGCGATTCCTCCTTACTGGAGAGAGAAGCGCAACTGCTGGCTACGGTACAGTACAGGAGAGAAGCCTAACACGACAAGCCCTGGTATCGGGGAGAAGCGCGGCATCGGTACATCTGCTGACTACAACGCATGCGCAATCCCCGATACCAGGTAGGAGCCAAGTGCCTCAAGCCCTGGCATCGGGGAGGAGACTCCTCCCCCCATGCTTGCATCCATAGTGCCTGCTGAGAGGGAAACTCTTTGTGGCGGACCTAGTGGGGCCACACCAGGAGAGCTGGATGCGGGGCCCTAAGGGGGACGAGCGAATGAAAGGATGTGTGTGTGTGGGGAGTGCGGTAGAGGTTGGCTTAAAGGGGGCGTAATTCCAAAGTGTGGCCTAGGGTGCAAAAAGGTGTTAATCCGAGCCTGTCCAGGATGACTACCAGCCATCATGGAGGATACGTAACTGTCACAAGTTCCTAACCCTAGATTACTCATCCATAACTAAATGATAATACAAGTAAATTATTCCTTATCCAAAATGTATAGGATCAGGATTGCTCTGTACTTTAGTTTTTGGTGGACTTTGGAACACTTATATCTAAATAATGAGATATCTTAGAGATGGGATCCAAGTCAAAACACAAACCTCACTTATGTTTCATATACACCTCATGCATATAGTCTGAAGGTAATTTTATTCAAAATATTTTTAGTAATTTTGTGCATGGAACAAAATCTATGTACAGTGAACCATTGGAAAACAAATGTGTCACTATCTCAGCTCATCCATGTAGACAATTTTGGAATTTGGAGTATTTGGGATTTCTGGATAACAAATACACAACCTGTATCATCATCACCATCTTTTAGTAGACAAGACCATTGTTGTTCTCCACTTTAGCATCTATTAATTATCCTCTCTCTTTAGGATATAAGCCTCTGAGCCGTGCTCCCATGGAAACCTTTCAAATTAAATAGAAGTTGTGATTTCATACCTTGCATTGCTTTTTGCTAGCCATTATAAAAATAAGTTTGATGTTTTCTCTGATCAAACACACAGGTACATATTCTATTGCCACTTATTTAGAGCATATGATGTTAGCCCTGGCCATTTTCACTACAGTAGCTTTTTAAAAAAAATGGCTTGCAGGAAGATCCATTAGCAATAACAAAAGCAAATCCAAAGCAATAGTTAAAAGCAGTGTGAGTGTGTGCATGGAAAGGGAGGAGGGGAGAGAATGTAACTTATTTTATCTTATCTCCCCTCCTTTCAATCCCAGTGCTTCAGGGCATAAGCTGATTGCCAGCTGAGGCAGTGGGGGAAAATTCCTCATTGTATAGTACTACATAATTAGATGAATTGGGGGTGGGTGGGTGTAGGATTTGTCTGAAATCGCCCGCATTAGCCACTGTCATAGAAAGGAGGAGGAAGCTGGATTAGATGCATCATTAGTTTGGCCTGGCTGTGTGTCCGCCATGGCACAGTTTCTGAATAACAAGGTACTATTGGGCATGTATGTGTAATTATAACAAGGGTCTGCCTGTCAAGCTGGCTTTACCTAGCTAACAAAAATAAGTTAGTATATAAATAAATCAGGTGATTTGGTTTTGTTTAGGGCTGCATTTTAAAGCAAAAAAAAGGGGGGGGGGGCTGGCTTACTGCCTTAAAAGGATAGGATTTAAAATTCTTTTTTAAAAGAAAGAATGGTATGATTCCTTGCAGAAAGCACTGTGCCAAGAGAGCACAGGTTTGCTCAGCAACCACTCACTACATTGTCCTAAGCAGGAAGTAGTTCACATTAAAATCCCAGTCCTTCAGCCCTATGTTGCCGTCCTTATATGATGCCATGCTTCAAAGATTTTTTTCTTTTTTTTTCATGTTGACTGCTATTATACTTCAAAAATTGTTTTGTGTGCTCTGGTTACTTACAAGGCATGTTCCACTCCAGTTCGATAGAGCGCTCTTTTGATTCACCAGAATATAACCAGCCACGATCCTTTTCATTTTTGTTTTTGTTTTGGCGAGGCCATTCAGCCAAGCTTTACAGGAAATGCTCCCGTTTGTGTGGTTGCCAGAGGTACTTAAAGCAACATACTAGGGAAAGACGCTGACAAATAAACTGGTGACGTTAAATTACATTGTTATTATGGGCCACTCGTGGTAGGAATAGAAATATTGGAGAAGTTATATTTGTCCTTTTCTATAAGATGAATGGGTGGCTTGTACGTCAGATTGCATCGATGCAGAATGATTTCAATAGGCAGTCATGTTAGTGGAACAGCATTTTGTCCAGACATTAAAGGACCTATGAAGGATGTTGGACCCTATTCCCAAAAAGATTCAGCATTCCTCGAACGTTCAGAATAGAGCCTGTAGTGGATTCATCATTGCATTTATAAGCCACCAAGTGCCACTTTTGGTAGTAAATTGAGGCTGGGAAACTGCCATTGCAGCCGGACTGTCACATTTGATAATGGTCCCTATTGCATGATGCCATGTGTATCCCACTACTGATCGGCCTCCTCCCCCAGCCCCTGGTCATTCTCCTGTCCCTAACTATTGGGGCTGTGTGATCAATAAAAAAAGGTTTAAAAACTCATTACAAAATTAGGGGGTGTTGGCGTTTCATTTCTAAAGTGTTTCTAAAGCATTGTTAGTGAAAATTTAGTTACTGTAACAAGAGTATGAAATTTTGTTACTTTTTCATTATAGTAATTGCATACGTGGGGAAACTTCAGTGGCTCCTTGCTCCCTCATCTTTACAACTATTGGGGTGAAGCATGCTACAATGGTAGAACACATTTTCCATGTTAGCCCATCAAGTTTTTGGAATATAGAGCTGCTCTTAGGAATTTTGATTGAACGCATTGTAGTGGGACATAATTTGAAAAGAGTCCAAGCTGGGCTCCATACAGCATTTTGTGCAATTGGTTTAGCTTTGAAAAGTTTAAGTGCCGCTGGTTTAAAGTGATCTCCTCCCATCTTGAGGTATCTTCAGATGGCGGATAAGCTTTTTTGCACTGTCTCTGCTGCATACTCTGCATGGGCTTTCTTGCTGATAGTGCAATAGAGAATTACTCCCAGGTATTTGAAACTTAAAACCTGCTCAATTTTGTTTCTATCTATTCTCCAATTGTGCTTTTTGGGTCATTTAGTGAACATCATAATTTTGGTTTTCTGAAAATTGAGATACAGCTGTTCTGCCTCGGAGTAATTAGTTAATGCGATCAGGGCTCTTTTCAGTCCAATTTGAGTTCTAGAAAGAAGAACTGCATCATCTACCTAAACCAGGATGGATAGGTGCCTTCCTGCTAGTTTTGGAGGGTGGAAGTCCAAGTTGTATAGATGCTCCACCATGGAGTTGATATACAAATTGAATAATGATGGGGCCAAAATGTACTCTTGCTTGACGCCTTTCTCGGTTTCTACTGCTTTGATAAGATGGCCCTGGGGACAGCATCTTACTTTCAGAGTAGTTTCTTCATTGAGTGTTTGTGTTAGTTGCAGGAGTCATATGTCTATTGAGGTGGACTCAAGTTTTTCCCATAGCTTGGTATGGAAGATGGAATCAAAAGTTGCTCTGAAGTCTATAAATGCAGCATAGAGAGGTGATGTCCTGTAGTAGGAATATTTTTCTATGAGATGTTGCAATACTATGCATTGGTTGATGGTAGATCGTCCTTTCCTGAACCGGCTTGCTCCTCCGCAAGTATGTTTTCTTGGTCCATCCTGTCCAGCACTTTCCATTGAAGGTGCCTTGCATATATTTTGCTTATGGCAGGGCTGTCCAACTTCTACCGGGCCCAGGGCCGGAATCCTGGTCACTGATGACCTGGGGGGCCGAAGGCTCCGCCCCCTTCCCAGGTCCGCCCCCTTCCTGGCTCCGCCCCTCCTTGCCCCCGGCTCCGCCCCCTAATAAAAATACAATTAAATATAATTATAACAGAAAGGTGGATGGTTGGATATTTAATATTATATCCCCAGAACAAAATTATATTAATGAAGCAATCCATTTAATATTATATCCCCCAGAACATTTGGGAGTTGTAGTTGCTGGGATTGGTAGTTTGCCTACAATCAAAGAGCATTCTAAACCCCACCAATGATGGAATTACCAATCTTGGCACACAGAACTCCCATGACCAACAGGAAATACTGGAAGGCTTTGGTGGGCATTGACATTGAGTTGTGGAGTTGTAGTTCACCTCCATCCAGAGAGCACTGTGGACTCAAATAATGATGGATCTCTGGACCAAACTTGGCATGAATACTCAATATACCCAAAGGTGAACACTGGTGGATTTGGGGGAAAATAGACCTTGACATTTGGGAGTTGTAGTTGCTGGGATTGGTAGTTCACCTACAATCAAAGAGCATTCTAAACCCCACCAATGATGGAATTAACCAATCTTGGCACACAGAACTCCCATGACCAAGAAAAAATACTGGAAGGCTTTGGTGGGCATTTACCTTGAGTTGTGGAGTTGTAGTTCACCTCCATCCAGAGAGCACTCTGGATTCGGGCCCAGCGAAGCAGGAAGTAAGGCAGCAGCGGCGGGCAGGGAGCCGGAGGGAGGCCGAGGGGGGAGGAAGGAGCTGCGGGGAGCCGTTCTCCCAGTTGGCGGCTCTGCCCAGCTTGGCGAAGCCGCGGCCCGGGAGAAAGGCTCCCCCGAAGGGCCTGTCCTTTCGGGGGAGCCGTTCTCCCGGTTGGCGGCTCTGCCCAGCTTGGCAAAGCCGCGGCCCGGGAGAAAGGCTCCCGAAGGGCCTGTCCTTTCGAGGAGCCGTTCTCCCGGTTGGCGGCTCTGCCCAGTTTGGCGGCTCCGCGGCCCGGGAGAAAGGCTCCCCCGAAGGGCCTGTCTTTTCGGGGGAGCCGTTCTCCCGGTTGGCGGCTCTGCCCAGCTTGGCGAAGCCGCGGCCTGGGAGAAAGGCTCCCCTGAAGGGACAGGCCCTGCCTAGGAGCTCGGTTTGGCCGACTCGCGTCTCCCGCCGGGCTTGGCGGAAGACGCGAGCCGGCCCAACTCGGCTCCCACGCAGGCCCCAGGAGGAAAACCCGCTGTCTTCGCCGAAGCCGGGGCCGCAATTGGTATCGCGGCCCGGGCTCCGGGGGCCTCCGCGACACCAACTGAGCCCCAGCTTTGGCGATGACGACTGGCCTCTCCCCTCCTTTTAGGTCTTCAGTAGCCAGCGCCGCCGCCAGCCATTACCCGGCAGAGGCGCTGGCTCCTGACGACCTAAAAGAAGGAGAGAGGCCCGTTGTCCTCGCCAGAGCCAGGGCCCCGATTGCTGCCGCGGAGGCTTCCGGAGGCTGGGCAGCGAAACCACCTGAGGCCCCGGCTTCGGCGAAGATAGCGGGCTTTCCTCCCCCGCAAGCAGCAGGAGGGGGAGGAAAGGGGGGGGAGAGAGGTTTTCTCGCGGCATAGCGGGAGGTCGCGCACGGCACAGAAGGGAGGGGGGGCGCCGAAAAGGAGGAGGAGCTAGCTCTCTTCCTCCTCCCTGCCCCCTCCCCTCCCCCCGGCCGCCATTTTTTTTAAAAAAATTTGAAATGGCGGCTGAGGGCATAGGTGGGGCCGTGTCCAACAGGCTACGGGGCCGGATCCGGCCCCGGGGCCGCCAGTTGGACAGCCCTGGCTTATGGCATTGAAGATACTGGTGGGTCTAGTTTGCAGGGTCATCCTGCTTCCCTTTCTTTTTATATATGGGGAAAATAATTGCCAGCCCCCAGTCCTTTGGTATTTGTCCATATTTGTCTATGCAGGTAAACAATGATGCTAGGATGGTGGACTAGAAGTCCAGATTGTTCTTAATGACCTCAGGAGGGATCAAATCTTCTCCTGGTGACTTTCTTGGTTTTAATAGAGCTATAAGACTTTTAATTTCCAAAGCTGTCACTGGAGGCTACATGGGGAGATTTCCCATTGATGAAATTGGGCAGGCATTTCAAACCACAATATCCGACGAGGTATCCCTGTAAAGTTCCTGAAAATGTGCTTCCCAGATTGCTGGGGTATTTGAGGGTCGAGGAAGGGTCGATCCCAACTTTGAATATTAGATGTGGTACGCCAAAAGGTTTCATCTTTTGCCTTGACCTGCCTTGGAATAAATGGTCCCTTTTACTTCTGTGCTGGCATGTTAGTGATAAAATGATTTCAGGAGGTGGGATTCTCCCCATTACTATTTCCCAAGCTTGCCATTTTCCATTTATTTCATATTTCTGTGTATTTCATATTTTGTCATACTTACATTTGCCTTTTTTATTTCTGGAAGTTGGAAGTGCACAATTGTGCTAAAAATAATAAACAAATAATGAACAGTGGTGATCCAGTAAACAAGGTTATGGGGGGAATGTATCATTGTGGGACCACAAAATGGCACCTGGATTAAACCTAGATGTAGTATCAGGGCTGTTCCAGATGTGGGCCCAATTAGATTTAAAATGTGGGCCCAATCGAGGGCCAAAGAGCCTCCCCCCTCTCCTGGCACCAGGAGTGTGCAGGGAGGGCTATAATGGTGGCCAGGTAAGTTAAAAAAAACTTTGTAAGGGTTCTTTTGAGGGGGAGGATTTTGGGTGGTTGCATTTTGTGAGTCCATGCACCTTCCCCGAACACTCGTGTTTTCCTGGGGGGGGGGGTTGTCCAGGTGCCCTGTCGAACCTTCCAGCAGAGCAACCAGAGACAACCCCCCTGCCAGAAAAGCCTTTTAAAAGAAAATAACTCACCAGGCCACCATTCCCCTTTTCCTCCTCCCCGCCTTCTCCTGACATGCCAGGAGAGCTCTGAAGAAGAGGGAATGGCAACTGGGTGAGTTATTTTATTTTTAAAGACTTTAAAAGGGTATTTTGGGAGTAGGTTGGGGGCTATTTGGGGGTTTGGGGCTCCAGGAGCCCAAAAATCCCGAGACAGCTGTGAGGAGTGGGACCAGAAGTCATGCAATGTGATTCCTGGGCTCAATCCACATAGCACCCACAGCTGGAAAAACTGGGTCTTTTCAGGTGTCAAATTACTTCAGGAAAAAGCAAGGATTTCCTGCTTTGTCCTGACGGAATTTGTTTTTGCCCGAGATGTTGTTTGTACACCCCAGGTGAAAACATGGGAGGGCACATATATTTTAGGCACTTTGTGGATGCCCCCTGAATTCAATTAGAAAGGTGTATTTATCCCTGATCATTTATTGACTTATTAGTCATAGGGTAATGTAGTGTGTGGGTATGTATTCATGTAGCTTTATACCCCCTTTTTACCAATATTTTTCTCCAGAAAGTATTTGTTGAATTGCTGTGATATCTCCCTCTCCCCCCCCCTCCCACCCCCATCTCTCATTCTTCTTCCTTTCTTTTTGTCTGATAGCTTCCCCCACTCTTCAATTCCTATGAAGGGGACATCTGAAACAAAGACTTTGGAGAGAAATAAAGGCCATAGTTATATCCATAACTGGGAAAGTGTAGACATGTTCAGCAAGATGAAAGCAGTTGCATGGTTGGGTCATGACCAATCAATGGCTATTTAAATCAATGGTGATGTTGCATCCAGTTGCGCTTTGGCAGCCATTCTATATTCTGGCAAAACATTACATAATGAGACACTAGATATACCTCCTTGTACAATGTTGTGAAAAGCATTTATAGTGTAACAGAATACACGCTAGCATTAAGGACTATCCACAGTATCCCACTTCTTTGCAAAGGTAAAGGCTATGGGATGGTACAAGCAAAGAGAAGCATCGGCACACTTTTTTTTGCTTCCAGCCAAGAAACAGGCTATTGCTGGTCCATGATATTGATTCCCATGTGCTTAACATCAAGCTATCTCATGGTGAATAAGTACTGTACTTATTCCATTAAGATCAAAGCTCTAATTTCCCTTTTCCACACTCACTGTTGACAATGGGGAGGATATTCTGGTATCAAATACAGATTAGACACAAGTACATACCATGAAAAAGAGCATTCAGCAACTTTTCAGAAACCCACCATTTAAATGTGAAAAATAACCTTCTGAAAAAAAATCCAAAATCAGCACATTTTGTAGCTCAGCCAAAGGGCAGCACTCGTTTTATACATGCATTTTGTTATATTTAAAATGCAAATCATTTTCAAGAGTGAAAGAACAAAATCCCTTTGTTGGGAGAGGATTTTACATCTCCTTTCACCTCTAGCATTAAAAACGTTGTAACAGCATTCAGGTGCTTTTCCTTTTACATTCAGACTGCTTCTATCCCTCTCCATATGTAGGCTAATTCCACATTATTTAATTATAATGGAAAAGTAGCACATGTATAGAATTCTACAGACATACAAAAAGTGATACAACATTGTTCTATCACTTTTTGGCACACTCATCCATGTTTTGAGTATTCCTATTAAAGGAGAATCATCTAGGTCTCCAAATGTTTGTGACTTTCCAACCAAAGCCAGCTGAAAAATGGCCCGTCTCTGGTCTAATTTATCGGGCTCTGATCCTTTTAGCATCCTGAGCTGTGCCAGTTTTTCCTTCATGAATGTAATGGAAGTTCTCCAGTTTCTCTCCCTCTCTTTTAGTCTAAATTAAGAGTAGATAATTTGGTGTTCCCCATAATTTTGGAATCTTATCAATGAGATGTTTTGAGTTGTAGGTAAAAACATATGGAGGACATGAGGCTTGGTGTAATCAAGTCTTTTGCTCTAAATCAGGGCTTTTTATAGACTAGAAAATACATACTGCATAGCAGCCTGGAATGTGGCCATCATGAAGGTTTATTTATACCTAAATAGATCTTTACCTGATCTTCCTTCACTGTTGAATATGTCAGACTTTTTGTTCCTTCTCCCACTTTGCCTTTCTTTACTTGTCATCTTATTCTCCTGTCAGCCCCCTGGTTCTTTCCCTTCTTTCTTTCAGTCCTATTCAGCTGCACAGCATCTGCAGAGCATGTTGCCATTGAAATGATGGGAAAGTGTAGGGAAACTTAGCCTAGAGATGAATCAGCCTCTGCATAATAAAGAGTCTATTTTTCTTTTGTTGTTTGCCCCCAAATCTTGGAGAATCCTTGCCTGTTTCCATTCCATGAGTTTCCAGGTAGTAGCTGTGCTGGATGTGGCTCACCTCTACACACCCACATTTTTTCTTGATCTTTTCTTTGTAAGGCTGTTAAGCAAAGCAGTCTTTGCTGCTTCCCTCCCTATGAGGTGTGTTTCTGGGTAGGCAGCCAAGTATGTATGAGAAGAGAGAGAAGAATGTAATCATCCTGGATGTCACAAAGGCCCATGCAAACAGGAGTATGAAAGGTAGCCCCGACCCCACTCATGGTGGGTAATTCAGAATAGGGAAATGTCAGGGGAAGCATTAAATGATACTTCAACCCACAACTTACTCATCAGGAAATGTAACTGGTAGTGAGAAACACTGCTGGACTACTGCTTCTGTAGTTCCACCACTGCTTGAAAGGGGGTGTTTAAAGAAAAATGTGATACTCTCCTATTGTACCATGGTAAGCCACCCATTGTCTCTCAACAATAATGGGATTCCTGCCCAACACCATATGCAATAAAATGACTGACAAGCAAGGCCGAGCACAGCCTGAGGAGGGACACAAGGACCCTCACACGCACACATACACACAACACAAGATAGAACAACGGAATGCTACCACTGTATGTTATATATTCCTTTGCTGCCACCAATTATTAACTATTAAGGGTTTCTTTTGCTGCCACTTCTAATTGATTCATAGACCACCTCCTTCACTAGAAGGCTCAAAAAGGCACACAAACTCTTCAGGTGAAATAAAACAAGAAGATGCTGTTTATTTTCTTCTTGGACAATAAAGATGAGTAGTTACTTCTACAGAGAAAGGTTTTATATCATGAGTTTCTTAAAACAATGTTACACACAGAAATAGAAACAGGTTGTTTTAAACTTTTTGAGTCATCTTTCCACACCAGCACTCTAAAACTACAGAGGATCACTAATACTTCTTCTCTTTCTCCATGAAGGCTTTAATTATTAGTTATCAAAGTGGTATCTTTCTAATGAACAGTTCCCAAACCCTTCCTTCTCCTTCAAATCTCCTAACTAACTATTCTTTCTAAGTAACTCCCTCCAATTTCATCAGCCAATCAGACTGCACTTTACAGATATGAAGCTGCCTGAGCTCTCCCCCACCCTGCCCCTTGCTCTCCTTCGTTGTTTCAAGCCAGACCTGTTTCTGCCTGTACACCAACCTTGTAAGGTAAAATAATCTGCTTACTAACTTCTGAGACTATTTTCATTTTAAACTCCCAGTGATGAATATTGCTGAATATTTTGGTTTTGCATTATTTGAAACTCCTTTCTCATAGAGACTTTGTCCACTTTGGTGGTAGTGGTCCCATCTACACTGACATATATGATCAGTGTAAATGATGCCAGAGGCATATAAGAAACACATTTGGGTTTTAATCCCAATTTTAAAGAAGCTATCCATTATGCTGAATTCTACCCCCAAACATGAGTCTATCTGACCATTTCAAACTGCATTATATGACAGCGTAGATGAGGCCAATGGCATATAAGGATCTCATCTGGGTTTTAATCCCAACTTTAGCTATCCCATGTGTTGAACTCTACCCCCTAAAATACAGAACATTTATTTATTATTTATTATTCCTTCTTGTATTCCGCTCCTCCCAGCAGGCTCGGGGCGGATAACATTATAAAACCGGCTGACATGTAGCATTCATGTCGCCGTACAATAAAACAGCATAAAACAACATAAAATACAACATTGGTCCCGAGTTTAACAGTTGTGTCAAGCCATGGCATTCCAAGGTCCGGGTATTGGTCAGAAGATGTGTACATTTGGCTTGTTCAGCCTAGCCAAAGGCCAGTTTAAACAGGGCGGTCTTACAGGCCCTGCGGAACGGAATGAGCTCCGTGGCGGCCCGGACATCATCTGGGAGAGAGTTCCAGAGTACCGGAGCCGCCACGGAGAAGGCCCTCTGCCTAGTCACGGACAGGTGGCAGGAACGGACTGATGGAACTAGGAGGAGATTAGACTCCCCTGAACGTAGTGATCTCGGGGGTACATATGGGGCAAGGCGGTCCCTTAGGTACGCAGGCCCTAGGCCGTGTAAAGCCTTAAAGGTTAACACCAACACCTTGAAGGCAATTCGGTACTCAACAGGCAGCCAGTGCAGCTGCCGGAGGATGGGCGTTATGTGCTCCCTTACCGACGTTCCCGTCAGCAGGCGAGCTGCGGCATTCTGCACCAGCTTGAGTTTCCGAACTGTCGCCAAGGGAAGGCCAACGTAGAGGGCGTTACAGTAGTCTAATCTCGAGATGACCGTCGCTTGGATCACCGTGGCCAGGTCGTCCCTGGAGAGGTAGGGAGCCAGTCGCCTAGCCTGACGTAGGTGGAAGAATGACGTCCTGCTGGCCGCAGAGACCTGGGTCTCCATGGTCAGCAGGGGGTCCAACTGAAGATAGGTTCCTTTGTTATCAGTGTCATGTCTATTTCCTTACAGTTTTTTTTCCTTTCAGTGTTTCCTTTCATAGATACTGCCAAAAAGATTCAAGATGGGAAGCAGTTTTGCATTTGGAAATTAGCTAGAAAAACTAGGTGGCAGAGTGTTCAGATTCAGCTGAAACCTTGAAGAACTATTTAAGATAATCTGTCTTGGCATCCCACAGAAGGAATACAGATAGAAACGTGTTTGAAAAATATTTCTCCAAATCCGTCAGAAACTACATTCCCTAAGCAATGAGAGACCTGATGAGAAGAATACTGATCTGATGATAATTTGGACAGCTTATAATTTATTCTATGCAAAATTCACGCATAGATGTCTTGTCTAGTGCAGAAGGCAGCATTTTCTGTGCAGAAAATAGCATATGCAGGAATATGAAATTCTACATGTTAAATTTTGTTATCCATGGAGAAAATGCTCTTTTCTGTATAAAAATACCACCTCTGAATTTTGAACAGAGTAAGTCCCACATTGTGAATAGTCTTTGAAAGCTGCAATTTTGGACTTTCTTGCAGAAAAAAGAAATTTGCTAAAATTACATGTTATCTCCTTTAAGTAGAAAATTAGTGAAAGATGGCATTCCTCAGAGTACTTGTTTGACTCTATGCATGTTCTGCTTGTCTATATTTGTAAGCAAAACAATAAGCCTGCAGCATTTTGTTTTACAAAGGAAACAGTAGTTCTGCCCCTTGAATGTCTCACTGCTGGGAGACGTAAGAGATCATGTGCATCACAAAGCAAAATAAAGACAAGCTATTAAATGAAAACAATAACCAGAGACAGTACTTAAGATGACATGATATAATTCTGCTGACTCTGTTGTCTATACAAAAAACTTGTGTATATTTTTATTACAAGAACCAAAGCATATCTAACTGGTTAACTGTTTATAGTAGAAAGTAGTTTTAATGGAGTGTGTGGTACTTTTATGTTTTTTTATTGTATTTTAAAGTATGTTAAATGAGTTTTCACTTCTATTTTTAAAAGTATTGCTTAGTTTGTATGTGTTTTTGTTTTTTTTGGTTTTTTTAAAGCCTGATTACCTGTACTATGGACTCAGATAACCCAGTTCGAAGCAGATAGTGTGGGATTTTCTGCTTTGATATTCTGGGATATAGGGCTGTGTAGAAGGGCCCTATGTTTTAATCTATATCATAAACCATTTTGGTCTCACAATGAAAGAAAGGTGGAGAAATATATATATATATATATATATATATATATATATATATATAAGGCATGATAACAAATCGAAAAATGGCGATTCTAAAATCAAATGGGGGGGATTTTTTTTGATTAGTATATCAAAGACTTACAAAAAAATTCCCAAAATTTTCGGAAATGTAACTTAAGTACTAACGAAATTCGTTAGAAATTCGTATGCCAGAGCATGCGCTTTCAGATGGTTTTGGCCTACAACTCCCAGAAATCCTAACAGCTGGTAAATTGGCTGGGATTTCTGGGAGTTGTAGGCCAAAACTTGAATAAACCACACTGAATTCTAGATGGGACTCTCCAAATAGGAAGGAGGGAGGGAAGGAGGGAGGGAGGGAGGTGTTTTTCTATTCTTGGAAGCAGCAAAAGAAAAGGAGGAGGAGCCCCCCTCGCTCCTCGCTGCCTCTCTCTCACCCCGATCCTGAGGGAGCGAGGCCCAAGTTTGCCCAGGCTGAGAGGAAAAGGAAGAGGCCTGAGGCTGTGAGGAATGGTGGGAGTTGAAGTCCAAAACACGTACCTGGAGGGCTGAAGCTGGTCCCTGCGATGGGGCAAGGCAGAGCAACAGGGAAGAGAAGCATCTGAGAGAGCGCCGGGAGAGAGAGGAGAAGCGCGCGCGTGTGTGTGTGTGAAGCAGGCCCCTGCAATGGGGCATGCATGGCAGCAGAGCAACGGGGAAGAGAAGGAGGGGGGGGGAAGCCTGGAGAGAGAGGAGAAGTGTGCGCGCGTGTGTGTGTGTGTGAATCACTTTCCAGAATGCATTGCCTCTACCTAGCAGCAGCGTCACTTCCAGTTCCCCATAGAAATGCGGGAAAAAAGAAGAAGCTGAATGAAGGCGGGAAGGAAATGAGGGGGAGAAGACAGGGAGAAGTGAGTAGTACAATAATTAATTAATTAATAATTAAGAATTTCTAACGATCCTAACGCAAATTGTTGGCCTCACGGACCGTAAAGGAAGTCTACTTCCTGGTTCGGGCAGCGATCCGTAAAACAACAAAAGTCCCATTAATTACGGATTTCTAACGAATCAATTAGATTTCCGTTTCAATTTTAGCATGCCTAATATATATATATATATATATATATATATATATATATATAATAACATGTGTCTACAATTGCATAGGACAACTCCATTCATTTTTATCTAGAAAGAATATTCAGTATTTAATATAGGTTGAGTATTCCTTATTCCAAAATATTGGGATGAGAAGTGCTTCAGATTTTAGATTTAATCTGGATTTTGAATTCCTCTATTTTAGTGTTTCCCAACTTGGGGGGTTGGGACCCCTGGGAGGGTCACAAAGAGGTTTCAGAGGGGTCGCCAAAGACCATCAGAAAACACAGTATTTTCTCTTGGTCATTGGGGTTCTGTGTGGGAAATTTGGCCCAATTCTATTGTTTGTGGGGTTCAGAATCCTTTTTGATTGTAGGTGAACTAGAAATCCCAGCAACTACAGCTGTCAAATGTCATTTTCTCCCAAACTTCACCAGTGTTAATATTTGGCATATTGAGGATTCATGCCAAGTTTGGTCCAGATCCATCATTGTTTGAATCCATAGTGCTCTCTGGATGTAGGTGAGTTACAACTTCAAAACTCAAGGTCAATGCCCACCAAAAATACTCACAAGGAAACAACAAGCGTAGTAGTATCAAATATCCATATAATCAATAGTCATAGTCATATATAATCATATACATGTGAAGTAAACAAGTAGTCATCAAACATCAATAATTAAGCAGTACACAAACATCACCCCGGAGGGTTCCTACCCTTTAGCGTTGCATGTCCATGTTTAGATACATAAGTCCAATATAGTTCAAGCACAAGGGTGGAATTATAAGGAGGAAATCCAGGGGGCTCGGTCAGAAACGCCCAGATAGACAAGGATGGTAAGGAAAGCGGAGTTAGGTAGGTGAGTCGGTTGAGTTCCAGGCAATGCTGCAGTGACGAGAGGTCCGAGTAGACTCAAACCGATCCAAATAAGCAGGCCGACGAGGATAACTCTGTACGATGGTACCAACTCCTGTTTCGACCCAGTGAAAGAAGGGTCTTTATCATGGCCAGTAATAACAAATTAACTCCTGTAGTATGGGTGGTGAAGGTACATTTTCTGTGAAGGTAAGTAAAGGGGGACTATGATAGTATGTTTCAAAACAACCCCACAATCCAGCGTAATAGCTAAAGCATATAATATACAACATTGGTAATAGATCTATAGTAGGCAGTGATATTATACAATCAAAGTATATTAGATAAGCAAAGTTGCAATAATCATAACATTAACATACATACCAGAGCCATGGAGGTAAAGTCATACATCCATGGTAAGACCAGCGGCCGAAGCAAGGTAGAGTCTCAACGGGGGAGGCTAAATACCATCACAAACCCTTGGAACAGGTGGGGATCATCTCAATAAGTCAGTAATAGTTAGCTTATCATTTAATCCGATTGGAATTTCAAATTTGGATCAACGGGTTTCAGCCTTCAAGAGGCACTTATCCACATCACTGTGGGGAGGTATTTGGACTCTCTGTATGCCGAAGAAACGTAAATCATTCGGACTGTGTTTGAGTGTTTTGAAATGCACATAGAGGGGGGAATCCTCAGACATCGCCCTAATTTTAGAACGATGTTCCGAGATTCTCACATTCAGATTTCTTTTAGTTTTTCTCAGGTAGAGTCTGCCACAAGGACAACAAATCCCATAAATACAGAGATTACTCTTGCAGGTAAAAAATTCCTTAAAGACAAATTCCCTTCCTGTGCCTGGATTGTATATTTGTTTCTCAGGATACACAAATTTACATTGAACACAATTGCCACACTTATGCATCTTAGGGGTTAAATTGCTTTTGATGGAGGGTGTTCATATACATCTCACACACATTGTCTGAAGGTACTTTTTATGCAATATTTTAATTCCTTTATGTATGAAAAAATGTTTGTGTGCATTGAATCATCAGAAGAAAAGGTGCCACTCTCTCAGCCACCCTTGTGAACATTTTTGAGTTTTGAAGAATTTTATATTTCCAGATAAGGGATATTTAATCTGTACCTAATTCTTTTCATCAGGTAAGTCTTTCTCATTTAGAAAATAGTAAATAAATATGCCACACTTCAAGCTGTTTTACTCTAACACTGTTTTCCAGAACAAAATCATTTTTTCCACTGGTAACAGGGCATTGCAAATAAAAATACAAAACCCAAACTATATCTCTACAAAAAAATACACCAGACTATAAGAGAAGACACTTATGTGAATAAATTCTATAAGGTTAGTTGGAGATGCTGTGTAAATAAACAAAAATCTGCTGTGTGTAATATTTTGTTCAAATGTAAGATATATCAAGCTAATTTCAGTTCTCCCTCCCTCTTCCTTTTAAAGTGGTAAATACTATTTGGAGGGCTAATTCCCATTAAATGTCTGTATGTGTAAATCTCATTAAAGTGAAATGACAAGAAATGAAAAGCAAAGAGTGACATTTTGTCTCCAGAGAAAGAAAGGCTAAAGAAATCAGAACCGCTAAATGCCAATTATGTAACACATCGTGCCACTCTTAAGTATTTTCTCATTATAGTGATGGCTGAAATACATGTACCAAGAAAAGGAACTAAAAAATACATACAGAAAGTAGAATTCACCATTCTCCTCAGAAACTACCTTATCACTAAGTAATATTAAAATGTAAGGACTGAACCTATGAATAAATACACTCAGATTCAAAGATAAGGTCGCCACCTATATACCCACAAACAACAGCAACTGTGTCACCAAAAGCACAGAGAATGCAGATTTGAGTCACTTTCCATATACTCTCACATATTTATAGATGTAAAAAGCCCATGGGGAAAAAATCAACTTAGGCCCCTTCCACACAGCTGAATAAAATCCCACATTTTCTGCTTTGAACTGGAATATATGGCAGTGTGGACTCAGATAACCCAGTTCAAAGCAGATATTGTGGGATTTTCTGCCTTGATATTCTGGGTTAAACCTTGATATTCTGGCTGTGTGGAAGGGTCCTTATTTGAAATATGGTCCTGGAAAAGACTTATATGAACATGATGGACTACCCAAAAAGACATATGTGTCTATGAGCAAAGCAAGCCCGAACATTCCCTAGAAATAAACATGTCTAGAGAATCAATGAAGGTCCCTTCTAAACTGCCAGATAATCCAAGTTATCAAAGCAGAAAATCTGCATTATTTGATTTAAACTGGATTGTCTTAGCCTACATATAATCCTGTTCAAAGCAGATAATGTGGATTTTATGCAGTTGTGCAGAAGGGGCTTAAGGCTATTATACTTTGATCATATCATGAGGTGAGTTGACTCATTAGAAGAGATACTTGGCAACTAAGGCCCCTTCTATACTTGTATATAAAAACTAGATTATCTGCTTTGAACTAGATTATATGGCAATGTAGACTCCTATAGTCATTTTCAAAGCAGATGATGTGGATTATCTGCTTTGGTGATCTGGGTTATATGGCAGTGTAGAAAAGGCCTACACTGTGGACTCAGATAACCCAGTTCAAAGCAGATATTGTGGGATTTTCCGCCTTGATATTCTGGGATATAGGGCTGTGTGGGAGGGCCCTTAGTGAACGACAATAGCATTTTGGGATAATTATTACAATTTACAGAGGATAGAAAGCAGTTTACCATAATGAGGGTCTATGACCAGATGTTTTGTATCTGCTTCTTGTTGCTTCATCAAACTTCAACTTTAAAACACTAGATCAGTATGCATCCCACATTTTTTCACAACAGGATGCATACAGGATCCTGACAGGATGCGTACACATACAACCTTCCCCATCACATAAATTTCTTACTGTTTAAAGTAATCTGGTTTAACTCATCACATCACGGAAGTTTGCGTCATGTTGATCTTAAATCTGCACAATAGAGAGCCACTATTACTGTCGTTTGGCACGAACCATCAAATAGCAATTTACTGTTGTGCTGTATGCAGGTATTTTGAGGTATATTCCTGTCAAATTCTTTTGAAAGCACATTTTAAAAAGGACTGGATGCCTCAAAGCAGTCATTACAGAGCTCTTCTGTCATCATATAGTTACAGACAAATGGTGGCGGCTCCCTTCATGACAAATCCCAGGGCCCACAGGGACTGCCCACTGACACACCCCCAAAGGAGAGTCACAGCACAGGGAATGAAATGCTTACTGTTTCACTGATCATACATAAAAATGCATTTCATGCAATTTTTATTTTTTTAAAACACGATATGAAACCTGTGTCCAAATACTCTGTTTCTACCATCTTTCGCACATGGTTTCCAACAGGTTGATGACGACAGGGAACACACGTCATTTGATAGGACCCATTTGTATAAAAACGAGCTCTGAAACAGATTATGGCAGTGGTTCTCAACCTGTGAATACCCAAATGTTTTGGCCTTCAACTCCCAGAAATCCTAACAGCTAGTAAACTGGTTGGGGTTTCGGGGAGTTGTAGGCCAAAACACCTGAGCACCTATAGGTTGAGAACCACTAGATGTGATGAGGTCCCTGGTCAGCTATCCAGATATTAATTGTGAACTGGCAGCTTCAAAGATGCCCTTGCTCTCCCTTCCAATGGTTCTTATTTTGACCTGGTTTATTAGTATTATATTATGAGCCTTCACATCTACTCTGATTCATGGGACTCTCTCTCTCTCAGAGTGTTTTCAGTAGCATTTAATCAGGTGTGGTTTGCCATTTCTTTCCTCTGAGGGCCCTTCCTCACAGCCCTATACATTATTCCAGAATATCAAGACAGAAAACCCCACAATTTCTGCTTTGAACTGGGTTATCTGAGTCCACACTCAGATAATGTGGGATTTTCTGCCTTGATATTCTGGGATATAGGGCTGTGTGGAAGGGCCCTGAGGCTGAGGCCCCATCTACACTGCCAAGTAATGCAGTTTCAGAATGCAGATTAACTGCATTGAACTAGATTATATGGCAGTGTAGACTGATATAATCCAGTTCAATGCAGTTCAAATGGCATTATATGACAGTATATATGAGGCCTGAGCATGTGACCTGCCAGACATCACCTAGGCCCCTTCTACGCTGCCCTATAAAATTCAAATTATCTGCTTTGGACTGGATTAGATATGGCAGTGTAGACTCATATAATCCAGTCCAAATCAGATAATGTGGATTATCTGTTGAAATAATCAGGATTATATGGCAGTGTAGAAGGGGTCTCAGTGATTTTCAGTGGTTGAGCACAAGCAGAAATTTGAATCCTTTGGTGCATCTTTGCTGTAGAATTAATGCAGTCTGACACCACTTTAACTACCATGGCTCAATGCTATGAAATCATAAGAGTTGTAGTCTGAGGATACACATTTGGCAGATAAAGCTATAAATCTTGTAAAACTATGACTCTCATAACCGCATAGCACTGAGCACTGAGGCAGTGTGGTTGAACAGCATAAATTCTATAGTCTAGATCAGGGGTCCCCAAACTAAAGCTCACAGACTGAATGCAGCCCTTCAAGGTCATTTTCCCAGCTTCTGTTCTAAATTTTGGACTTAGGGTCACCTTACAACAACAACAATCCTAATTAATTTGACATATGGTAATCTACACAGCCAAAAACAGGCCCACACTTCCCACAAAAATATTGGTAAGTTTATGTTGGTTAAAATTGTTCTTCATTTTAAATATTGTTATTTCATAGGTTTTTTGCACTACATATAAAATATGTGCAGTTTGCATAGGAATTCATTCATGTTTTTTCAGTAGTATGAAGGATCATGAACCAGCCCTCATCTTAAAAAGCTTGAAGATCTCTAATCTAGATGCACCTTTAGTCCAGTATCCAAACCATCTCACTATGCTAGGAGCTCCCAGTGGTGCAATGGGTTAAACCCTTGTGCCGGCAGGACTGAAGACCGACAGGTCGCAGGTCCGAATCTGGGGAGAGCATGGATGAGCTCCCTCTGCCATCTATGGCTCCCTATGCAGGGACATTAGAGAAGCCTCCCACAAGGATAGTAAAACATCTAAAACATCCAGGCGTCCCCTGGACAACATCCTTGCAGACAGCCAATTATCTCACACCAGAAACAACTTGCAGTTTCTCAAGTTGCTCCTGGCATGAAAAAAACAAACAAAAAGCACCATGCTAGGTCTGAACTGGGCATTTCTTTCACTGCAGCACACATTCAAATGAGGACTGCTCTGTCTTATTCAAACACAGGGGTGATATCTATAAAATAGGACATATGGTAATCTACACGGAATCATTTTCTTTTTTGCGATCTCTTTAAAATAAGGCTGAGAAAAAGAAAAGAAAATGCTTTTGCATCCTGCCCACTCCCACCCCCTAGAAACTGGAAGCAATCACTTTATTTAATTTTATTTTAATTCACAAATCTATTTGCAACCAATTTTTTAAAAACACAAGGCAGCTTAAATCCAAAGTAATGAGAATGTGCAGGCCGAAATCTTTTCTTAGGCAAAACCACCAGCATAGATATTATTATTTTTGAGGGAAGAAAGCGGGGGTAGCCGCTTTCCATTTTTACTGTCAGATTCCGGGGGGAAGGAGGCGTTTTGATGATTTTGCATCAAAGAAGCACAGATTAGCTGGCTTCATTTTGACAAGATCGATCTTAGCCACTGGTTTTAGTGAACTGTACACATGTTTGGGGGCCTCGTAAACACACTTAAATACAAGACGGCTGCATTAAATAACATGACCTTGCTACCTTCTAATGGTAGTCTTAGAGTGCAAAGCTGTTTTAATTAGCAGTCAGCAAGCAGACTGTAACTCCACTGAAGGAGCATTGAAGAATCGCTGCCTATTAACAACCCAGCGGTAAGTAAGAGAGCACAAATACTTATAACCAAATAGTGTGCATTTCAGGAGTGGAGAGGATTAGCTATTGGGCACACAACACAGTGGAGGAAATTGCTTTATTCCCAGTACTGCTGGGTACCACGAGGCAAACACTGTGCCTCCAGCCCATTAACAACATTCAGAGTGTTGCTTCCCATTGAAAGGGTTATTGGCTAACCACTGGGTGACCAATTAAATGCTATGAATAAGTCCCAAACCAAACAGCATGAGGCCTGTTTGTGGCACAGTGGTATCATTACTAAAGTGAAAAACTTGATGAGAAAGGAACATATTTAATTATAGAACTATACAAATGGCTAATTAGGACCATAAAGTGAAATGAATGACTTTCCAGTGGATTTTTGAATGTTACTGATAACTGCCTGGCTTCTTCAAAGGCCATGAATGTGATCTACCACTCTCACTCGCACACCATTGTAATGGAGGGATCTTCATTACCAAAAGCTGGTTTGACCTGATTGCTCAGGTAGCATGGGTTCTTCTAAAGCAGCCCTCCATTCCTTTCACTGCAAGTGTTCTCCACTTCAACCCCCTGGTCTGCCATGAGTTCTGCTTGCTTTCATTGTGCTTTTTACAGGCTCATGGAGGGGCACATTACTTACAAGCAGCCCCCTGTATGCCTTACTTGGGAAGGAAAGCACAATTTCCATTCACTTTTCCCACACAGTCTTTGACCGTATGACTTCTACTAATCCAAACAAATTATGAAGATAACCCATTGTTGATTTTCTGGCCACATCCTAATTTACCCAGTATAATTTCTCTAGAGTTAGTGCCAAAATGTATTTATAATGATAGGAAATATTGTATTAGGATTGGCAATCAAGACTTCAAAAGGAGAAATCAAGGTTACGGGTTTTCTTAGGGTGTATCTACACTGTAGAATTAATGCATTTTGATACTACTTTAACCAGCTCAATGCTATGGAACTCTAGGATTTGTCATTTGGTGAGACACCAGCGCTCTTTGGTAGGGAAGGCTAAAGACCTTGTAAAACCGAAACTCTCATGTTTCCATCGCATTGAACCATGGTAGTTAAAGTGATGTTAAACTGCCTTAATTCTACAGTGTGGATATCTTAGTGAGAAAAAATGTTTTTAAAAACCAGACTTTTAATGCTGAAACAAATTGATTAATTTTTCCTAATACTGGTTGAACTAATTTACAGAAATGTCATCTATTGGCAATGCTTGATCTTTATTTTTCATCATATCATATTCCTAAAATACAATTACACCCTGATCTTAAAATATATTTTCTTAAAACAAGTGTCATTCATTTCACTGGCATTTATTGATAAATTAATATACAAATGCTCACAGTCTAGTCTGCAATGCTAAATCGTTTTAGGGAATTGGCCCTATTGAACACAGTGGGACTTCTGGTAAACCTTCAAAGGATACATTACTTTAAAAAATACTATGGGATTGCCAGGGGTGTATGTGTTATTTTTTTCTGTCTTGTATTTCCTTTTGTTTTCATACACACAATATTAGCAACACACCTCTAACAGTTTTTTTAATACAAATATAAATGTTTTACTTGCTGCTATTTTAGGAATGTAAATCATTCTAACTGAAAATGAACTATTTCAGAGCCTCGGCTCAGAATGTCAGGTGAGAAAAAGCATTGTGAAAATATGATAGCAAACTATAACATTTAGGATGATTGCATCAGATATTCTTGTGGCCAGTTTCAGAGAAAACATTGGTTCTTTTTCTCTTCTGACTGAGTCCATATATAAATATCCTGGGATTATTGTATTTAACTTTCTTTGCTTAATGGAATAATAATAATAATAATAATAATAATCTGCTTTTTCTCTCCACCAGGAGACACAAAGCAGTTTATATTAAAAGTGTTTCAATACGTGTGCAGAATAATGTAATCTATGTGTTTTTAAAGATTATTATTATTTTGTTTTGTCCAATGTGTTAAATGGAATTATAGTTGAATTTTAAATCTAACCCTTGAGGAACACCAACTTTGTTAATGACTGAAATGCATTGACTTTCTTTTTTAAAATTAAAAAAGCAAGTGACCATCTATTAGCGTGTGAAGTTTTGTCTTATGATTTGCTTTGGTTCCTATCTTGAACCAGAGTTTGATGGGTCATCTCTTTAAATACAGAACACCTTCATGCAAATGATAATTATTCAACTGGGATAGTGAAGGAGGTGATGGCTTCATATCGATTCCTCAAATGGATTAAGCCAGTGCTCATAATATCTGAGTTTGGGAACCAACTTTTTTTAAAAAAATGTGCCAAGATTTGTGGTTATGGTTCTAACTATATTTTTCTTTCCTTGGAAAATTCCACAGACTAGCAGCCACAGGTCACCACTTTAAGTAGCAATAGTTCAATGTCAGAAAGCATTGTTGACATATATCAGATATTAGATCTGAAACTATCCACTCATTATAGGCAGCTTGTGATTTGAGTGGTTGGTATGTCCATCTCTCCCTCACTCAATACTTTTGCATTTGAATTTTGTAAATCTCAGATCCCTCCCAAAGTCAGTTTCATTGTCAGTTCAAGGAAGCAAAGCCAAGTCAAAAAGGGCGGCTTTCTTCTTTAAATTAATGGCCTCTTGCCATTATGAGAGGCAAGCAGCAAGGAGAAAGCAGAGTTCACCGGGAATGAGGCAGAGAAAGCCTGGAACTTTGGGAAATGTAGTTTGAGAAGGCAAGGAGCTCTATGCCAGAGAATTCAAAATGCCCTGCCCTAAACTACATTTCTCAGAATTCTGCTCAGCATCAGAAAGCCCCAGTCAGGATTGATTGTCCCTTCCTAGCAGCAGCCAGCCAAAGTTGAATCTGCAAAGAGGAAGACTGGTGGATACTTCTATAAGTATATCTCTGTGCTGGGCTGGGAAGAAATCCTTAAGTAGAAGTTCTATTGGCTAATATGGGAGACATTCAATGAGATAGCTGTTGTGGCTTTTTTAATATATATATATATATATATGTCAAAACTTTGGATGTTCCCTGGAGCACACATGCGCGCAGCCAGCTAGTTTCATGCATGTGCCCTACGCGGGGCCGAAAGGGAGGAGCGTCTTGGAAGCGGCCAGAGGTGGAGCACCTCCAGCTGCAAAAAGCTCCTCCCCCCGGCAACGGTGCATGCATGAAACTAGCTGGCTTCCACGCATGCGCCATTGCCGTGGGATGGGCCGAGCTGCCCGGAGCCTCTGGTCGCCCTGCAATGCGGGGCCGGGGGGAGGAGCTTTTTGCAGCCGGGGGTGTGCTCTGCCTCTAGCCGCCTCCATAGCGCTCCATGTGCCGAACCTGGCGGCCGTGGCCGGATGCACCCCTGGCGATGTGGCACCCGAAAGCGGCCGCTTCCCTTCGCTTACCGTTAAATCTGCCTCTGAGTAATTCCCACTGTGGAATTTACCTACAGGTAAGTGTGCAAAGAATGTCAATCTATGACACAAATCCTACAGAATGCTGACAAAGATAAATTTCTGCCACAATGTTTACAAGAGATGGCAAGAGAATCTGCTGTTTCTTTCCACTTTACATAACAACGGTCAAGGAATTGCCAAGCAAATTTCCATCTCTGCAGTTACTGAATGGCATTGGGAATGTCTCCAGGGTTATTTCAACTTCTCCTGAACATAGAAAGGAGAAATATCATTATTTACCTCCTATGCAAGGGGGCATCTCTGGAGCTTTTCGGTGGCTGGAAAAATGGAGTAGCCTTCCATTGTCATTGTGCACCTGGTGGGAGGTCTTGTGCAAGGATTATTGGAAACCCTCTTCAGAAAGATTTTTTAAAATCCACAGTTAGGTGTATAACTCCCAGTTATGCCTACATATATCACCAGAAGGGTGGCGCCAGCAAGTATCTGCTTGTTTCAAGAAACCCATTCAAATTCAGATAAATATTTTTCGATATAACAGAAATCAAGAATTATAATTCTATTGTATTTCAAACTAGTCCAAAGCCAATAATGGTAACATGTATTCAGTCAAGAGATCCATATATACAAGACTTGTTAATGTGGAGCTAGACATGACATCAAAGTGTAAATTGCGTAATTTACATTGAGTAAATATGTTGCATGTGACAAACCTTTGGGATTTGGAAGGTATGTAAACAAAGTAATGGCTAGTTAGATGGCACATTGTCCCTGCTATATTTTTCAATGATTTAATTACAAGTTTATTTTATCAGTTTCTCAATGCCATGTATAATCATAAAGAACAAAGAATTTTGTGGTTAACTTGTACCAAGTCATCGTTATCATCATCATCATCCAACAACTAATAACATTTTAAAAAAACACGTGGAAGTCCTTTTTATTCTATCTGGTTCCAAGAATCTCTTACTATAAAATCATGGGGAAGAAGATAGCAAATATAATCATTTTTCTCCTAAAATAAAAACAACCTCAATCACTCTATGTTTCATTTTCTTAAATTCAGCAGAAATTCTTAAGCATGCCTTCTTTCCTTCTAACTGCAGCTTTATACTCTGGGAACAGATTACATCTGAATTTCTACAAGATTTCGATAGGGAGAAATAAACACACATACACAGAAGCCTCCGGTGCACGCACACATACACACACACACACACACACAATAGGAAAGGTTATCATTATTATCATTATTACTTTTGTTGTTATCGCAACTTTTCCCCATGAATGGAGCTCTACTTAGTTTGCAGTTAGAGTAAATGCAATTAAAACATAAAACAAATAGAAGAACAAGTGTGTGGTCTGTATATATGCTTATACATATATCCGCTCTGTTCTGCACTCACTTATATGGAAACACTCCAAAGGCACTAATAGTGTAGGTTTCTCTTCCCTAGATTTCAAACAGAAGAAAGAAAAAAGAAAAGGATGGAGGAGGTGTGCGGTGGTCAGGGAACTGACAACTCCTTTTGTGTTTCTATTAAAAAAACAATGGAGCAAAAGATCTGTTTTTATGCATGCAGGTAAAAAGTTATGTGTCTCTTCTAGCAAAATAATTGAGTCTCTGGGTTTCTTTTTTTAATCTACATCCTGTGAGGTTGTTAAAGCTTGATGTCTGCCTACACTTAAAGCTCTACAATCTTGTTAACAGACCGATGACAGCCATGAAGCTGCTGCATTTACAGAGTAGATGGCAAGAAGCTCTCAGAGAGAGAAAGGGAGGAAGAGAAGGGGGGGGGGGAGGAGAAGCCTGGCTTTAAATCCTTGCCCCTAGATTCCCCCTGATCTGTCCAGTCCTTGTACAAACAATTTGCCTACCTTGCTTACTTCATACTCATACTTCATACACACATCTTATGAGAAGCGAGGGAGAAATCATTCCCTCCCCTTACTGCCAGATACTTTATCACTCCTCAGCAATTGTTTTAATAAGCTCCTTGCTGTTATGTCATAGAGCCTTCACAAATATCAGAATTACCGTCATTTATTTGCAGTCAAATAGCTGACTAGGTGCTTCTTTGGATTTTGCATGACACTTGGGCCATCTTGAATATGATGAATGATAATACTTGTGGGGGATTCACTTGACTGTTGGCTGCTCACAAGCACTTCAAAGAGGAGCCACAGCAACAGAATTGGATTAGAGTGATTTGCAGCATTGTCTTCTTCCTGGTTTGAAGTTTTAAAAACTGAGCTGGCATTCTATATCACAGTTACAGATTCAAAATCTAGAGTCTTGGATCCACAACTATTCCATATTCCATAACACTACATAGTCATAATTGTCACACTATTGCCATAATCACAAATGCTCTCTCTCCAACCCACCTTAACAGCCAGCAGTTTTATCCAGCAAGTGATGTCTATTTGAATCCTGTGAACAGGATTATATTTACAGTTTTCTCCCATTATTATGTGACAACCAGTATTAGGACTCCTGTCATTGGAGTCTTATTACTGGTGTAAGTGGGTTGGAAATGACATCCTCTTTGGACTCCAACTGGCAGCTGAACATAATTCTTCCGTGTTATGTAGCTGCTGGTTCTTAAAATGAGTTTGGCCAGCTATCAATTTGTAATGAAGACCCCTTACACACAGCTGTATAAAATCCACATTGAACTGGATTATATGGCAGTGTGAACTCAGATAACCTGGTTCAATTGTGGATTATCTGCCTTGATATTCTGGTTTATATGGCTGTGTGGAATGTCCCTAAATGGCTAATAGCGAATACCAGTGTTTGGCCACAAATAAGCTATATTTACTTGGCTTACAAAACAGTGGGGTTGCCTTTGAAGACTCCTCAGAAACTTCTAGTGCTCCAACGAGCTGCAGCCAGATTCCTCACCGGAGCGGTGTACAGGGAACACACAAACCCCATGTTACGCCAGGTCCACTTGCTGCCAATCTGCTACTGAGCCCAATTCAGACTGCTGGCTTTAGCCTATAAATCCCTAAATGGTTCTGGCCCAGCTAACCTGTCCGAACATATCTCCCTTTATGAACCACCTCAGGATGAAACCTGTTGGAAGTTAAGATCTTCTGGAAAGGCCCTGCTCTCGGTCCCACGTCCTTCGCAGGTGAATGGTGGGATCTAATTTTGCTGGGGAGGGAGTTCCACAGCCAAGGGGCCACCACTGAGAAGGTCCTGTCTCTTGTTACCACCAGGAAAAAACACGAGCGGGCTGGTTAACAAACTAGTAGAAACAATGGTGAAACTACTACATATAATAATCCAGGTAAATCTCTCAGTGGTTGTGTAAAATACAAGATAGAGATCATGCATACGGTTTGACGAAATCAAAATTGTATTTTATATTTTCATAGTTTGTTGCGTTCGAGAAAATCCGATATATATCCAATGGAAACAATGCTATATATATCGCTAGATAGTCCCATACAGAGTCCGCAAATAGTTCCAACATTCAAATAGGTGGTGTCCCAATGTTCGTGGTTGGATGTAGATGATCAAGCACATAGGAAAAGTCCGTGGAATGGGTGTGGGGTTCTCAAACAGGAGGGGTATGATCACAAACACAAATACGGAAGCCTGCTGAAGTAGTGTAGAAAATCCTATGGGGAAATCCCCAGGACGCCCACGGAGCTTCCGTGTTTGTGTTTGTGATCATACCCTTCCCATTCGAGAACCCCACCCCCATTCCGCGGACTTTTCCTATGTGCTTGATTATCGACATCCAACAACGAACATTGGGACACCACCTATTTGAATGTTGGAACTATTTGCGGACTCCGTATAGGACTATATAGCGATATATATAGCATTGTTTCCATTGGATATATATCGGATTTTCTCGAATGCAACGAACTCTGAAAATATAAAATACAATTTTGATATCGTCAAACCGTATGTATGATCTCTATCTTGTATCTTACACAACCACTGAGAGATTTACCTGATTATTATATGTAGTAGTTTCACCGTTGTTTCTACTAGTTTGTTAACCAGCCCGCCGTGTTTTTCCTGGTGGTAACAAGAGACAGGACCTTCTCAGTGGTGGCCCCTTGGCTGTGGAACTCCCTCCCCAGCAAAATTAGATCAGCTCCCTCCATCCTCACCTTTAGAAAGAAATTAAAAACATGGTTGTGGGGCCAAGGGTTTTTTAATGTATGTGTTTATTTTATTTGTATGTCTGTTTGTCTGTGACATTGAATTGTTGCCTACTTGTAAGCGGCTCCAAGTTCCCTTTGGGGTGAGAAGGTCAGAGTATAAATACAGTAAATAAATATTTTTTTATTTTTTTAATTTTAAAATGCATTTTTAATGAAAAACATTGCTAGGAATATTGTTGTTAATTCATTATACTGAACTTTTGTTCACACTGCATTTTTACTCATTCCAATGTTTGTCATCTAGCCATACTAAGGCATTCTCTTTTAGAATTAAGTCAAATCATGATCAAGATAGACCCTTATGCTATCACTGTGATTAAGTGAAAAACCATTAGCCTCTTCTTTTCCATCCATGGGTACTGTCCATTGCAGACAAGAAGTCTGGAGAACTAGGTTTCTGGCTCATATGGGAATTTTTATGGATAGATGAGTATTTCCTCTTCAGGCTTGCAATTTTTACATGACCTCTGTAATTACAGAAAGCATACATGCCCACTTCCCTGCTGATTTAACTCTCAAAAATATTTTTGAATAGAGCTTCTGTTCTGAGTGTACTAACCCCAGGCCTTTCAGAGTACACCATTATAGCACTATATTCCTCTTTGACTGCCATGGCTCCATCCTGTGGTGTCCTGTGATTTTCAGTTGAGTGAGGAGTATTAAGAACTCAAGCAGAAAGCTCTAGTACCTGACCAGTTTACAAAACTCAGGTTTTCATAGGTTGCAGGAGAATCACTGTGCTACGGCATAGTACAAAAGGACCTTAAGTCAACACCTGTGCCTATCGTACCCATATTGAACATTATATTTGAATATGTGTACTGATGTACTAATCAAACATTTGCATATGCATGTCCATAGGTTATAATACTGTTAATATAATATGCATACACAGCATCTGTATCTTTTTACCACATTCGTATCATGTGATTGGGCCTATGGTTAGCATGACAAGCAGAAATATTGTTTGATGGCTGCTAAATTACTGTCTATCTCATGTAAATGCATTCAACAGCAACAAAGCAATGTAATATCCATCTGAGACAGGCACTTCATTTTGCCTGATGGTAGAGTCAGCCTTGAGAGAGTGATCCTGATGACCCATCAGTTCAGTACCAACCCTGTAAACACTGCAGAGCACACGTAGTTGTTTGGGAAGATGAGTTGGTGAGGGAAAAGATCATAATAATTCATCTATTTGAATAGGGGCAAGTGACAGAAGCTATGTTTTTATACTCTGACAAATAGTCTCATGTAACTTTAGCTTTATACTGGAATGTACAGAGCAAACAGCCAGATTGAACTCTGTTTCTCTCTGCGGTGGCATAAAAGAGTATTCTCTGAACCTTAGCTGTCTAATGTACCAGAAGTGGAGTGAAGAGGTGTGTGGCAGAAAAATATCCCACTCAACATACATAAGTTAAATTAGCTTAGTCCACAGCTACATAATAAGTGATAGGGGAAGAGGAAAAGTCAATTTGAGGCTGAAGGACAGTAAAAGAAAAACATTTTGACAGAATGGGCAACTTTCCTACCTTAGGGATTCAACACATTCCCTCTTTAGCACTTTTAACAAAGCAGAATGATGTTGCAAATGCACACAATTCAGGACTCATCACACAAGGGCTCCCCCCCCACACACACACACAAACCGCATTTTCTGCAGAAAAAACAACTTTTCTATCAAGAGAAAAAATATTTTCTATCAATTTGTACAGAAGGAGTACCACGCTGCTACTAATTTTAAATTTTGAAAATTGTATAGTTTTTGAAGACTTTTTTTGAAGTGGGAATGAAATAATTGCAATTTTTTCTCTTTTTTTGAGAATGAAACTAGTGAAGGATTTCATCCCAGTTGTGTACGTTTTATTTATTTATTTACCCTAGTTATACCCTGCCTTTCTCAACCCCGAAGGAGACTCAAGGCAGTTTTACATATAAGCAATTATTCAATGCCTTAAAGCAGCATACAATTCAAATTAACATTGATATTAAAATGAATGCATATGAAGACATTTAAAAACATTGCATTATATAGTGATCGCTGGTGGTATCCATGTCAGTGGGGCAGGAAATCTATGCAAGGTCTGGTCCAAGCTTTAAAAGAGTTATCCCAGATGCTGAATCCTGCCCGCAATTAGTATTAACACTTTGCAATTTGGAATAAAACCTAGAGAAGACTTACTATGATACTGGTATAGGAGCTGCCAGCCACTATTGAAAATACATAATGAGAACTTAAAGATCACAGTGATACTCAAAGCACAAAAGATATGTTCCATCAATATAAGAAATTGGATTACATTTGAAGATATAGCACAGTCCAGAAATGATAGCAAAGAAAGCAAGTTCACATTCCATATTATCTATCAGTTTTAGTATGAGATGGGATAATTTTAAATGACTGCTCACTGATGGATCTCTGGATCATAATAAACTTGTTATTATTATTACAGTTTTCAAGAAAATTATTTTAGCAGACAGGGTTCTCTTTTAACAAGCCTGATTCAACACTATTTTTACTGTAAGAGAATTCAATTCTGCTGCAAACTTTACCTTCTCTACTGCAGAGAAATGAGCAGCAGATGGCACGTTTTATTTTTAAAGTTCGTCCTTGTGTGTTGTTCACTTATAATTAGAAATATAATGTTGGGAGAAAACATTATTATGCATTCAAGCATGTGGACATGTCTCTGTTTGTTAAAGATTTGCCCTTTACTCTGCACCTCTATTTGATAGTGAGATATTGAATGTGTGTGCGTGTGCAGACACATAGTTTTATCAATACATCCTCAAGTGAAATTACATGATGTTGCAGTAATATTACAATGGGTTTTACTATTAGATTTTTACCAATAGGATTACCTGTTTGGTCTACAGAAACAGTGGTCATGTTATCATTTTCTGTTATTCACACAAGGTTTCAATCTATCTGTGGAAATAAATGGTGTTGTCTCTGAGTAGTAAAAGAAATCTCTATAACATGACAGTCTTTCCTCCCTTCCTCAAATTCTCAGCTTTGCTATATTATATCACATGAGTCTCTATTTTATTCATTCTATAACTTTGCTAAAATGAAACCTGGCATTGTCATGGCATGCTAACTTTGCTTCAGCTTTCATTTTCATTTATTTGCACAGCTCCCCTTTTATGATAAAATGCTTCACTTGTGTGTTGATAAAACATTTGCCAAAAAAGCAATACCATATGTATGTGATTGTACAAATGACCTAAATTCAATATAACATTAGTGGAGAAAAGAAGTGTGCTACTGAAATTCTGTTAGTTTTCCCTACTTCTGCAAATAACTGTTCACTTTTCTCATCCTGTTGATAGTGCTAATGGTAGTACTACTTGTGGCACCAATGACTTCACCACTAGTCTAACTGCTTGTACTATTGTTTGTGAAATTGTCCGCCCATTTGATCTAGTGCTGAAAATACACGATTGCTTATTGTTCACATTACATAATTTTCATGCTATATTCCACTATAACTGTCATGGCTGCATCCTATTGAATCCTGGGGTTTGCAGTCAGAAATTTCACTATATTTATGTAAATTAAATATCCCAAGATTCCATTGAATGGAGCCATGACATTTAAGCGGCAATCGTAGTTTTATGACTGTACTGTGAAGGGGTTCTTGTTGCTTATGTGCTCGTATACTGTGGCACACAATACCAGGTGTCATGTGCATATGATCAAATCCAAAACAATCCTTTGTAAACATTTGGTCCTAGTGCACTCATGTTTATTATATACAAGGAGACAAGACATGAAAGAACTGAAATCTTGACAAGACAACATTCATACGCAAAAAAAAAATGAATACAGTGAGAATTGATGCCAACCTCAAAACACCATCTTCTTTCAGAGATAGCATCCATTAGTATTACAAGCTGGTGAAGGTATACTAAAGCTTTAGGGATTCCTGTCTGTGGTGGGGGTTTTTAAAAAAAGGGTTTTGTGGGGAATTACTATAAATGTTGTGCCCTTAAACCCCATATAGCAGGCATTTCAAGTTTTAGAGATTTCAGAATACAGTAGCTGTATTCAATGTTTCATTTCATTATGCACATACAATTATATGATATTTCTATAAATCAAACAATATTTTATCTCTATCGCATAACCAGCATTATTTTGGAATCTAAAGGTGTTCTTCTATGGGCTATAGGTTTCATACAATTTCTGGAATAGTTGCTCAGACCCTCTGTACTGTATTCCCTTTGCCTTTATAATTGTGTCAGATGACTAAGTGACCTTTTCTCATTAAATAAGAGAATGAGTTCAAGCGCAGAAAAAGAATCAGACTTCAGAGTCCAACTCTGCCTTCCTGCTATTCCTATAAGGTAGTTCCCTGTATCATATTTGGCAGCCATTCATTCCTCATTTAGTTACTGGAAAAAGCTAATATTGTATTCTGTCTCTGTATCATCTCAGATTTTGTCAAGAATCAACATCTCTGTGCCCAGAAATACCAACTCTTTTCACATTAATATTACTCTGTCTCTTACACAGCCAGCAAGCTTTTAGCCCTTGATTTTAGATATTCAGTGCCTGCACTGGCAAAATTATTGTTGCTGTTGTTGATGGAATTCCTATTATACTTTCTCCCATCGGCTTCTAAATCAAACAACTGTTTCTACACTAGCTGAAGTACATACTTCAGAGAGAAATATATTTGGATATTTTACTTCTTCACTGGTGTTGTTATAGTTGCAGTCTTAAGAATACTATTTCTTTGGAAGTTATTAGAAAAAGCATGCTACAAAATGATTTTTGTATGTAATTTCTAGAATCATAGAAGGGGGAGGGATTGGTGAATGATCTATACAACCAATATACTCCTGTCATTAAAAATGACCTCCATATAGAATAAAGCTCCAATACAAGTAATTATTTTTTTAAAAGCAAGTGTGCTAAACCAGAAGAAAACATGTACACCAAGAAGAAATGTGTCTGAATTTTCTGAGTTCAAGCGATTTCTAATGTGAAGCAATCACACATTCTGTGTTCCTCATGTAAATGGATTTCTGGCCAGCCTTTAATGATGGGTTTCATTATGTGTGGCTTTAATCCTGTCACTGTTCCTTGTAATGATTCAGTGGGAGATTAGCACCTGGGGAGACTCAATCTTCAGGTTATCCTGAAAAAGTTTTGCCATCATTGACTTCTGATCACATCATTGACTTCTGAACAAGGTTAAGATAATCCTTGCTCTTCTTGACATTCTGCATCTCTCATTCCTCCACTAAGGAGACAATCAAGTGTCTGTGGAAGATTTGACAAGTGGAATTTCTTTTTCAAAAAGGTGTTCTCGACACCCAAACTAATGGTACAAAATAATGGGGAACCAACCTATTCCTTGGCCTAATTTAAAGCCCTTTTTGCCAAATTAAACCATAGCCTTTCACCTTCAGTACTGTGTATATCCAGCCTTCATTCGTCTTGTTATTTAACATCTGCAGGACAGCACTCCGGCAGACCTCTCTAAGCAGTTGAAAGTAAGCACTCAAGGGAAATTTGAAGAAAAAGTAAGCTTGATCTGAGACACTTGATATGGTGCCTTATTTCTTTAACTCTGTGTCTTTGAAGGAAAACAATGGTTGCAGTGTGTTTTAATAGTGTAGCTGTAATTTATAGGAGCCAGTGTGTAAAAGACTTCACACAGACTTTTTGTAAGGGCTAGATTATAATTAGGCTCCAGATTTAGAGAACAGGTGGAATCTGATCTTATCTTGCAGGTGAGGATAGGTGGTGTCAATCTGGTACCTGTTCTGGCCCTGTTCAAGAATTATAAGCATTGATCCATACTCCCAATACAGGTCAAGAAAATGTGTTCTTTTTTGTAATGAGTGAAATCCTTTTAGTTTCATAGTTTCATTATGAATCAGCTCGTGGATCTTTTTTTCTGCAATTTCTCTTCCTAATGTTGGCAAAGAGATGACTTATCACTAGCGGTAGCTCGTGCCTCTATGTCAGTGGGACAGCAAATCTGCCTTGGGTTTTAATAAAACTTGCCAGAAGCAATCCAGGTGCTGAAACTATTTTTGGATAGGATTCAGCACTTTGGATAGCTCTCTTAAAATTCAGCCTTAAGCCAGAGTATATGAATTGTCACACAGAAATAGAAATCACCAACTACCAGGTTTATCAATTGTCTCATTATTTTAACTGTTCTTTAGATTTTCTTCTTTCTTGTTATTATTGTCAAAGCCTAGAATGCTATTTTAAAATTTTACTAGTAAACATCACAGTCAATAAGCTCCAAAACAAGTCACTGTGATTATATTACATTTAAAATGAAATTTCTATTTCTAGATTTCTCTAAATTTCTCTAAATTATCTTTTTCTTCTTTTTTAGAGCACACTTGGATGCTGGACTGTGATGCAAAACTAGAGTTGCCAGATGAAAAGGGGACAGGATTCCTATACCTTTAACAGTTGGATAAAAGAGGGAATTTCAAGCGGAGCTGTTTCTCATCCAAACACAGTAGTAAATCGGGGTTATACACACTGGAAACACAAACAAAGCACAAAAAGGCTACACAACAAGAGTGGGCTATGGGTAAGGCTCACAATGATTCAACAATCTCCCCACAAAATATTCAAACAAGATTGAATGTGTTAAATACTACAAGGTATTAATCTCATTAAGACATATCATATTACAAAGTTCAACGGACATCATTATAAACCCACAAACTCACGGTGTGTTTCCAGCTATCTGACCTTCTGGTTGTGACGCCAGTTCCTCTCCTTGTTTGGTTCGAGACCCGAGAGTTTGTGAGTCCAGAGACTTGGGACACTATTGACTTTGTAGGCTCTCCAAGCCTCACAGGACTATCCCCCCAGTGTTTGCTCAATAACTGAGCTTTGCCTTTGTATTGATGTGCTTATAATGATGTCCGTTGAACTTTGTAATACGATATGTCTTAATGAGATTAATACCTTGTAGTATTTAACACGTTCAATCTTGTTTGAATATTTTTTGGGGAGATTGTTGAATCATTGTGAGCCTTACCCATAGCCTACTCTTGTTGTGTAGCCTTTTTGCGCTTTGTCTCATCCAAACACACCTGCTGAAACTCCTCTTCTATGCTACTGGTGAAGGTACACAAGACCTTTCCTTTATTGTCCCCTGGAATCCCACTCAAAACACACTCTCTTCAAGATTAAACAACTTCAGTCCATTGTATGGAAAGATCTCGAGATGCCCTGTACTTCTGCAGAAAGAAGATGTTTATTCATTTAAAAAAGGATGCAACTTTCATATTACAATCAGGGATACCTGAGAATTCTATTTGTGCCAATTGGAGTTTAGTGTAGGATCCCATACTGCCCCCATATGTGGCAGGACATAGTCATATCATTCCTCCTGAAAAGAAAATCTGCTCTATAAAAAATGAGTGTTTTCAAAATGACTGAGAAAATCAGGAATCACTCATCAGAAAAAGCAAGAAAGTAGACCAGCAGGTGAAGAAATGTATATTTCAGGCAGAGTGAAAATCTTGCAAGATAATGAAGTTTAAATTTAGTTTACTGTTTTGACAACTAAACATAAGATGAGAGTAGGCTTTGGCATGCACCTATTTCTAAGTTGCAGTTGGATTTCCCCCCCAAGAAATTAAACTTATTTGTTTATTTGCAATCAAAACAAGCATTTGTTGTACAGAATACACAAAAGAGATGTAGTGGCACAGAATACATAGGATGTCACATCTTTCTCCCTCTGTATAATTAAGCAATGAAATGAATTATTAATACACTCTAAAGAATAAAGTCTGACACATAAAATTTACAAAGTCCTGAGTGGGTATAGAGTGCTCTAGAAACTTAAACAAGTATGTTTTGAATTTTTAAAAATAAAGATTCCTTAAAGTTTCCAAAGTTTCATCTGCCAGCATAATAGTTTTAGTTTGGTTTAATACATTTCCATTTCCAGCATCCCTCTTGTCACTTTGTATGCTTAATAGTTTCACTTCTCGGCTGATAAAAACACAAATGAGACAGTATGGCTGCACCTTACTATTTCTGTGGTATATCTATAGTAAGAAAATATGTCCCATTACTCATGCAAATCCCATTGAAACAATTCTCTAAACACCCAGAAGCCATTGCCCAGAAAGATGCTGAAAAACACTCTATTGAAACACTGTTTTCCAATTTTCTACAGCACAGCAAACATTTATTTTCTTTCAGTATATGGTATTTCTGCAGACTCCTTCTTTTCTGAAATATGTATACTTAGACAAAAAAAGGTCTGTTTCTTACTGAACTCAATTCTGCATTGCATTAACAGGAGTAGAGTATTCAAATCAAATGATTTATTACAGGTAGAGTATCCCTTATACAAAATGCTTGAGACTAGTACAGTGATACCTTGACTTATGAGTTTAATGTGTTCTGTAACTGAGCTCTTAACTCAAATTGCTCTGACCTCAAAGCAAATTTATCAACTGAAATCCATTCTAGACCACCCCCCGCCCGCCCCCAAACCCAATGCAATTTCCCTCTTCGTCCTTCCCTTTAAATAGGTCCTGATTTGGGATGGCATTTCTAAACATACTTTCTTATATCCAGGATAGTGTTAGAACAGATTGACAATGCCATTAATTATAATATTATTGACTCTTAAATTCACCACCCACCAGCATCCCTCCCTTTCTCCCTGCCAGCTCCATCAGAGGCCTCCCGGAGGCCTCCCTGCAATGTCTGGCAGGGGAGGAGACCCCACAGGGCTTCGTGTGAATCTTCTCTATAGGCTGATCTGCCGATGGCTATGAACCATGAGTGCTCCACCTCAGTGCTGGCTTGCCCCCGGGCCACATACTTCTACAATGCCTGGTGGGCTCCAAGGTATGTGGCAGCATCTGGTGGGGCTTGGCCATGCTGCAGAGACTGAGGCAGGCACAGAGAGAGAAAGAGGCCAACCTCCTCCTCCTCCTCTTCATTGAGGCTTTGGGAGTTGAAGTCCAAAGCTCCAGGTGACCCCGAGTGTGTGGCATACACTGCTCTCTCACTCCCTTTGCTTTGGCCAATTGATTTTCTCTGCAATGTGCAGCAGGTGTCAGCTGACATCCTGGTGCTGGCAGGTGAGGAGGAAGTGAATGGAGAAGAGAGACAGAGGGAGGAATGACCTGGAGGACAAATCAGTTTTTAAAATTTTCCATTTATAAGTGGTTCTCCTTAGGGTTGTGGGGTCTCTAAGAAGCGAAGGCCACTATTTGTGCTGCAGCAGGACTGGGCTCATTTGTGGCTGGGAAGGGAAGGGAAAAGAGAAGTGAGGTTGCATGGAAGGGAGGAAGAAGAGGACTGCAGGCAAGCAAGCTGAGAAGAAGGGCTCTTGCCTGCTGTGCCTGCCTAGCTGGCTGGCTGGGCAGCCTGCCTTGCCGTCTGTGCATTGTTGGGTTTTGGGACGGGGGCAGTGCGAGGACTGGGTTGGCAACAATTTCCCTTTCCTCATTTTGGGCTTCCCAGTGGTAGTTGGGCATACTACAAAGAAAGGAAACCAATCCAATCCACACCCAATGCTTTGAAAACTCCCCTTTCCTCGTTTCGGGCTTCCCAGTTGTACTTGGGCATACTACAAAGCAGGGAATCCAATCTAATCCACACTAAACGCTTTGAAAACCACCCTTTCCTCATTTTGGACTTCCCAATGGTACTTGGGCATACTACAAAGCAGTACTCCAAAGAAGGAGCGTCATAAACAAATGAATATAATAAAAGCTGTTGTATTATGGTATTATATATACTCGTGCTCATATATCACTTATACAACTTAGCTCTAAATAATGTAATATATCGCCGTAATTACATCCAGGCATGGGAGCAGTATGCCATCATAGAAAGCGGGAAAATCCTCCCAGACGCATACTCACGCAAAGGAGTCCAATGTAGGAAGACCTCCGTGATAGTAAAGTCCAAAGGTAAGTCTCTTTTCCCATAAAATGGGGGACACACAAGTCCAAATCAAAAAAGAACCAAATGGGGGGTGCTAAAGGTCCAAATCAAATGGAAATATCCACATGGAGGCTTTTCCAGGTTCAACGATGTGGAGATTTCCCAGCGCCGAATCGTTTCGCCGTATGGTCGGCTTCTTCCGGACCTGGGATTCAATCAATAGCAATATTGCTCGAGGTCTCAGCTAAGGAATATAAGAACCATAAAGCTATAACATCTAACAATATTATGGCTCCAAAGGAAACCCCACTGGGAATGGTAGAAATACATACCAGTAATAAATGATAAATATATATGTAGAGGCAATGTGCCTAATGGTCAAATCGCGGACAAATGTGGGAGCGTAAGGTTACATTATATAGGAGAATGAGATGACGCGCATGTATACAAGGTAATCAACAGAAACAGCTGAGATCATTATGTTAACAATTCACTGATGGTTAGTTTGTCATTTAACCCCTGTGGGGACTCAGTTTGGAGGCGGATTATCCAATCCCGTTCAAGTTGTAGCAGCCTCCTTTTCACATCCATATGTGGCTGCGGATTAACCCAATCTAACACAGTTACATTGAAAGATTCATGGTGATGGTTCATATTCTTAAAGTGGGAGTACAGAATTGGGGTATCATTTTTATTCTTAAATCTAGATCTATGCTCCGTCACCCTCATGCGGAGTTCGCTCCCAGTTTCATCAATGTAAACGTGGCCACACCCATTGTGAGTAATACAATATATTACGTTCTTGGTCCCGCACGTGAACCCAGCTCTTATTTTGTACTTCTTCTTATTGTATGGGCTCCAGATATATACCTGGGGGTTGATGTGCTTACATATGGAACAATGGTAGCATTGATTCGTTTTACATCGAAGAGGAATCTCGGGGGTGGCCCTGATCCGGTGATCAGATCGAATTAATAAATTCTTGAGGTTGGCTGTCCGTTTGTATGCCACCATGGGAGGTAGCTCAAGTCCGGGTACGTTTTGGATGAGAGGCCAAATTTTGGTAACCAGGGACAAAATTATTTTAGCGTGGGGAGTGAACGTTAATGGCCATATGAGGCGGTTCGTAGTGGGGTGAGTTTTCTTGGTAAATAAAGTGTTGCATGATACTTTTGACACCCGTTCTAATGCTTTGTCTAAGACCTTTTTTGGATAACCCCTCTCAAGCAGGTTTTTGACCAATCTATTAGATTCTTGTATGAAGTCTGACTATTGGGATGAGTTCCTTTTAAGACGCAACAGTTGTGCGTAAGGGAGATTATTCCTCAAGGCAAAGGTGTGATGCAAATTGTAATGTAACAGGGCATTCCTGTTAATAGGTTTGACATAATTACGCACCTTTAGAGTTCCTATTGTTTTAGTTATTATACTTTGGTTTTGTATCTATGTTGACATTGAATCTTGCCATTACTTGATGTACACTGCTTTGAGTTCTCCCAGGGGAGAGAAAAGCGGTATATGAATGCAATAAATAAATACATTAATATGTAAAAATCTGTTCAATGGAAATATTGTATTATATATAATTGATACAAATCACACCCCAAGCCAGAAGGGGATTTTGCATCCAAACTTTCACAAGCCATGACAGTTCCAGGTGGCTATTTTCAAATCAGGTTGAAAATCATTGTGACGGCCTCATAGCTTTGACCAAAACCAGCAGCATATGCCGGTTCCTCTCCACTTGTCCTACAGAGCCTGCTGGCTCCCATCCCATGACATAGAGCTACTTCCAGTGGGGCTCTGTTGTGTAAAAGGAGATGTACCGGAGGCTTCCTTTGTTGCATTAGCAACAATGGGGGAAAGCTGTGTGGTGGACACTTTCCCCTGTGGAATGGGGTTAGGGGTAAGTCGGGTGATGTGGGGCATGGGGTGGTGGATTCCCCCCAATTACTTCAATTTGTGTTGTGATCAAATTTTGAAATTACTGCCTTTGTCAGTTAACACCATAGTTAGAGGTGTGCTAAGCAGCTGAAATCCCATTAGTAATTTGTTTTGGAGATTTGGATGACCCCCACTTCATTTTGTAAAGATTTGGAGGGGTGCCCTTCCTATTAGTAATGTGAATCTCCGAAGCCTTGTGAACTTCCATTAGCAGAAGTGGGAAAATTTCAAGGTTAATTTCTCCATCGTTTTATGGCTATCAGGATGAAACTTGTCATACTTGTAGGCAAGGTTCAGAACATTTCACTCATCTACTGATTTTTAGGCATTTTTAAATGAGGTATTCCCTTAAATTGTGGCACAGTTAGACAACATGAGTGGGGCAGCAAGTTTGTCAAGTATCAGAAAAAACAATTCTATCCACTGATTTTTAAGATTTTTTTTTTCAATTTAAGCACATGTGATTAACTTAACTCCCTTATCACACTGGGGCTTTCTTCTGGTGCAAGCAGAATTCTGGGAAATGTAGTTTAGGATGGAACCTTTTGAGTACTCTGCTATAGAGGTCCTCACTTTCCCAAACTACATTTCCCAGAATTCTTCTCGTGCCAGAAGAATGGGGCTGCCCACGTTACAACCTCAGTGTGATAAGGCTGTTAATCACTTTCATATCAATGAGATTTATAAGCAGTAAGTAAACAGTAACCTGATCAAAGAAGGATTTAAAAACTGAAGGGACCTAAAGGGCTGTAAAATTTGGGTAGGGAGTTTGGGAATTTGGAAAATGTAAGTTTAGGGCAATTTCAACAGAGGAAGTTTATAGACTGGATATGAAGGGACAGAAAAAAAAACAGAATTATCAAAATCCTAATTTAAGTTTTAACAAACACACAAAATGAGCAGCACATCTTTCTTTCTCTCTCTCAGTCTCCTACAACTCCACAAAGAAACACAGACACTGCGAGGAAGAGACCAACTTTGCAGAAATACATGTGATTGGCTTTCTTTATTGGCAATCACCTTAGCCCTCTCCCACCCCACACAATTATGGAGTATGTTACATTGCAAAAAGCACAGCTTCAAAATCTCCGAAACAACAAATCTTTAGTAATGTCTCTGAAATGTTTCAGAGGTTTATGTTTTGATTCTTAATGCTTCACAGGAGTCCTGTTCCAATTCATAATTCGGAGATTTGTAACAACTAATCATACAAATCTCCAAATTACAAAATGGAGCTCCAAAGCTTTGCATAGCACTAATCACGATAAGCATTTGGGCAAGAATGCAACAACTCCATGCATGTTTTTAATAAAGTAAGCATACACATCACAGGTTAAATTTGTCATTTAAGTATCTTTACAGACACGATGTATCTGCAGACTTTTGCATCTCTGGCCAAAAATGTATAAATATTCCAGAAAGAAAGAAAGACCCAGCACTCGACCATTTGGCAAAATTTGGCATCTCTCCATTGTTTCTGTTTTTAATTTACAGTGCACAGTCCAAATATTTTCCCTAGAGACTTCAATCTGTCATGAGGATGTCAGATTTTCCCCCTCTAGCACTTAAACCCATAATATTTTATTTAGGGATTATTCCAAATGCCCCTTCCTCCAAAGCTATATGGTATGCTAAGTGAGAGAAAAAATTTAGAGGACCATAAAGCTTAGCTTGCACTGCAATAAATCAATTGCAAGTTGTTGAGGTTTTCACCCAAACCAGGGAAATACAAAATTGCTTGTGTTTACATTTCCACAGCAGTAATTCATTAGTACAATTCAGATGTGTAGTAAAATATTGTCTAGTGCAATACTTTAAATCTGGAATTGTTTCACACTTCAGAATGATAGCACTAAAATACGAATTTACTTGCCACAGCTAAATCTTATTGGATCCTTGAGTTTGCAATTTGGTGAGCCATTACAACTCTTTGGCACAGAATTTAAATGCCTGTCAAATCTGCAAATTCCAGGATTGCATAGAATGAAACCATGATCCTTAAAGGTGATTGTGTATTGTCAAAGCCCAGGTTTCCATTTATTTCCTTTTGCCTCTATCCTCTTCCACTCAGCCACCAGTATTTTTTTGTGAGCTGAGCATCTTCAGTAGTCTTTGGTCAGATCCAGATGGTCTTACAACCTCATCACACAGATGATCCCCCTCCCCATTTTGCCAGACTCCATCACCGTACATGCCATACATGCCATTCATTCTGAGTGGCAACACTTTCCTCATCAGACAGGGGAAGTGGCACTGGACCGGCACTGAAGTGTGGCATCAGGAGCCTTCTCGTGTTAGGAGGAAAGCATCCTATGAAACTTTCACTCTGGTTGGGGGCGAGGCTTCAACAGGAGGTTCAGTGACATAATGTGATGAGCAGTGTGCCAATCAATTGCTGGACTGTCCCTTTAGCAGACTAGGATACTTTAAAAAGTAAGTATGATTAAGTCCTTAATACAGTTTTTCCTCAAAGTTGGTTTGCTTATTTTTTAGTAGTTCTGTTAGGAATGTGAAGATTAGTTTAGGTGTTTCTCTTTTTGCCACATCCAACACTTAAAGGGGGGGGGGGGGGGTAAAATCTGCCTGCATCTTTGTCCATATTTATCGAAAGGGGTCATTCATAGATGCATTCATGAACACTTATCCTCATTGACTGAAACATGTTTGTCAACATTTTAGAAATGTATGCTTGCATTTTGTCAGACTTCATTTTCTTTCTTTCCCAGAACACACTGCAAACCTGTGAAAAATGGGGGTCTTGGGCAGGGAAAACATCAGTCTGAGGAAGAGGGACCGGCTCCCTTAGTTGGGACCCCTTCCTCAGAGGCTGTGCCCATATCTTCGTGCACCGAAGATACTTCTCGACGGGTGGTAGGAGGTGGGCTTCTTGTAGTGGGTGATTCGATTGTCTGGAACATAGAAAGCTGGGTTTGTGATGGACATGATGACCGCATGGTAAATTGCCTGCCGGGTGCAAAGGTCGCGGACATCACGAGGCATCTAGATAGGCTGGTAGATAGTGCTGGGGTGGAGCCAGTGGTCGTGGTACACGTTGGTACAAATGACATTGGGAAGGCAAAGCAGATGGTCCTGGAAGCCAAATTTAGGTTGCTAGGTAGAAGATTAAGGTCCAGGACCTCAAAGGTAGCATTCTCGGAAATGCTACCTGTTCCACGCGCAGGGACAGCCAGACAGGCAGAGCTCAGGAGCTTCAATGCGTGGATGAGGCAGTGGTGTCGAGAGGAAGGATTTAGATTTGTTAGGAACTGGGGAACATTTTCAGGAAAGCCAGACCTGTACAAAAGGGACGGGTTACACTTGAACAAAAATGGAACCAGACTGCTGGCGATTAATATTTAAAAAGATTTCAGAGAAGCTTTTAAACTGATTCCTAGGGGAAAGTCGACAGGAGCTGGGCAGCTTCCGGTTCGAGAGGGTGAAATGTCAAGTATGGAGGACGAAATCTACACACAAATGGCTGAGTCAACAGAAAAGATAGATAGTAGTAGTCGAGAGGTAGGACATGGTAGGCCTTCTACAAATTCTCACAAACAGCCAAAGTTGAAAGTGCACCAGAGAAATAAATATAAATGTCTGTACGCAAACGCTAGAAGCCTTTGAACAAAAATAGGGAGTTGGAATATTTGGCAAAAGAAAAATATTGATATTATTGGCATAACAGAAACCTGGTGGACGGAGGAAAACAAATGGGACACAAAGATTCCAGGTTATAAACTGTACAGGAAAGACAGGAGAGGGAAAATTGGTGGCGGTGTGGCCTTGTACATAAATGAAGAGCTAGAATCTCATGAATTAGAAATTCAAGAAATTTCAAACTCACCTACAGAAACATTGTGGATAAAAGTCCCAGGACAAAAAACCAATCTAGCACTAGGGATCTGCTATTGCCCTCCAAACTCCAGAGGCAGACTGCTATCTGGAAAATGAAGTTAAACAGGCCTCAAAAAGAAATACATTAGTCATAATGGGGACTTCAACTATCCCCAAATAGATTGGCCAAATTCTTGTTCTACGCATGAAAGAGAGACAAGGTTCCTTGACATGCTAGCTGATTATTCCCTTGAGCAGATGGTCATGGAACCAACCAGGGAAAGGGGATCCTGGACTTGGTGCTAACTAATGAACAAGATCTCGTTCAAGATGTCCTTGTAACTGAGCCCATAGGTACCAGTGACCACAACACAATAACCTTCAACTTAAGTTTGGATAGCAAACTGTCAGTGAAAACTAACACGGAGACATTAAACTTTCAAAAGGGAATTTCACCAAAATGAGAAAAATTGTAAAGAACAAACTAAAAGGAACAGTAAAAAAAAATCAAATCCCTCAAAATGCTTGGAAACTGTTTAAAAATACTTTAAAACAGGCCAAACTAAAATGCATTCCAAAAAAAGAAAAGTGGCATGGAAAGTCCAAAAGGACACCGGTATGGCTTACAAATGAAGTAAAAGATGTGATTGGAAAGAAGAAAAACTCATTTAAGAAATGGAAGGCTCTTCCTACTGAGGAGAACAGAAAGGAACACAAGCTCTGGCAAACTAAATGCAAAGCAACAGTCAGGAAAGCCAAGAGAGATTTTGAGGCACATATAGCTAAGAATATTTTAAAAAATAAGCAAAAACTTCTTTAAGTACATCAGAAGCAGAAACCCAACTAGAAAAGCAGTTGGGCCACTTGACGAAAATGGTAAGAAAGGGACAATCAGTGAAGACAAGGAGATTGCTGAGCGGCTAAACGACTTCTTTGCCTCCGTTTTCACACAGGAGGACAGACAACATATGCCTGCAGCTGAGTCAGTTTTTTCAGGGAGGGAATTAAATGAATTAAACCAGATAGAGATAAACAAGGAAGATGTTCTCACATGCCTTACTAAACTAAATGTCAACAAATCACCAGGGCCAGATGGCATCCACCCCAGAGTTCTTAAGGAACTCAAGTGTGAAATTGCTGAAATTCTAGCCAAAATATATAACCTTTCTCTAAGATCAGGCACTGTACCC